>OX457149.1:9192518-9198993 GCA_949752895.1 Dendrolimus pini | reverse complement strand
AATTTAATTAGATTTGTAAATGTTTCTATAACTTAAAGATCGTTCTAACCTAATAAAAGTTATGAATATTATAATTTAATAAACGACCAATGAGAGCAGAGCATGTCTGAGCGGAGTCAGCGCCCTCTATACTTTGAGTAATATCTACTTGGGTAGACTGAGGAGTTTTTGTGGCACATTGAGTTGATGGCAGCAGGTCGAGTTGGACCTTAGAGTATTTTAAAGAAAGTGTTTTAAGTTAGAAGTATGAGCGGGTGCCCTGAACCCGCTGCTCGGTCTAAACTATGTCATAATGTTGATCAAATCTAAATTAAAAGTGTATAAACCGTGGCTATTGTGTTTTATGCTCGCATTTCATCCTGATGACGCCCACTAAACCTGAAATAACTAAAGATGTCGTGAGAACGAGGCCGTTCTGCGACATATATATATGTGTTACGGTAAATCTGATTAATTGAAAATTATTAATAATTATCTATTATTATTAATAATAACCACATGTTTTGGTAAATAATGTGAATATTATTACTTTTAGTAGTAATTATTAATAATTCACGACACATATTGGTAAAAGTTATAAAATAAATGAAAAACCCATTTTTTTTGACCAGCAGGTATTTTTATTTATAATAAATTAAACACAGTCTGTAGGTATAGGTAAAGATTATAAAATTATTTATTATGCACAAATTCGAACTTTTTTAATATAGGTTAGAAGGCTAAGGCGGGTGCGAAGCGAAGCGGAGCACCCGCCTTAGCCTTCGTGGTTATTTTTTTTATAACCATCCAAAATTAATTTTATATCTCAAGTGTAAATATGTCTAACTAAACAAATGATATCCAACAAACACGTCGCACACAACGCCCCGCCCCGCAACCCTTGGCCGCTTATTACATTTATCACTACTAGGGTTAAATTATTAATAAAAACCGACAAATGTGATTAATTTATCACTTTAACCTCGACTTTCGGTTATTATTAATAATAATAATAATAATAACAATAATAATATATATATCTCTCTCAGTTTCCGGTATAAAAGGTATCTATCATTCATTCATTCATTCATATAAATCGAATGTAGGTTTCATTGAAAATAGTAAATTACCCTCGATTCAACGTCGCAATGTGTCCTATTATATTTGGCCGTAATAACGTTAAACTAGTTTACGAGTTTTGTTCAAAGTGTATTAATAGATTATATTATATTATATTATATCTATCATCTATTTCAACAGCGTGCTTCGAGTAGGCATACATGGATGAGCATCGTGTCCTGAACGTACGACTCCTGTGGAGGTTGGAGGATATCTCTCGGTGAGTAATTAATTGATATTATGCACAGACAGACAGTGACGTACTAGAGTGTCTCCTGTCGGTACAGGTTATAATATTGTATAAACTTTTTATGTACGTACTTTGTCCCCAAAATAAATTACACAAAACTATCCAACAGTTGTCCAAGTGGACGAAATGGACAGTTTCCGGGATAACCTTTACACAAATCTATCCGGGATAAAAGGTATCTATCTGTTGTCCACCCTATAAATCTAAATCGGTCCGATCGTTTTTCCGTAAAAGCATAACAAACATTACATATATAAAGTAAAATAAATCCGGATATTATCTAGCCATTATGTATAATGTCTATTCAATTTAGATAAAGTGATAATTGAGACAGAATTAATCACATTAACAGAGTTGGATAATATAATAAAACAAGTAGGTATAGGTAGAGATTAATTTGAAAATTATAGGTACACATACAGGGCTCATTTATTTATTTAGCTCACAAATCGGAACTTTTTTTAAAATATATTCATAAGGCTGAGGCGCCTTAGCCATCGTGGTTATTTTTTTTATAATAATAATAATTCTACGTTAATTAACATTGCTATAACGTTATTGTAGTAAATTTAAAGCTCACTAGTAATAAAACAAATAAAGGCTACAATAATAAAATATTTAATTTAATACTTTTGCTATTATAATTATGAATATTATCCGGATAAAGTGTTTGTGTGTGATTTATGTCACATTGTCTAGTAAATTTGGCTATCATCAGTCAAATCGGTCGAGTAGTTTTTACGTGAAAACGTAAGAGACAGACAGACAGACAGAGTTACTTTCGCATGAATGAATTTATTTAAAAATGACTCCGTTCGTGTAATAATTATATATTATATTATTAATAATATACGATGACCGAACGATCGCATCGACCAAAGACGGTCGCACAGTTCGTGTATATGTATGTCGTGTTGAAAAACAAAAAACGAAAGTGAAAACATCGTCCTCGGACGAATCACCTGGCGTAGGGCTGAGTCTCAACAGATCGCAGCAGGACGCTGCTCTACCGAGCACAACACCCCGCCAGGAACGGAAGTCGTCTACAGACTATTCCGAGCCCCGACATCGAACTGAGGTAAATTCGAACCTTCGGAGCCGTGGTGCACGTTTCAAACCGACCGCACCGTTCTCCGTGGTCCAAATGGGCTTCGACGTCGCACCTCACTACTGCGTGTGAAGCGCGACTAGTAAAGTCACATTGTTTGGAGCCTCCCGACTCTCGGGGCTCCACAGTGAGCGTATCCTTGCCGGATTCGGCTAGGCTGGCTTCGGCCTTAGAGGCGTTCAGGCATAATCCCGCGGATGGTAGCTTCGCACCACCGGCCGCTCGGCCGAGTGCATGAACCAAATGTCCGAAACTGCGGTTCCTCTCGTACTGAGCAGTATTACTATCGCAACGACAAGCCATCAGTAGGGTAAAACTAACCTGTCTCACGACGGTCTAAACCCAGCTCACGTTCCCTTTTGATGGGTGAACAATCCAACGCTTGGCGAATTTTGCTTCGCAATGATAGGAAGAGCCGATATCGAAGGATCAAAAAGCAACGTCGCTATGAACGCTTGGCTGCCACAAGCCAGTTATCCCTGTGGTAACTTTTCTGGCACCTCTTGCTAAAAACTCTTTATACTAAAGGATCGATAGGCCGTGCTTTCGCAGTCCCTATGCGTACTGAACATCTGGATCAAGCCAGCTTTTGCCCTTTTGCTCCACGCGAGGTTTCTGTCCTCGCTGAGCTGGCCTTAGGACACCTGCGTTATTCTTTGACAGATGTACCGCCCCAGTCAAACTCCCCGCCTGGCAGTGTCCTCGAACCGGATCACGCGGGAGTTGTTACGGCGACGAGCGTTTCCGCCACATCACCACTCTGCACGCTTGGAACGAAACACCGTGCGCCCGCCGATGGAATCGACCGCGCACCGCTTCCGCCCAACCGAGTAAGTAATGAAACAATGAAAGTAGTGGTTTTTCAGCGACGACCGCGCGAACGATCTCCCACTTATGCTACACCTCTCATGTCTCCTTACAATGCCAGACTAGAGTCAAGCTCAACAGGGTCTTCTTTCCCCGCTGATTCTCCCAAGCCCGTTCCCTTGGCTGTGGTTTCGCTAGATAGTAGATAGGGACATTCCCTCCGCCATCCCATGGTCCTACCTGCCTCACGGCGTACGGACCGAATCTCGGGAGAAGCGCGCGCTACTTGCGTGGCTCTTTCACGCGCGCTCATTCCGCTCCCTACAAAATCCTATTCCGTCCCGTTTCTCTACTTTCAACTCTCCCCTAATGGGGCTTGACGACACGACACAACCCTATCCACTGACCGCTTCACTCGTGTCCAAGCTGTCGTGGTGCCGGCGTATGTCGTGCCACTCACCTGCGAATTGTCGCAATGCAACGAAGTTCTCCTCCGTTGACACTAAGTCCTGGTGGTATACAGGCCCTGGTGCGTCCCGATAGATGGCATCTAGCAGCCGCTGTCTCGACTCGTTATAGATGGGGCAGGTCCACAATATGTGATCACGCGTCTCCGACGCCTCGCCGCACGGGCATTCCGCTGATTCCCGTAACTTCATCGCGTGTAGTCTCGCGTTAAAGATACCGTGCCCCGTGAGTATCTGTGATACGATGTAATCGGGAGCCGTCCAAGTTTGACGCAGCCTTTCTTGTACAACGGGGTAGAAAGCGTAGAGCTCCCGCCCGTCTGCGCTGCTATCCCAACGCTCCTGCCACAGGGCAACGGTATCGTTACGGATGACTAGTTTCTTCTTCTTACGCTCTTTGGGTGCCAGCCCGAGGCACTCCTCCCCGACTCGCCCTGCTCTCACTACCTCCAGGTCAGCCGGCAGGGTTCCTCCGAGTACTGGGAGCGCGGCGGTGCTGCAGGACCGATATGCCTTTGTGAGCAAAATCAGCGCGGGTCGCTGGGTTCTCAATAGTGCCCGTCGAACGGTAAACGCCGACGCACGGCCATACCACACCGCGGCCGCGTACGTGAGAGTCGCCACGTAGGTACCAGAGTATAACACCCGGAGTGCACGATATCGAACACCCCAGGCGGATGTCGACACCCTGGATACCTTTCCGAAGCAGTTGCTGGCCTTCTCTCCGACGTACACAGCGTGCGAGAGGTACGACCCAGCCTCGTCCAACGTCACACCCAGTAGGCGAGTTACCGTCACGTTTGCGATCGAGGCGCCCGCAAATTTGATCGTTGGGGATCGTTTGAACCTCCCTTTCAAAGTTAGTGTTTGGGACTTCCCTGGTGAGAAACCTAGCCGATTCCGCGTTCCCCACTGGGCTACGGAGTCCAGAACGGTGGCGGCCTTGTTCTCGATTTCGGCGCGAGACATTGCTTCCACAATGATTGTAACGTCGTCGGCGTAGGCAAACATGCTCACTCCTGCTGGCGTGGGCAGCAGTAGGAGGTCATTGAGGAGGAGGTTCCAGAGCGTCGGCCCCAGTACGGATCCTTGCGGGCATCCCATCGTCGGGTTCTTCCAGACGACCCCGGAACCAACCACCAATCCCACCCGGCGACTGTGGAAGTAGCTAACCAAGATATGATAGATATTCGGTGGTATACCACCTTGCTTTGCTTTGAGCAACACCATAGGCCACCAGGCGTTGTCGAAGGCCCCGGAGATATCTAGGAGAATGACCTGGACGTACCTACACTGTGACTCCGCAACCTTGGCATTTAGATGTTTAAGGGCGGTGGTGGTCGACCTTCCACCTGTGAAGCCGAACTGTAGCGGGGACACGTTGCGATGCAACGCCGGTGCACAGGCGAGGATCACCCGTTCAAGGATCTTGCCAAGGACTGGGAGCAAGGTAATCGGCCGGTAGGCCTTCGGGTCCGAAACGGGCTTGCCGTTGCATTTTGGCAGGATCAACAGCCTTCCCACCTTCCATATATCGGGGAACACACCTTGCTGAATGCACAGGGCATACATGCGGTGAAGCTCGACGCTCGCGGCTCGCCATACCTTTCTAACTATTTTAGCGGAGATTCCGTCTTGGCCGGGAGCTGTGTTAGGCAGCGTCTTTATGATGTTGCCGACCTCTTCTACTGTTGGCAGAGCGCAATCAGCACCCGACGGCGCTAGCGCAGCGGCAACTCTGATCTGGTGGTGGTACAGGGAGTCCAGGTCTGTGCGGTCATCTGGGCATAGGACGTCTAACAGGGCCTCAACGGTACTTCCGGTGCTTTCCGTGAAGCCGTCGACTAGTTTCATCCCGTACAGGACGTTGGGGGGAGGCCGTATTCTGCCGTTGGCTTCTCTATATGCAAGCCCCCACGGGTCGTCGTTGCCAGACTCCGCAATGTTCTTAAAAAAACTGGAACTCGGCGTCTTTCATGGCACGTTTGTACCTCATTTTAGCCTCTCGATATGCCTGCAGTCGATCAAGCTCTGTAGCACCACCAAATCTGCGGGCCTGTTGCCAGTTGCGCCGGGCGTTGCTCACTTGGCGGCGGATGGCATCTAACCTGTCGTTCCACCACTCGTACCGCCCGTTCCTGTTTCGTCGCTTATGTAGAAGGTATTCGCGAGCGGAGCGGACGACGATGTCGGTGAACCTCCGTGAATAGTTTGCCGCGCTAGTACAACCATGTAGCGTACCTACTCGAGAGTGTATTGCCGAGCAGAACCCTTTCCAGTCCACCCCAGACGTTGAAAAGTGGTCACCTGTAGCTACGGAGGGTACCTCGCGCACCAGCGGACGGTCCAAGTCTACAGTGAACGTTATCAGCTGGTGGTCGCTGATGCTGAGGCCCTCGTGCACTTTCCATTTATGAACGTTGACTCCCCTGGTGGAGATGGTGAGGTCCACATTGGAGGATCCCAGTGCACTCTGGAACGTGGGGGGCTGGTTAGGCTCGTTGTACAATTGTAGGCCTCGGTTAAGGATGAAGCCCTCCATCTGGGATCTCCTGTACTCAGTGTCTGGCCCCCGACCGGTGTACTGTTTCTTATCGCAGTACCACATAGGCGAATGCGCATTACTGTCCATGCCTATGAGTACGCGCTTTCCCGCCAGGTGGTCCATCACACGGTCGAGGTGCTCCAGATGGAGAGCAATGTCGTGGCTGTACTGGCAGTATACGGAGGCCACATGTATGCCCG
>OX457149.1:9182518-9187518 GCA_949752895.1 Dendrolimus pini | reverse complement strand
TTAAATTCGGCGGGTGATCCTCCCTGATCTGAGGCCAACGATAAAAAGTGTGAGGCAGACTCGATATCCGTCAGCGCAACGACGGACGCTCTGACAAACGGCGAGCGCATACGTATTGTTCAGAACAAACTCTGCGCACGCCCCGAAAGTGCGCCGTCGACGCGCCTCTTCGGACGTCGAGTCCGCCTACTGTACGATTGATTCGGAGGGAGCGCGCGCTCGAACAGTACAAGTCTTAAGTGCACACGCGCCGCGCAACGCGCGCGCGTCCGACGGCCGCAGAACTCGAATCACCCTCAACGAGATTCGATCCGTGCGGATCGACGTCATCGACGAGTTGATCGAGGGACCGCGAGCGCGCACAACGCCTAGCGTGCATATTGACACACCTAAAACGACTGAACGTGCCACAAAACGCGCACCCTTCGCGCAATATTAGATTGCGTAATTTTTTCATATTTAAACGGACGATCGGCCCCCTGAGAAACCGACGAACCGTCAAGGGCGAACGCGTACGTCCGCAGTGTGGTGTTTGTTTTTTTATGCAGCCGGCCCTCAGACAGGAGTGGTCCTGGATGTGTCTCCACGGACCGCAATGTGCGTTCGAAGTGTCGATGTTCAAATGTGTCCTGCAGTTCACACTATGACGCGCAGTTAACTGCGTTCTTCATCGACCCGCGAGCCAAGTGATCCACCGTCCAGGGTAATCGTTTATATCAAAAAACATATACGTTAAACACGGACTCGTTCATATTAAAATGAAAAAAAAAAGGTTTAAACGCGCTCTCGGAAGCTTCACGCGACCGGAGCGTCGTCGACCTCTCTCAACCTTATACATCGTCGATTACGAACGCGCAACTCGTCACTCGCTCGCGATGAGGATTTCCATCGGTCCACGCGAGTGAAAGTCTGCGCGACGCGCGACTAACGCATAGCGACGGGCAACGCGCACCATCAGATGCGCGCACCGTCCGCCGTTACATGCGTCCGTTCGCAAAACTCTCTACGTACGATCGCGGCAGCACACGTCACCTATATAGATAGATATAGAGACGGGGCGACCTGCGAGAGCACATATGCAATGCATTGGATCTTGTCTATGTACGAGTGCACATGAACAGCGCGAGCAGTTCAAGCACAGACACGTTAATGATCCTTCCGCAGGTTCCCCTACGGAAACCTTGTTACGACTTTTACTTCCTCTAAATGATCAAGTTTGGTCAACTTCCCAGCAACGCCGACGGCCGCGAAGCCACCGCGTGTCGGTCCGAAGACCTCACTAAATCATTCAATCGGTAGTAGCGACGGGCGGTGTGTACAAAGGGCAGGGACGTAATCAACGCGAGCTTATGACTCGCGCTTACTAGGAATTCCTCGTTTATGGGGGATAATTGCAAACCCCAATCCCCAGCACGAAGGAGTTTCAACGGGTTGCCCGGGCCTCTAGGCCAGGGAGAACATGCTGATTCCTTCAGTGTAGCGCGCGTGCGGCCCAGGACATCTAAGGGCATCACAGACCTGTTATTGCTCAATCTCGTGCGGCTCGAAGCCGCCGGTCCCTCTAAGAAGAATTTTAATACGTCGCCAGTGAGTTGCGTGACGGAGCCACGCACACCTAAATGACGACGCCTATTTAGCAGGCTAGAGTCTCGTTCGTTACCGGAATTAACCAGACAAATCGCTCCACCAACTAAGAACGGCCATGCACCACCACCCACCGAATCAAGAAAGAGCTGTTAATCTGTCAATCCTTCCGGTGTCCGGGCCTGGTGAGATTTCCCGTGTTGAGTCAAATTAAGCCGCAGGCTCCACTCCTGGTGGTGCCCTTCCGTCAATTCCTTTAAGTTTCAGCTTTGCAACCATACTCCCCCCGGAGTCCAAAATCTTTGGTTTCCCGGAAGCTGCCCGCCGAGCCATTGTAGTAACGTCGGCGGATCGCTAGATGACATATTTACGGTTAGAACTAGGGCGGTATCTAATCGCCTTCGAACCTCTAACTTTCGTTCTTGATTGATGAAAACACCTTTGGCAAATGCTTTCGCTGATGTTCGTCTTGCGACGATCCAAGAATTTCACCTCTAACGTCGCAATACGAATGCCCCCAGTTATCCCTATTAATCATTACCTCGGAGTTCTGAAAACCAACAAAATAGAACCGAGATCATATTCTATTATTCCATGCACGAAATATTCAAGCAGCATTTTGAGCCCGCTTTGAGCACTCTAATTTGTTCAAAGTAAAATTGTCGGCCCACCTCGACACTCACCGAAGAGCACCGCGATAGGATTTTGATATTGAACCGGCGTATTACCGCCGGCTCACCGACGATATGCTCCGCAGACGTGTCAGTATCACCGCGGATGCGGTGCACCGACAGCGCGGCGCACAAATGCAACTACGAGCTTTTTAACCGCAACAATTTTAGTATACGCTATTGGAGCTGGAATTACCGCGGCTGCTGGCACCAGACTTGCCCTCCAATTGTTCCTCGTTAAAATATTTAAAGTGTACTCATTCCGATTACGAGGCCTCGTAAGAGTCCCGTATCGTTATTTTTCGTCACTACCTCCCCGTGCCGGGAGTGGGTAATTTGCGCGCCTGCTGCCTTCCTTGGATGTGGTAGCCGTTTCTCAGGCTCCCTCTCCGGAATCGAACCCTGATTCCCCGTTACCCGTGACAACCATGGTAGTCGCAGAAACTACCATCGAAAGTTGATAAGGCAGACATTTGAAAGATGCGTCGCCGGTGCTGGACCATGCGATCGGCAAAAGTTATCCAGATTCATCAAAATTAACGACTTCGGACGCGAGGCCCTCCGTCGATTGGTTTTGATCTAATAAAAGCACTCATCCCATCACTGGTCAGAGTTCTGATTGCATGTATTAGCTCTAGAATTACCACAGTTATCCAAGTAACCGAGTAAGATCTAAGGAACCAAAACTGATATATTGAGCCATTCGCGGTATCGCCTTAATACGGCTTGCACTGAGACATGCATGGCTTAATCTTTGAGACAAGCATATAACTACTGGCAGGATCAACCAGGGAGCTCTAGTTCGACGGATCCGTTTCAACCGAAACGTAAATTCGTCGATCGATCTCCGCAGACCGATTGCAAACAGCGAACCGCCCGATCCGTCGCACGATAAACACGCGGACGGATAGGCGTGCCTATAATGAGATTATAAACAAAGTTCGCAAACGCAATCAATCTCAATCGCGTCAAGCGATTGGAGTTTTGCAGTTTGCCGTGTGATGACTCGCATGCACATCAACAATATTGAACATTAACGACCGAGATAAGTCATGACACATCTTATGCGGTGCTAAAACAAGTTTCAAACAAACTGTAACGCACACATCGATCGATACATGAAACGTAACAACACACTCGATTACGCCCGGTACCATAGAGTCCGCACAATTATTTAACTGAACACAGAACGCCGTTAACTTTGGCTGCTCGGTTTTATGATAGTCTTCTCTCGCAACCATCTGCCGTTGCGGACAATATAAATCGACTCGATAGTCGAAATAGAGCCGAACACGCAGTGGTAGCATTATCATTTAACGCGATCGTTGCTGATCGCGAGTCGGTTTGTCAGTTTTGCGCAGATGCGCGCCGAAACGCACAACATGCTTAAATATATAACATGTGTTTTGTGTCAGTTTCGAAGATTTCCAATCATCGTCGCATAGAGAGATATAATAGCGCGTCGTTCGTTCGCATCGTTCTCCAATGTCACTAGAAAATAGTGTCGAACAACGCACACAACAAACAAACACACGCATCCCCCCCCGCAACGAGATCAAAATCGACGGCACCACACACTTTGGCACAATCACAATTTTGCAAAACCCCGACTACGCCGTTATTATATAATAAAAAATATATATCGTGAAATGCATACTTCGTTCGTTGTTAAACTCGGTACACGTATATCTTTTTCTTTTTGCGCGCCCCCTCCCCCCCGCCCGGCCCCGGTTCGCAGTCAATCGGAGATTTTCTTAATATTGTCAAAAATATTATTTTAACAATTTAAAAAAAAAAAAACGAAAAACAAACAACCGGCGCGCGTCTGTGAAAATCATACCGCTTGGTACAATAGTTCATTCATTGTTCGGTGGCCGCGCGTTCTCACGACAAGCGCAACGACTCGCCGCCAGACGTGTACGCTTCGCGCTCCCGAGGCGCTTACGTATGTATTTTATGACGAAATCTGATTAATTGAAAATTATTAATAATTATCTATTATTATTAATAATAACCACATGTTTTGGTAAATAATGTGAATATTATTACTTTTAGTAGTAATTATTAATAATTCACGACACATATTGGTAAAAGTTATAAAATAAATGAAAAACCCATTTTTTTTGACCAGCAGGTATTTTTATTTATAATAAATTAAACACAGTCTGTAGGTATAGGTAAAGATTATAAAATTATTTATTATGCACAAATTCGAACTTTTTTAATATAGGTTAGAAGGCTAAGGCGGGTGCGAAGCGAAGCGGAGCACCCGCCTTAGCCTTCGTGGTTATTTTTTTTATAACCATCCAAAATTAATTTTATATCTCAAGTGTAAATATGTCTAACTAAACAAATGATATCCAACAAACACGTCGCACACAACGCCCCGCCCCGCAACCCTTGGCCGCTTATTACATTTATCACTACTAGGGTTAAATTATTAATAAAAACCGACAAATGTGATTAATTTATCACTTTAACCTCGACTTTCGGTTATTATTAATAATAATAATAATAATAACAATAATAATATATATATCTCTCTCAGTTTCCGGTATAAAAGGTATCTATCATTCATTCATTCATTCATATAAATCGAATGTAGGTTTCATTGAAAATAGTAAATTACCCTCGATTCAACGTCGCAATGTGTCCTATTATATTTGGCCGTAATAACGTTAAACTAGTTTACGAGTTTTGTTCAAAGTGTATTAATAGATTATATTATATTATATTATATCTATC
>OX457149.1:9172518-9177518 GCA_949752895.1 Dendrolimus pini | reverse complement strand
AATTCGGCGGGTGATCCTCCCTGATCTGAGGCCAACGATAAAAAGTGTGAGGCAGACTCGATATCCGTCAGCGCAACGACGGACGCTCTGACAAACGGCGAGCGCATACGTATTGTTCAGAACAAACTCTGCGCACGCCCCGAAAGTGCGCCGTCGACGCGCCTCTTCGGACGTCGAGTCCGCCTACTGTACGATTGATTCGGAGGGAGCGCGCGCTCGAACAGTACAAGTCTTAAGTGCACACGCGCCGCGCAACGCGCGCGCGTCCGACGGCCGCAGAACTCGAATCACCCTCAACGAGATTCGATCCGTGCGGATCGACGTCATCGACGAGTTGATCGAGGGACCGCGAGCGCGCACAACGCCTAGCGTGCATATTGACACACCTAAAACGACTGAACGTGCCACAAAACGCGCACCCTTCGCGCAATATTAGATTGCGTAATTTTTTCATATTTAAACGGACGATCGGCCCCCTGAGAAACCGACGAACCGTCAAGGGCGAACGCGTACGTCCGCAGTGTGGTGTTTGTTTTTTTATGCAGCCGGCCCTCAGACAGGAGTGGTCCTGGATGTGTCTCCACGGACCGCAATGTGCGTTCGAAGTGTCGATGTTCAAATGTGTCCTGCAGTTCACACTATGACGCGCAGTTAACTGCGTTCTTCATCGACCCGCGAGCCAAGTGATCCACCGTCCAGGGTAATCGTTTATATCAAAAAACATATACGTTAAACACGGACTCGTTCATATTAAAATGAAAAAAAAAAGGTTTAAACGCGCTCTCGGAAGCTTCACGCGACCGGAGCGTCGTCGACCTCTCTCAACCTTATACATCGTCGATTACGAACGCGCAACTCGTCACTCGCTCGCGATGAGGATTTCCATCGGTCCACGCGAGTGAAAGTCTGCGCGACGCGCGACTAACGCATAGCGACGGGCAACGCGCACCATCAGATGCGCGCACCGTCCGCCGTTACATGCGTCCGTTCGCAAAACTCTCTACGTACGATCGCGGCAGCACACGTCACCTATATAGATAGATATAGAGACGGGGCGACCTGCGAGAGCACATATGCAATGCATTGGATCTTGTCTATGTACGAGTGCACATGAACAGCGCGAGCAGTTCAAGCACAGACACGTTAATGATCCTTCCGCAGGTTCCCCTACGGAAACCTTGTTACGACTTTTACTTCCTCTAAATGATCAAGTTTGGTCAACTTCCCAGCAACGCCGACGGCCGCGAAGCCACCGCGTGTCGGTCCGAAGACCTCACTAAATCATTCAATCGGTAGTAGCGACGGGCGGTGTGTACAAAGGGCAGGGACGTAATCAACGCGAGCTTATGACTCGCGCTTACTAGGAATTCCTCGTTTATGGGGGATAATTGCAAACCCCAATCCCCAGCACGAAGGAGTTTCAACGGGTTGCCCGGGCCTCTAGGCCAGGGAGAACATGCTGATTCCTTCAGTGTAGCGCGCGTGCGGCCCAGGACATCTAAGGGCATCACAGACCTGTTATTGCTCAATCTCGTGCGGCTCGAAGCCGCCGGTCCCTCTAAGAAGAATTTTAATACGTCGCCAGTGAGTTGCGTGACGGAGCCACGCACACCTAAATGACGACGCCTATTTAGCAGGCTAGAGTCTCGTTCGTTACCGGAATTAACCAGACAAATCGCTCCACCAACTAAGAACGGCCATGCACCACCACCCACCGAATCAAGAAAGAGCTGTTAATCTGTCAATCCTTCCGGTGTCCGGGCCTGGTGAGATTTCCCGTGTTGAGTCAAATTAAGCCGCAGGCTCCACTCCTGGTGGTGCCCTTCCGTCAATTCCTTTAAGTTTCAGCTTTGCAACCATACTCCCCCCGGAGTCCAAAATCTTTGGTTTCCCGGAAGCTGCCCGCCGAGCCATTGTAGTAACGTCGGCGGATCGCTAGATGACATATTTACGGTTAGAACTAGGGCGGTATCTAATCGCCTTCGAACCTCTAACTTTCGTTCTTGATTGATGAAAACACCTTTGGCAAATGCTTTCGCTGATGTTCGTCTTGCGACGATCCAAGAATTTCACCTCTAACGTCGCAATACGAATGCCCCCAGTTATCCCTATTAATCATTACCTCGGAGTTCTGAAAACCAACAAAATAGAACCGAGATCATATTCTATTATTCCATGCACGAAATATTCAAGCAGCATTTTGAGCCCGCTTTGAGCACTCTAATTTGTTCAAAGTAAAATTGTCGGCCCACCTCGACACTCACCGAAGAGCACCGCGATAGGATTTTGATATTGAACCGGCGTATTACCGCCGGCTCACCGACGATATGCTCCGCAGACGTGTCAGTATCACCGCGGATGCGGTGCACCGACAGCGCGGCGCACAAATGCAACTACGAGCTTTTTAACCGCAACAATTTTAGTATACGCTATTGGAGCTGGAATTACCGCGGCTGCTGGCACCAGACTTGCCCTCCAATTGTTCCTCGTTAAAATATTTAAAGTGTACTCATTCCGATTACGAGGCCTCGTAAGAGTCCCGTATCGTTATTTTTCGTCACTACCTCCCCGTGCCGGGAGTGGGTAATTTGCGCGCCTGCTGCCTTCCTTGGATGTGGTAGCCGTTTCTCAGGCTCCCTCTCCGGAATCGAACCCTGATTCCCCGTTACCCGTGACAACCATGGTAGTCGCAGAAACTACCATCGAAAGTTGATAAGGCAGACATTTGAAAGATGCGTCGCCGGTGCTGGACCATGCGATCGGCAAAAGTTATCCAGATTCATCAAAATTAACGACTTCGGACGCGAGGCCCTCCGTCGATTGGTTTTGATCTAATAAAAGCACTCATCCCATCACTGGTCAGAGTTCTGATTGCATGTATTAGCTCTAGAATTACCACAGTTATCCAAGTAACCGAGTAAGATCTAAGGAACCAAAACTGATATATTGAGCCATTCGCGGTATCGCCTTAATACGGCTTGCACTGAGACATGCATGGCTTAATCTTTGAGACAAGCATATAACTACTGGCAGGATCAACCAGGGAGCTCTAGTTCGACGGATCCGTTTCAACCGAAACGTAAATTCGTCGATCGATCTCCGCAGACCGATTGCAAACAGCGAACCGCCCGATCCGTCGCACGATAAACACGCGGACGGATAGGCGTGCCTATAATGAGATTATAAACAAAGTTCGCAAACGCAATCAATCTCAATCGCGTCAAGCGATTGGAGTTTTGCAGTTTGCCGTGTGATGACTCGCATGCACATCAACAATATTGAACATTAACGACCGAGATAAGTCATGACACATCTTATGCGGTGCTAAAACAAGTTTCAAACAAACTGTAACGCACACATCGATCGATACATGAAACGTAACAACACACTCGATTACGCCCGGTACCATAGAGTCCGCACAATTATTTAACTGAACACAGAACGCCGTTAACTTTGGCTGCTCGGTTTTATGATAGTCTTCTCTCGCAACCATCTGCCGTTGCGGACAATATAAATCGACTCGATAGTCGAAATAGAGCCGAACACGCAGTGGTAGCATTATCATTTAACGCGATCGTTGCTGATCGCGAGTCGGTTTGTCAGTTTTGCGCAGATGCGCGCCGAAACGCACAACATGCTTAAATATATAACATGTGTTTTGTGTCAGTTTCGAAGATTTCCAATCATCGTCGCATAGAGAGATATAATAGCGCGTCGTTCGTTCGCATCGTTCTCCAATGTCACTAGAAAATAGTGTCGAACAACGCACACAACAAACAAACACACGCATCCCCCCCCGCAACGAGATCAAAATCGACGGCACCACACACTTTGGCACAATCACAATTTTGCAAAACCCCGACTACGCCGTTATTATATAATAAAAAATATATATCGTGAAATGCATACTTCGTTCGTTGTTAAACTCGGTACACGTATATCTTTTTCTTTTTGCGCGCCCCCTCCCCCCCGCCCGGCCCCGGTTCGCAGTCAATCGGAGATTTTCTTAATATTGTCAAAAATATTATTTTAACAATTTAAAAAAAAAAAAACGAAAAACAAACAACCGGCGCGCGTCTGTGAAAATCATACCGCTTGGTACAATAGTTCATTCATTGTTCGGTGGCCGCGCGTTCTCACGACAAGCGCAACGACTCGCCGCCAGACGTGTACGCTTCGCGCTCCCGAGGCGCTTACGTATGTATTTTATGACGAAATCTGATTAATTGAAAATTATTAATAATTATCTATTATTATTAATAATAACCACATGTTTTGGTAAATAATGTGAATATTATTACTTTTAGTAGTAATTATTAATAATTCACGACACATATTGGTAAAAGTTATAAAATAAATGAAAAACCCATTTTTTTTGACCAGCAGGTATTTTTATTTATAATAAATTAAACACAGTCTGTAGGTATAGGTAAAGATTATAAAATTATTTATTATGCACAAATTCGAACTTTTTTAATATAGGTTAGAAGGCTAAGGCGGGTGCGAAGCGAAGCGGAGCACCCGCCTTAGCCTTCGTGGTTATTTTTTTTATAACCATCCAAAATTAATTTTATATCTCAAGTGTAAATATGTCTAACTAAACAAATGATATCCAACAAACACGTCGCACACAACGCCCCGCCCCGCAACCCTTGGCCGCTTATTACATTTATCACTACTAGGGTTAAATTATTAATAAAAACCGACAAATGTGATTAATTTATCACTTTAACCTCGACTTTCGGTTATTATTAATAATAATAATAATAATAACAATAATAATATATATATCTCTCTCAGTTTCCGGTATAAAAGGTATCTATCATTCATTCATTCATTCATATAAATCGAATGTAGGTTTCATTGAAAATAGTAAATTACCCTCGATTCAACGTCGCAATGTGTCCTATTATATTTGGCCGTAATAACGTTAAACTAGTTTACGAGTTTTGTTCAAAGTGTATTAATAGATTATATTATATTATATTATATCTATCATC
>OX457149.1:9162518-9167518 GCA_949752895.1 Dendrolimus pini | reverse complement strand
ACAGCGGGATTCAGTGCTGGGCTATATTCCTGTTCGCTCGCCGCTACTAAGGAAATCCTGGTTAGTTTCTTTTCCTCCGCTTACTAATATGCTTAAATTCGGCGGGTGATCCTCCCTGATCTGAGGCCAACGATAAAAAGTGTGAGGCAGACTCGATATCCGTCAGCGCAACGACGGACGCTCTGACAAACGGCGAGCGCATACGTATTGTTCAGAACAAACTCTGCGCACGCCCCGAAAGTGCGCCGTCGACGCGCCTCTTCGGACGTCGAGTCCGCCTACTGTACGATTGATTCGGAGGGAGCGCGCGCTCGAACAGTACAAGTCTTAAGTGCACACGCGCCGCGCAACGCGCGCGCGTCCGACGGCCGCAGAACTCGAATCACCCTCAACGAGATTCGATCCGTGCGGATCGACGTCATCGACGAGTTGATCGAGGGACCGCGAGCGCGCACAACGCCTAGCGTGCATATTGACACACCTAAAACGACTGAACGTGCCACAAAACGCGCACCCTTCGCGCAATATTAGATTGCGTAATTTTTTCATATTTAAACGGACGATCGGCCCCCTGAGAAACCGACGAACCGTCAAGGGCGAACGCGTACGTCCGCAGTGTGGTGTTTGTTTTTTTATGCAGCCGGCCCTCAGACAGGAGTGGTCCTGGATGTGTCTCCACGGACCGCAATGTGCGTTCGAAGTGTCGATGTTCAAATGTGTCCTGCAGTTCACACTATGACGCGCAGTTAACTGCGTTCTTCATCGACCCGCGAGCCAAGTGATCCACCGTCCAGGGTAATCGTTTATATCAAAAAACATATACGTTAAACACGGACTCGTTCATATTAAAATGAAAAAAAAAAGGTTTAAACGCGCTCTCGGAAGCTTCACGCGACCGGAGCGTCGTCGACCTCTCTCAACCTTATACATCGTCGATTACGAACGCGCAACTCGTCACTCGCTCGCGATGAGGATTTCCATCGGTCCACGCGAGTGAAAGTCTGCGCGACGCGCGACTAACGCATAGCGACGGGCAACGCGCACCATCAGATGCGCGCACCGTCCGCCGTTACATGCGTCCGTTCGCAAAACTCTCTACGTACGATCGCGGCAGCACACGTCACCTATATAGATAGATATAGAGACGGGGCGACCTGCGAGAGCACATATGCAATGCATTGGATCTTGTCTATGTACGAGTGCACATGAACAGCGCGAGCAGTTCAAGCACAGACACGTTAATGATCCTTCCGCAGGTTCCCCTACGGAAACCTTGTTACGACTTTTACTTCCTCTAAATGATCAAGTTTGGTCAACTTCCCAGCAACGCCGACGGCCGCGAAGCCACCGCGTGTCGGTCCGAAGACCTCACTAAATCATTCAATCGGTAGTAGCGACGGGCGGTGTGTACAAAGGGCAGGGACGTAATCAACGCGAGCTTATGACTCGCGCTTACTAGGAATTCCTCGTTTATGGGGGATAATTGCAAACCCCAATCCCCAGCACGAAGGAGTTTCAACGGGTTGCCCGGGCCTCTAGGCCAGGGAGAACATGCTGATTCCTTCAGTGTAGCGCGCGTGCGGCCCAGGACATCTAAGGGCATCACAGACCTGTTATTGCTCAATCTCGTGCGGCTCGAAGCCGCCGGTCCCTCTAAGAAGAATTTTAATACGTCGCCAGTGAGTTGCGTGACGGAGCCACGCACACCTAAATGACGACGCCTATTTAGCAGGCTAGAGTCTCGTTCGTTACCGGAATTAACCAGACAAATCGCTCCACCAACTAAGAACGGCCATGCACCACCACCCACCGAATCAAGAAAGAGCTGTTAATCTGTCAATCCTTCCGGTGTCCGGGCCTGGTGAGATTTCCCGTGTTGAGTCAAATTAAGCCGCAGGCTCCACTCCTGGTGGTGCCCTTCCGTCAATTCCTTTAAGTTTCAGCTTTGCAACCATACTCCCCCCGGAGTCCAAAATCTTTGGTTTCCCGGAAGCTGCCCGCCGAGCCATTGTAGTAACGTCGGCGGATCGCTAGATGACATATTTACGGTTAGAACTAGGGCGGTATCTAATCGCCTTCGAACCTCTAACTTTCGTTCTTGATTGATGAAAACACCTTTGGCAAATGCTTTCGCTGATGTTCGTCTTGCGACGATCCAAGAATTTCACCTCTAACGTCGCAATACGAATGCCCCCAGTTATCCCTATTAATCATTACCTCGGAGTTCTGAAAACCAACAAAATAGAACCGAGATCATATTCTATTATTCCATGCACGAAATATTCAAGCAGCATTTTGAGCCCGCTTTGAGCACTCTAATTTGTTCAAAGTAAAATTGTCGGCCCACCTCGACACTCACCGAAGAGCACCGCGATAGGATTTTGATATTGAACCGGCGTATTACCGCCGGCTCACCGACGATATGCTCCGCAGACGTGTCAGTATCACCGCGGATGCGGTGCACCGACAGCGCGGCGCACAAATGCAACTACGAGCTTTTTAACCGCAACAATTTTAGTATACGCTATTGGAGCTGGAATTACCGCGGCTGCTGGCACCAGACTTGCCCTCCAATTGTTCCTCGTTAAAATATTTAAAGTGTACTCATTCCGATTACGAGGCCTCGTAAGAGTCCCGTATCGTTATTTTTCGTCACTACCTCCCCGTGCCGGGAGTGGGTAATTTGCGCGCCTGCTGCCTTCCTTGGATGTGGTAGCCGTTTCTCAGGCTCCCTCTCCGGAATCGAACCCTGATTCCCCGTTACCCGTGACAACCATGGTAGTCGCAGAAACTACCATCGAAAGTTGATAAGGCAGACATTTGAAAGATGCGTCGCCGGTGCTGGACCATGCGATCGGCAAAAGTTATCCAGATTCATCAAAATTAACGACTTCGGACGCGAGGCCCTCCGTCGATTGGTTTTGATCTAATAAAAGCACTCATCCCATCACTGGTCAGAGTTCTGATTGCATGTATTAGCTCTAGAATTACCACAGTTATCCAAGTAACCGAGTAAGATCTAAGGAACCAAAACTGATATATTGAGCCATTCGCGGTATCGCCTTAATACGGCTTGCACTGAGACATGCATGGCTTAATCTTTGAGACAAGCATATAACTACTGGCAGGATCAACCAGGGAGCTCTAGTTCGACGGATCCGTTTCAACCGAAACGTAAATTCGTCGATCGATCTCCGCAGACCGATTGCAAACAGCGAACCGCCCGATCCGTCGCACGATAAACACGCGGACGGATAGGCGTGCCTATAATGAGATTATAAACAAAGTTCGCAAACGCAATCAATCTCAATCGCGTCAAGCGATTGGAGTTTTGCAGTTTGCCGTGTGATGACTCGCATGCACATCAACAATATTGAACATTAACGACCGAGATAAGTCATGACACATCTTATGCGGTGCTAAAACAAGTTTCAAACAAACTGTAACGCACACATCGATCGATACATGAAACGTAACAACACACTCGATTACGCCCGGTACCATAGAGTCCGCACAATTATTTAACTGAACACAGAACGCCGTTAACTTTGGCTGCTCGGTTTTATGATAGTCTTCTCTCGCAACCATCTGCCGTTGCGGACAATATAAATCGACTCGATAGTCGAAATAGAGCCGAACACGCAGTGGTAGCATTATCATTTAACGCGATCGTTGCTGATCGCGAGTCGGTTTGTCAGTTTTGCGCAGATGCGCGCCGAAACGCACAACATGCTTAAATATATAACATGTGTTTTGTGTCAGTTTCGAAGATTTCCAATCATCGTCGCATAGAGAGATATAATAGCGCGTCGTTCGTTCGCATCGTTCTCCAATGTCACTAGAAAATAGTGTCGAACAACGCACACAACAAACAAACACACGCATCCCCCCCCGCAACGAGATCAAAATCGACGGCACCACACACTTTGGCACAATCACAATTTTGCAAAACCCCGACTACGCCGTTATTATATAATAAAAAATATATATCGTGAAATGCATACTTCGTTCGTTGTTAAACTCGGTACACGTATATCTTTTTCTTTTTGCGCGCCCCCTCCCCCCCGCCCGGCCCCGGTTCGCAGTCAATCGGAGATTTTCTTAATATTGTCAAAAATATTATTTTAACAATTTAAAAAAAAAAAAACGAAAAACAAACAACCGGCGCGCGTCTGTGAAAATCATACCGCTTGGTACAATAGTTCATTCATTGTTCGGTGGCCGCGCGTTCTCACGACAAGCGCAACGACTCGCCGCCAGACGTGTACGCTTCGCGCTCCCGAGGCGCTTACGTATGTATTTTATGACGAAATCTGATTAATTGAAAATTATTAATAATTATCTATTATTATTAATAATAACCACATGTTTTGGTAAATAATGTGAATATTATTACTTTTAGTAGTAATTATTAATAATTCACGACACATATTGGTAAAAGTTATAAAATAAATGAAAAACCCATTTTTTTTGACCAGCAGGTATTTTTATTTATAATAAATTAAACACAGTCTGTAGGTATAGGTAAAGATTATAAAATTATTTATTATGCACAAATTCGAACTTTTTTAATATAGGTTAGAAGGCTAAGGCGGGTGCGAAGCGAAGCGGAGCACCCGCCTTAGCCTTCGTGGTTATTTTTTTTATAACCATCCAAAATTAATTTTATATCTCAAGTGTAAATATGTCTAACTAAACAAATGATATCCAACAAACACGTCGCACACAACGCCCCGCCCCGCAACCCTTGGCCGCTTATTACATTTATCACTACTAGGGTTAAATTATTAATAAAAACCGACAAATGTGATTAATTTATCACTTTAACCTCGACTTTCGGTTATTATTAATAATAATAATAATAATAACAATAATAATATATATATCTCTCTCAGTTTCCGGTATAAAAGGTATCTATCATTCATTCATTCATTCATATAAATCGAATGTAGGTTTCATTGAAAATAGTAAATTACCCTCGATTCAACGTCGCAATGTGT
>OX457149.1:9152518-9157518 GCA_949752895.1 Dendrolimus pini | reverse complement strand
GCGGGATTCAGTGCTGGGCTATATTCCTGTTCGCTCGCCGCTACTAAGGAAATCCTGGTTAGTTTCTTTTCCTCCGCTTACTAATATGCTTAAATTCGGCGGGTGATCCTCCCTGATCTGAGGCCAACGATAAAAAGTGTGAGGCAGACTCGATATCCGTCAGCGCAACGACGGACGCTCTGACAAACGGCGAGCGCATACGTATTGTTCAGAACAAACTCTGCGCACGCCCCGAAAGTGCGCCGTCGACGCGCCTCTTCGGACGTCGAGTCCGCCTACTGTACGATTGATTCGGAGGGAGCGCGCGCTCGAACAGTACAAGTCTTAAGTGCACACGCGCCGCGCAACGCGCGCGCGTCCGACGGCCGCAGAACTCGAATCACCCTCAACGAGATTCGATCCGTGCGGATCGACGTCATCGACGAGTTGATCGAGGGACCGCGAGCGCGCACAACGCCTAGCGTGCATATTGACACACCTAAAACGACTGAACGTGCCACAAAACGCGCACCCTTCGCGCAATATTAGATTGCGTAATTTTTTCATATTTAAACGGACGATCGGCCCCCTGAGAAACCGACGAACCGTCAAGGGCGAACGCGTACGTCCGCAGTGTGGTGTTTGTTTTTTTATGCAGCCGGCCCTCAGACAGGAGTGGTCCTGGATGTGTCTCCACGGACCGCAATGTGCGTTCGAAGTGTCGATGTTCAAATGTGTCCTGCAGTTCACACTATGACGCGCAGTTAACTGCGTTCTTCATCGACCCGCGAGCCAAGTGATCCACCGTCCAGGGTAATCGTTTATATCAAAAAACATATACGTTAAACACGGACTCGTTCATATTAAAATGAAAAAAAAAAGGTTTAAACGCGCTCTCGGAAGCTTCACGCGACCGGAGCGTCGTCGACCTCTCTCAACCTTATACATCGTCGATTACGAACGCGCAACTCGTCACTCGCTCGCGATGAGGATTTCCATCGGTCCACGCGAGTGAAAGTCTGCGCGACGCGCGACTAACGCATAGCGACGGGCAACGCGCACCATCAGATGCGCGCACCGTCCGCCGTTACATGCGTCCGTTCGCAAAACTCTCTACGTACGATCGCGGCAGCACACGTCACCTATATAGATAGATATAGAGACGGGGCGACCTGCGAGAGCACATATGCAATGCATTGGATCTTGTCTATGTACGAGTGCACATGAACAGCGCGAGCAGTTCAAGCACAGACACGTTAATGATCCTTCCGCAGGTTCCCCTACGGAAACCTTGTTACGACTTTTACTTCCTCTAAATGATCAAGTTTGGTCAACTTCCCAGCAACGCCGACGGCCGCGAAGCCACCGCGTGTCGGTCCGAAGACCTCACTAAATCATTCAATCGGTAGTAGCGACGGGCGGTGTGTACAAAGGGCAGGGACGTAATCAACGCGAGCTTATGACTCGCGCTTACTAGGAATTCCTCGTTTATGGGGGATAATTGCAAACCCCAATCCCCAGCACGAAGGAGTTTCAACGGGTTGCCCGGGCCTCTAGGCCAGGGAGAACATGCTGATTCCTTCAGTGTAGCGCGCGTGCGGCCCAGGACATCTAAGGGCATCACAGACCTGTTATTGCTCAATCTCGTGCGGCTCGAAGCCGCCGGTCCCTCTAAGAAGAATTTTAATACGTCGCCAGTGAGTTGCGTGACGGAGCCACGCACACCTAAATGACGACGCCTATTTAGCAGGCTAGAGTCTCGTTCGTTACCGGAATTAACCAGACAAATCGCTCCACCAACTAAGAACGGCCATGCACCACCACCCACCGAATCAAGAAAGAGCTGTTAATCTGTCAATCCTTCCGGTGTCCGGGCCTGGTGAGATTTCCCGTGTTGAGTCAAATTAAGCCGCAGGCTCCACTCCTGGTGGTGCCCTTCCGTCAATTCCTTTAAGTTTCAGCTTTGCAACCATACTCCCCCCGGAGTCCAAAATCTTTGGTTTCCCGGAAGCTGCCCGCCGAGCCATTGTAGTAACGTCGGCGGATCGCTAGATGACATATTTACGGTTAGAACTAGGGCGGTATCTAATCGCCTTCGAACCTCTAACTTTCGTTCTTGATTGATGAAAACACCTTTGGCAAATGCTTTCGCTGATGTTCGTCTTGCGACGATCCAAGAATTTCACCTCTAACGTCGCAATACGAATGCCCCCAGTTATCCCTATTAATCATTACCTCGGAGTTCTGAAAACCAACAAAATAGAACCGAGATCATATTCTATTATTCCATGCACGAAATATTCAAGCAGCATTTTGAGCCCGCTTTGAGCACTCTAATTTGTTCAAAGTAAAATTGTCGGCCCACCTCGACACTCACCGAAGAGCACCGCGATAGGATTTTGATATTGAACCGGCGTATTACCGCCGGCTCACCGACGATATGCTCCGCAGACGTGTCAGTATCACCGCGGATGCGGTGCACCGACAGCGCGGCGCACAAATGCAACTACGAGCTTTTTAACCGCAACAATTTTAGTATACGCTATTGGAGCTGGAATTACCGCGGCTGCTGGCACCAGACTTGCCCTCCAATTGTTCCTCGTTAAAATATTTAAAGTGTACTCATTCCGATTACGAGGCCTCGTAAGAGTCCCGTATCGTTATTTTTCGTCACTACCTCCCCGTGCCGGGAGTGGGTAATTTGCGCGCCTGCTGCCTTCCTTGGATGTGGTAGCCGTTTCTCAGGCTCCCTCTCCGGAATCGAACCCTGATTCCCCGTTACCCGTGACAACCATGGTAGTCGCAGAAACTACCATCGAAAGTTGATAAGGCAGACATTTGAAAGATGCGTCGCCGGTGCTGGACCATGCGATCGGCAAAAGTTATCCAGATTCATCAAAATTAACGACTTCGGACGCGAGGCCCTCCGTCGATTGGTTTTGATCTAATAAAAGCACTCATCCCATCACTGGTCAGAGTTCTGATTGCATGTATTAGCTCTAGAATTACCACAGTTATCCAAGTAACCGAGTAAGATCTAAGGAACCAAAACTGATATATTGAGCCATTCGCGGTATCGCCTTAATACGGCTTGCACTGAGACATGCATGGCTTAATCTTTGAGACAAGCATATAACTACTGGCAGGATCAACCAGGGAGCTCTAGTTCGACGGATCCGTTTCAACCGAAACGTAAATTCGTCGATCGATCTCCGCAGACCGATTGCAAACAGCGAACCGCCCGATCCGTCGCACGATAAACACGCGGACGGATAGGCGTGCCTATAATGAGATTATAAACAAAGTTCGCAAACGCAATCAATCTCAATCGCGTCAAGCGATTGGAGTTTTGCAGTTTGCCGTGTGATGACTCGCATGCACATCAACAATATTGAACATTAACGACCGAGATAAGTCATGACACATCTTATGCGGTGCTAAAACAAGTTTCAAACAAACTGTAACGCACACATCGATCGATACATGAAACGTAACAACACACTCGATTACGCCCGGTACCATAGAGTCCGCACAATTATTTAACTGAACACAGAACGCCGTTAACTTTGGCTGCTCGGTTTTATGATAGTCTTCTCTCGCAACCATCTGCCGTTGCGGACAATATAAATCGACTCGATAGTCGAAATAGAGCCGAACACGCAGTGGTAGCATTATCATTTAACGCGATCGTTGCTGATCGCGAGTCGGTTTGTCAGTTTTGCGCAGATGCGCGCCGAAACGCACAACATGCTTAAATATATAACATGTGTTTTGTGTCAGTTTCGAAGATTTCCAATCATCGTCGCATAGAGAGATATAATAGCGCGTCGTTCGTTCGCATCGTTCTCCAATGTCACTAGAAAATAGTGTCGAACAACGCACACAACAAACAAACACACGCATCCCCCCCCGCAACGAGATCAAAATCGACGGCACCACACACTTTGGCACAATCACAATTTTGCAAAACCCCGACTACGCCGTTATTATATAATAAAAAATATATATCGTGAAATGCATACTTCGTTCGTTGTTAAACTCGGTACACGTATATCTTTTTCTTTTTGCGCGCCCCCTCCCCCCCGCCCGGCCCCGGTTCGCAGTCAATCGGAGATTTTCTTAATATTGTCAAAAATATTATTTTAACAATTTAAAAAAAAAAAAACGAAAAACAAACAACCGGCGCGCGTCTGTGAAAATCATACCGCTTGGTACAATAGTTCATTCATTGTTCGGTGGCCGCGCGTTCTCACGACAAGCGCAACGACTCGCCGCCAGACGTGTACGCTTCGCGCTCCCGAGGCGCTTACGTATGTATTTTATGACGAAATCTGATTAATTGAAAATTATTAATAATTATCTATTATTATTAATAATAACCACATGTTTTGGTAAATAATGTGAATATTATTACTTTTAGTAGTAATTATTAATAATTCACGACACATATTGGTAAAAGTTATAAAATAAATGAAAAACCCATTTTTTTTGACCAGCAGGTATTTTTATTTATAATAAATTAAACACAGTCTGTAGGTATAGGTAAAGATTATAAAATTATTTATTATGCACAAATTCGAACTTTTTTAATATAGGTTAGAAGGCTAAGGCGGGTGCGAAGCGAAGCGGAGCACCCGCCTTAGCCTTCGTGGTTATTTTTTTTATAACCATCCAAAATTAATTTTATATCTCAAGTGTAAATATGTCTAACTAAACAAATGATATCCAACAAACACGTCGCACACAACGCCCCGCCCCGCAACCCTTGGCCGCTTATTACATTTATCACTACTAGGGTTAAATTATTAATAAAAACCGACAAATGTGATTAATTTATCACTTTAACCTCGACTTTCGGTTATTATTAATAATAATAATAATAATAACAATAATAATATATATATCTCTCTCAGTTTCCGGTATAAAAGGTATCTATCATTCATTCATTCATTCATATAAATCGAATGTAGGTTTCATTGAAAATAGTAAATTACCCTCGATTCAACGTCGCAATGTGTCCT
>OX457149.1:9140018-9147518 GCA_949752895.1 Dendrolimus pini | reverse complement strand
GGATTCAGTGCTGGGCTATATTCCTGTTCGCTCGCCGCTACTAAGGAAATCCTGGTTAGTTTCTTTTCCTCCGCTTACTAATATGCTTAAATTCGGCGGGTGATCCTCCCTGATCTGAGGCCAACGATAAAAAGTGTGAGGCAGACTCGATATCCGTCAGCGCAACGACGGACGCTCTGACAAACGGCGAGCGCATACGTATTGTTCAGAACAAACTCTGCGCACGCCCCGAAAGTGCGCCGTCGACGCGCCTCTTCGGACGTCGAGTCCGCCTACTGTACGATTGATTCGGAGGGAGCGCGCGCTCGAACAGTACAAGTCTTAAGTGCACACGCGCCGCGCAACGCGCGCGCGTCCGACGGCCGCAGAACTCGAATCACCCTCAACGAGATTCGATCCGTGCGGATCGACGTCATCGACGAGTTGATCGAGGGACCGCGAGCGCGCACAACGCCTAGCGTGCATATTGACACACCTAAAACGACTGAACGTGCCACAAAACGCGCACCCTTCGCGCAATATTAGATTGCGTAATTTTTTCATATTTAAACGGACGATCGGCCCCCTGAGAAACCGACGAACCGTCAAGGGCGAACGCGTACGTCCGCAGTGTGGTGTTTGTTTTTTTATGCAGCCGGCCCTCAGACAGGAGTGGTCCTGGATGTGTCTCCACGGACCGCAATGTGCGTTCGAAGTGTCGATGTTCAAATGTGTCCTGCAGTTCACACTATGACGCGCAGTTAACTGCGTTCTTCATCGACCCGCGAGCCAAGTGATCCACCGTCCAGGGTAATCGTTTATATCAAAAAACATATACGTTAAACACGGACTCGTTCATATTAAAATGAAAAAAAAAAGGTTTAAACGCGCTCTCGGAAGCTTCACGCGACCGGAGCGTCGTCGACCTCTCTCAACCTTATACATCGTCGATTACGAACGCGCAACTCGTCACTCGCTCGCGATGAGGATTTCCATCGGTCCACGCGAGTGAAAGTCTGCGCGACGCGCGACTAACGCATAGCGACGGGCAACGCGCACCATCAGATGCGCGCACCGTCCGCCGTTACATGCGTCCGTTCGCAAAACTCTCTACGTACGATCGCGGCAGCACACGTCACCTATATAGATAGATATAGAGACGGGGCGACCTGCGAGAGCACATATGCAATGCATTGGATCTTGTCTATGTACGAGTGCACATGAACAGCGCGAGCAGTTCAAGCACAGACACGTTAATGATCCTTCCGCAGGTTCCCCTACGGAAACCTTGTTACGACTTTTACTTCCTCTAAATGATCAAGTTTGGTCAACTTCCCAGCAACGCCGACGGCCGCGAAGCCACCGCGTGTCGGTCCGAAGACCTCACTAAATCATTCAATCGGTAGTAGCGACGGGCGGTGTGTACAAAGGGCAGGGACGTAATCAACGCGAGCTTATGACTCGCGCTTACTAGGAATTCCTCGTTTATGGGGGATAATTGCAAACCCCAATCCCCAGCACGAAGGAGTTTCAACGGGTTGCCCGGGCCTCTAGGCCAGGGAGAACATGCTGATTCCTTCAGTGTAGCGCGCGTGCGGCCCAGGACATCTAAGGGCATCACAGACCTGTTATTGCTCAATCTCGTGCGGCTCGAAGCCGCCGGTCCCTCTAAGAAGAATTTTAATACGTCGCCAGTGAGTTGCGTGACGGAGCCACGCACACCTAAATGACGACGCCTATTTAGCAGGCTAGAGTCTCGTTCGTTACCGGAATTAACCAGACAAATCGCTCCACCAACTAAGAACGGCCATGCACCACCACCCACCGAATCAAGAAAGAGCTGTTAATCTGTCAATCCTTCCGGTGTCCGGGCCTGGTGAGATTTCCCGTGTTGAGTCAAATTAAGCCGCAGGCTCCACTCCTGGTGGTGCCCTTCCGTCAATTCCTTTAAGTTTCAGCTTTGCAACCATACTCCCCCCGGAGTCCAAAATCTTTGGTTTCCCGGAAGCTGCCCGCCGAGCCATTGTAGTAACGTCGGCGGATCGCTAGATGACATATTTACGGTTAGAACTAGGGCGGTATCTAATCGCCTTCGAACCTCTAACTTTCGTTCTTGATTGATGAAAACACCTTTGGCAAATGCTTTCGCTGATGTTCGTCTTGCGACGATCCAAGAATTTCACCTCTAACGTCGCAATACGAATGCCCCCAGTTATCCCTATTAATCATTACCTCGGAGTTCTGAAAACCAACAAAATAGAACCGAGATCATATTCTATTATTCCATGCACGAAATATTCAAGCAGCATTTTGAGCCCGCTTTGAGCACTCTAATTTGTTCAAAGTAAAATTGTCGGCCCACCTCGACACTCACCGAAGAGCACCGCGATAGGATTTTGATATTGAACCGGCGTATTACCGCCGGCTCACCGACGATATGCTCCGCAGACGTGTCAGTATCACCGCGGATGCGGTGCACCGACAGCGCGGCGCACAAATGCAACTACGAGCTTTTTAACCGCAACAATTTTAGTATACGCTATTGGAGCTGGAATTACCGCGGCTGCTGGCACCAGACTTGCCCTCCAATTGTTCCTCGTTAAAATATTTAAAGTGTACTCATTCCGATTACGAGGCCTCGTAAGAGTCCCGTATCGTTATTTTTCGTCACTACCTCCCCGTGCCGGGAGTGGGTAATTTGCGCGCCTGCTGCCTTCCTTGGATGTGGTAGCCGTTTCTCAGGCTCCCTCTCCGGAATCGAACCCTGATTCCCCGTTACCCGTGACAACCATGGTAGTCGCAGAAACTACCATCGAAAGTTGATAAGGCAGACATTTGAAAGATGCGTCGCCGGTGCTGGACCATGCGATCGGCAAAAGTTATCCAGATTCATCAAAATTAACGACTTCGGACGCGAGGCCCTCCGTCGATTGGTTTTGATCTAATAAAAGCACTCATCCCATCACTGGTCAGAGTTCTGATTGCATGTATTAGCTCTAGAATTACCACAGTTATCCAAGTAACCGAGTAAGATCTAAGGAACCAAAACTGATATATTGAGCCATTCGCGGTATCGCCTTAATACGGCTTGCACTGAGACATGCATGGCTTAATCTTTGAGACAAGCATATAACTACTGGCAGGATCAACCAGGGAGCTCTAGTTCGACGGATCCGTTTCAACCGAAACGTAAATTCGTCGATCGATCTCCGCAGACCGATTGCAAACAGCGAACCGCCCGATCCGTCGCACGATAAACACGCGGACGGATAGGCGTGCCTATAATGAGATTATAAACAAAGTTCGCAAACGCAATCAATCTCAATCGCGTCAAGCGATTGGAGTTTTGCAGTTTGCCGTGTGATGACTCGCATGCACATCAACAATATTGAACATTAACGACCGAGATAAGTCATGACACATCTTATGCGGTGCTAAAACAAGTTTCAAACAAACTGTAACGCACACATCGATCGATACATGAAACGTAACAACACACTCGATTACGCCCGGTACCATAGAGTCCGCACAATTATTTAACTGAACACAGAACGCCGTTAACTTTGGCTGCTCGGTTTTATGATAGTCTTCTCTCGCAACCATCTGCCGTTGCGGACAATATAAATCGACTCGATAGTCGAAATAGAGCCGAACACGCAGTGGTAGCATTATCATTTAACGCGATCGTTGCTGATCGCGAGTCGGTTTGTCAGTTTTGCGCAGATGCGCGCCGAAACGCACAACATGCTTAAATATATAACATGTGTTTTGTGTCAGTTTCGAAGATTTCCAATCATCGTCGCATAGAGAGATATAATAGCGCGTCGTTCGTTCGCATCGTTCTCCAATGTCACTAGAAAATAGTGTCGAACAACGCACACAACAAACAAACACACGCATCCCCCCCCGCAACGAGATCAAAATCGACGGCACCACACACTTTGGCACAATCACAATTTTGCAAAACCCCGACTACGCCGTTATTATATAATAAAAAATATATATCGTGAAATGCATACTTCGTTCGTTGTTAAACTCGGTACACGTATATCTTTTTCTTTTTGCGCGCCCCCTCCCCCCCGCCCGGCCCCGGTTCGCAGTCAATCGGAGATTTTCTTAATATTGTCAAAAATATTATTTTAACAATTTAAAAAAAAAAAAACGAAAAACAAACAACCGGCGCGCGTCTGTGAAAATCATACCGCTTGGTACAATAGTTCATTCATTGTTCGGTGGCCGCGCGTTCTCACGACAAGCGCAACGACTCGCCGCCAGACGTGTACGCTTCGCGCTCCCGAGGCGCTTACGTATGTATTTTATGACGAAATCTGATTAATTGAAAATTATTAATAATTATCTATTATTATTAATAATAACCACATGTTTTGGTAAATAATGTGAATATTATTACTTTTAGTAGTAATTATTAATAATTCACGACACATATTGGTAAAAGTTATAAAATAAATGAAAAACCCATTTTTTTTGACCAGCAGGTATTTTTATTTATAATAAATTAAACACAGTCTGTAGGTATAGGTAAAGATTATAAAATTATTTATTATGCACAAATTCGAACTTTTTTAATATAGGTTAGAAGGCTAAGGCGGGTGCGAAGCGAAGCGGAGCACCCGCCTTAGCCTTCGTGGTTATTTTTTTTATAACCATCCAAAATTAATTTTATATCTCAAGTGTAAATATGTCTAACTAAACAAATGATATCCAACAAACACGTCGCACACAACGCCCCGCCCCGCAACCCTTGGCCGCTTATTACATTTATCACTACTAGGGTTAAATTATTAATAAAAACCGACAAATGTGATTAATTTATCACTTTAACCTCGACTTTCGGTTATTATTAATAATAATAATAATAATAACAATAATAATATATATATCTCTCTCAGTTTCCGGTATAAAAGGTATCTATCATTCATTCATTCATTCATATAAATCGAATGTAGGTTTCATTGAAAATAGTAAATTACCCTCGATTCAACGTCGCAATGTGTCCTATTATATTTGGCCGTAATAACGTTAAACTAGTTTACGAGTTTTGTTCAAAGTGTATTAATAGATTATATTATATTATATTATATCTATCATCTATTTCAACAGCGTGCTTCGAGTAGGCATACATGGATGAGCATCGTGTCCTGAACGTACGACTCCTGTGGAGGTTGGAGGATATCTCTCGGTGAGTAATTAATTGATATTATGCACAGACAGACAGTGACGTACTAGAGTGTCTCCTGTCGGTACAGGTTATAATATTGTATAAACTTTTTATGTACGTACTTTGTCCCCAAAATAAATTACACAAAACTATCCAACAGTTGTCCAAGTGGACGAAATGGACAGTTTCCGGGATAACCTTTACACAAATCTATCCGGGATAAAAGGTATCTATCTGTTGTCCACCCTATAAATCTAAATCGGTCCGATCGTTTTTCCGTAAAAGCATAACAAACATTACATATATAAAGTAAAATAAATCCGGATATTATCTAGCCATTATGTATAATGTCTATTCAATTTAGATAAAGTGATAATTGAGACAGAATTAATCACATTAACAGAGTTGGATAATATAATAAAACAAGTAGGTATAGGTAGAGATTAATTTGAAAATTATAGGTACACATACAGGGCTCATTTATTTATTTAGCTCACAAATCGGAACTTTTTTTAAAATATATTCATAAGGCTGAGGCGCCTTAGCCATCGTGGTTATTTTTTTTATAATAATAATAATTCTACGTTAATTAACATTGCTATAACGTTATTGTAGTAAATTTAAAGCTCACTAGTAATAAAACAAATAAAGGCTACAATAATAAAATATTTAATTTAATACTTTTGCTATTATAATTATGAATATTATCCGGATAAAGTGTTTGTGTGTGATTTATGTCACATTGTCTAGTAAATTTGGCTATCATCAGTCAAATCGGTCGAGTAGTTTTTACGTGAAAACGTAAGAGACAGACAGACAGACAGACAGAGTTACTTTCGCATGAATGAATTTATTTTTATTTAAAAATGACTCCGTTCGTGTAATAATTATATATTATATTATTAATAATATACGATGACCGAACGATCGCATCGACCAAAGACGGTCGCACAGTTCGTGTATATGTATGTCGTGTTGAAAAACAAAAAACGGAAGTGAAAACATCGTCCTCGGACGAATCACCTGGCGTAGGGCTGAGTCTCAACAGATCGCAGCAGGACGCTGCTCTACCGAGCACAACACCCCGCCAGGAACGGAAGTCGTCTACAGACTATTCCGAGCCCCGACATCGAACTGAGGTAAATTCGAACCTTCGGAGCCGTGGTGCACGTTTCAAACCGACCGCACCGTTCTCCGTGGTCCAAATGGGCTTCGACGTCGCACCTCACTACTGCGTGTGAAGCGCGACTAGTAAAGTCACATTGTTTGGAGCCTCCCGACTCTCGGGGCTCCACAGTGAGCGTATCCTTGCCGGATTCGGCTAGGCTGGCTTCGGCCTTAGAGGCGTTCAGGCATAATCCCGCGGATGGTAGCTTCGCACCACCGGCCGCTCGGCCGAGTGCATGAACCAAATGTCCGAAACTGCGGTTCCTCTCGTACTGAGCAGTATTACTATCGCAACGACAAGCCATCAGTAGGGTAAAACTAACCTGTCTCACGACGGTCTAAACCCAGCTCACGTTCCCTTTTGATGGGTGAACAATCCAACGCTTGGCGAATTTTGCTTCGCAATGATAGGAAGAGCCGACATCGAAGGATCAAAAAGCAACGTCGCTATGAACGCTTGGCTGCCACAAGCCAGTTATCCCTGTGGTAACTTTTCTGGCACCTCTTGCTAAAAACTCTTTATACTAAAGGATCGATAGGCCGTGCTTTCGCAGTCCCTATGCGTACTGAACATCTGGATCAAGCCAGCTTTTGCCCTTTTGCTCCACGCGAGGTTTCTGTCCTCGCTGAGCTGGCCTTAGGACACCTGCGTTATTCTTTGACAGATGTACCGCCCCAGTCAAACTCCCCGCCTGGCAGTGTCCTCGAACCGGATCACGCGGGAGTTGTTACGGCGACGAGCGTTTCCGCCACATCACCACTCTGCACGCTTGGAACGAAACACCGTGCGCCCGCCGATGGAATCGACCGCGCACCGCTTCCGCCCAACCGAGTAAGTAATGAAACAATGAAAGTAGTGGTTTTTCAGCGACGACCGCGCGAACGATCTCCCACTTATGCTACACCTCTCATGTCTCCTTACAATGCCAGACTAGAGTCAAGCTCAACAGGGTCTTCTTTCCCCGCTGATTCTCCCAAGCCCGTTCCCTTGGCTGTGGTTTCGCTAGATAGTAGATAGGGACATTCCCTCCGCCATCCCATGGTCCTACCTGCCTCACGGCGTACGGACCGAATCTCGGGAGAAGCGCGCGCTACTTGCGTGGCTCTTTCACGCGCGCTCATTCCGCTCCCTACAAAATCCTATTCCGTCCCGTTTCTCTACTTTCAACTCTCCC
>OX457149.1:9130018-9135018 GCA_949752895.1 Dendrolimus pini | reverse complement strand
TCGCTCGCGATGAGGATTTCCATCGGTCCACGCGAGTGAAAGTCTGCGCGACGCGCGACTAACGCATAGCGACGGGCAACGCGCACCATCAGATGCGCGCACCGTCCGCCGTTACATGCGTCCGTTCGCAAAACTCTCTACGTACGATCGCGGCAGCACACGTCACCTATATAGATAGATATAGAGACGGGGCGACCTGCGAGAGCACATATGCAATGCATTGGATCTTGTCTATGTACGAGTGCACATGAACAGCGCGAGCAGTTCAAGCACAGACACGTTAATGATCCTTCCGCAGGTTCCCCTACGGAAACCTTGTTACGACTTTTACTTCCTCTAAATGATCAAGTTTGGTCAACTTCCCAGCAACGCCGACGGCCGCGAAGCCACCGCGTGTCGGTCCGAAGACCTCACTAAATCATTCAATCGGTAGTAGCGACGGGCGGTGTGTACAAAGGGCAGGGACGTAATCAACGCGAGCTTATGACTCGCGCTTACTAGGAATTCCTCGTTTATGGGGGATAATTGCAAACCCCAATCCCCAGCACGAAGGAGTTTCAACGGGTTGCCCGGGCCTCTAGGCCAGGGAGAACATGCTGATTCCTTCAGTGTAGCGCGCGTGCGGCCCAGGACATCTAAGGGCATCACAGACCTGTTATTGCTCAATCTCGTGCGGCTCGAAGCCGCCGGTCCCTCTAAGAAGAATTTTAATACGTCGCCAGTGAGTTGCGTGACGGAGCCACGCACACCTAAATGACGACGCCTATTTAGCAGGCTAGAGTCTCGTTCGTTACCGGAATTAACCAGACAAATCGCTCCACCAACTAAGAACGGCCATGCACCACCACCCACCGAATCAAGAAAGAGCTGTTAATCTGTCAATCCTTCCGGTGTCCGGGCCTGGTGAGATTTCCCGTGTTGAGTCAAATTAAGCCGCAGGCTCCACTCCTGGTGGTGCCCTTCCGTCAATTCCTTTAAGTTTCAGCTTTGCAACCATACTCCCCCCGGAGTCCAAAATCTTTGGTTTCCCGGAAGCTGCCCGCCGAGCCATTGTAGTAACGTCGGCGGATCGCTAGATGACATATTTACGGTTAGAACTAGGGCGGTATCTAATCGCCTTCGAACCTCTAACTTTCGTTCTTGATTGATGAAAACACCTTTGGCAAATGCTTTCGCTGATGTTCGTCTTGCGACGATCCAAGAATTTCACCTCTAACGTCGCAATACGAATGCCCCCAGTTATCCCTATTAATCATTACCTCGGAGTTCTGAAAACCAACAAAATAGAACCGAGATCATATTCTATTATTCCATGCACGAAATATTCAAGCAGCATTTTGAGCCCGCTTTGAGCACTCTAATTTGTTCAAAGTAAAATTGTCGGCCCACCTCGACACTCACCGAAGAGCACCGCGATAGGATTTTGATATTGAACCGGCGTATTACCGCCGGCTCACCGACGATATGCTCCGCAGACGTGTCAGTATCACCGCGGATGCGGTGCACCGACAGCGCGGCGCACAAATGCAACTACGAGCTTTTTAACCGCAACAATTTTAGTATACGCTATTGGAGCTGGAATTACCGCGGCTGCTGGCACCAGACTTGCCCTCCAATTGTTCCTCGTTAAAATATTTAAAGTGTACTCATTCCGATTACGAGGCCTCGTAAGAGTCCCGTATCGTTATTTTTCGTCACTACCTCCCCGTGCCGGGAGTGGGTAATTTGCGCGCCTGCTGCCTTCCTTGGATGTGGTAGCCGTTTCTCAGGCTCCCTCTCCGGAATCGAACCCTGATTCCCCGTTACCCGTGACAACCATGGTAGTCGCAGAAACTACCATCGAAAGTTGATAAGGCAGACATTTGAAAGATGCGTCGCCGGTGCTGGACCATGCGATCGGCAAAAGTTATCCAGATTCATCAAAATTAACGACTTCGGACGCGAGGCCCTCCGTCGATTGGTTTTGATCTAATAAAAGCACTCATCCCATCACTGGTCAGAGTTCTGATTGCATGTATTAGCTCTAGAATTACCACAGTTATCCAAGTAACCGAGTAAGATCTAAGGAACCAAAACTGATATATTGAGCCATTCGCGGTATCGCCTTAATACGGCTTGCACTGAGACATGCATGGCTTAATCTTTGAGACAAGCATATAACTACTGGCAGGATCAACCAGGGAGCTCTAGTTCGACGGATCCGTTTCAACCGAAACGTAAATTCGTCGATCGATCTCCGCAGACCGATTGCAAACAGCGAACCGCCCGATCCGTCGCACGATAAACACGCGGACGGATAGGCGTGCCTATAATGAGATTATAAACAAAGTTCGCAAACGCAATCAATCTCAATCGCGTCAAGCGATTGGAGTTTTGCAGTTTGCCGTGTGATGACTCGCATGCACATCAACAATATTGAACATTAACGACCGAGATAAGTCATGACACATCTTATGCGGTGCTAAAACAAGTTTCAAACAAACTGTAACGCACACATCGATCGATACATGAAACGTAACAACACACTCGATTACGCCCGGTACCATAGAGTCCGCACAATTATTTAACTGAACACAGAACGCCGTTAACTTTGGCTGCTCGGTTTTATGATAGTCTTCTCTCGCAACCATCTGCCGTTGCGGACAATATAAATCGACTCGATAGTCGAAATAGAGCCGAACACGCAGTGGTAGCATTATCATTTAACGCGATCGTTGCTGATCGCGAGTCGGTTTGTCAGTTTTGCGCAGATGCGCGCCGAAACGCACAACATGCTTAAATATATAACATGTGTTTTGTGTCAGTTTCGAAGATTTCCAATCATCGTCGCATAGAGAGATATAATAGCGCGTCGTTCGTTCGCATCGTTCTCCAATGTCACTAGAAAATAGTGTCGAACAACGCACACAACAAACAAACACACGCATCCCCCCCCGCAACGAGATCAAAATCGACGGCACCACACACTTTGGCACAATCACAATTTTGCAAAACCCCGACTACGCCGTTATTATATAATAAAAAATATATATCGTGAAATGCATACTTCGTTCGTTGTTAAACTCGGTACACGTATATCTTTTTCTTTTTGCGCGCCCCCTCCCCCCCGCCCGGCCCCGGTTCGCAGTCAATCGGAGATTTTCTTAATATTGTCAAAAATATTATTTTAACAATTTAAAAAAAAAAAAACGAAAAACAAACAACCGGCGCGCGTCTGTGAAAATCATACCGCTTGGTACAATAGTTCATTCATTGTTCGGTGGCCGCGCGTTCTCACGACAAGCGCAACGACTCGCCGCCAGACGTGTACGCTTCGCGCTCCCGAGGCGCTTACGTATGTATTTTATGACGAAATCTGATTAATTGAAAATTATTAATAATTATCTATTATTATTAATAATAACCACATGTTTTGGTAAATAATGTGAATATTATTACTTTTAGTAGTAATTATTAATAATTCACGACACATATTGGTAAAAGTTATAAAATAAATGAAAAACCCATTTTTTTTGACCAGCAGGTATTTTTATTTATAATAAATTAAACACAGTCTGTAGGTATAGGTAAAGATTATAAAATTATTTATTATGCACAAATTCGAACTTTTTTAATATAGGTTAGAAGGCTAAGGCGGGTGCGAAGCGAAGCGGAGCACCCGCCTTAGCCTTCGTGGTTATTTTTTTTATAACCATCCAAAATTAATTTTATATCTCAAGTGTAAATATGTCTAACTAAACAAATGATATCCAACAAACACGTCGCACACAACGCCCCGCCCCGCAACCCTTGGCCGCTTATTACATTTATCACTACTAGGGTTAAATTATTAATAAAAACCGACAAATGTGATTAATTTATCACTTTAACCTCGACTTTCGGTTATTATTAATAATAATAATAATAATAACAATAATAATATATATATCTCTCTCAGTTTCCGGTATAAAAGGTATCTATCATTCATTCATTCATTCATATAAATCGAATGTAGGTTTCATTGAAAATAGTAAATTACCCTCGATTCAACGTCGCAATGTGTCCTATTATATTTGGCCGTAATAACGTTAAACTAGTTTACGAGTTTTGTTCAAAGTGTATTAATAGATTATATTATATTATATTATATCTATCATCTATTTCAACAGCGTGCTTCGAGTAGGCATACATGGATGAGCATCGTGTCCTGAACGTACGACTCCTGTGGAGGTTGGAGGATATCTCTCGGTGAGTAATTAATTGATATTATGCACAGACAGACAGTGACGTACTAGAGTGTCTCCTGTCGGTACAGGTTATAATATTGTATAAACTTTTTATGTACGTACTTTGTCCCCAAAATAAATTACACAAAACTATCCAACAGTTGTCCAAGTGGACGAAATGGACAGTTTCCGGGATAACCTTTACACAAATCTATCCGGGATAAAAGGTATCTATCTGTTGTCCACCCTATAAATCTAAATCGGTCCGATCGTTTTTCCGTAAAAGCATAACAAACATTACATATATAAAGTAAAATAAATCCGGATATTATCTAGCCATTATGTATAATGTCTATTCAATTTAGATAAAGTGATAATTGAGACAGAATTAATCACATTAACAGAGTTGGATAATATAATAAAACAAGTAGGTATAGGTAGAGATTAATTTGAAAATTATAGGTACACATACAGGGCTCATTTATTTATTTAGCTCACAAATCGGAACTTTTTTTAAAATATATTCATAAGGCTGAGGCGCCTTAGCCATCGTGGTTATTTTTTTTATAATAATAATAATTCTACGTTAATTAACATTGCTATAACGTTATTGTAGTAAATTTAAAGCTCACTAGTAATAAAACAAATAAAGGCTACAATAATAAAATATTTAATTTAATACTTTTGCTATTATAATTATGAATATTATCCGGATAAAGTGTTTGTGTGTGATTTATGTCACATTGTCTAGTAAATTTGGCTATCATCAGTCAAATCGGTCGAGTAGTTTTTACG
>OX457149.1:9122518-9125018 GCA_949752895.1 Dendrolimus pini | reverse complement strand
CTCGCTCGCGATGAGGATTTCCATCGGTCCACGCGAGTGAAAGTCTGCGCGACGCGCGACTAACGCATAGCGACGGGCAACGCGCACCATCAGATGCGCGCACCGTCCGCCGTTACATGCGTCCGTTCGCAAAACTCTCTACGTACGATCGCGGCAGCACACGTCACCTATATAGATAGATATAGAGACGGGGCGACCTGCGAGAGCACATATGCAATGCATTGGATCTTGTCTATGTACGAGTGCACATGAACAGCGCGAGCAGTTCAAGCACAGACACGTTAATGATCCTTCCGCAGGTTCCCCTACGGAAACCTTGTTACGACTTTTACTTCCTCTAAATGATCAAGTTTGGTCAACTTCCCAGCAACGCCGACGGCCGCGAAGCCACCGCGTGTCGGTCCGAAGACCTCACTAAATCATTCAATCGGTAGTAGCGACGGGCGGTGTGTACAAAGGGCAGGGACGTAATCAACGCGAGCTTATGACTCGCGCTTACTAGGAATTCCTCGTTTATGGGGGATAATTGCAAACCCCAATCCCCAGCACGAAGGAGTTTCAACGGGTTGCCCGGGCCTCTAGGCCAGGGAGAACATGCTGATTCCTTCAGTGTAGCGCGCGTGCGGCCCAGGACATCTAAGGGCATCACAGACCTGTTATTGCTCAATCTCGTGCGGCTCGAAGCCGCCGGTCCCTCTAAGAAGAATTTTAATACGTCGCCAGTGAGTTGCGTGACGGAGCCACGCACACCTAAATGACGACGCCTATTTAGCAGGCTAGAGTCTCGTTCGTTACCGGAATTAACCAGACAAATCGCTCCACCAACTAAGAACGGCCATGCACCACCACCCACCGAATCAAGAAAGAGCTGTTAATCTGTCAATCCTTCCGGTGTCCGGGCCTGGTGAGATTTCCCGTGTTGAGTCAAATTAAGCCGCAGGCTCCACTCCTGGTGGTGCCCTTCCGTCAATTCCTTTAAGTTTCAGCTTTGCAACCATACTCCCCCCGGAGTCCAAAATCTTTGGTTTCCCGGAAGCTGCCCGCCGAGCCATTGTAGTAACGTCGGCGGATCGCTAGATGACATATTTACGGTTAGAACTAGGGCGGTATCTAATCGCCTTCGAACCTCTAACTTTCGTTCTTGATTGATGAAAACACCTTTGGCAAATGCTTTCGCTGATGTTCGTCTTGCGACGATCCAAGAATTTCACCTCTAACGTCGCAATACGAATGCCCCCAGTTATCCCTATTAATCATTACCTCGGAGTTCTGAAAACCAACAAAATAGAACCGAGATCATATTCTATTATTCCATGCACGAAATATTCAAGCAGCATTTTGAGCCCGCTTTGAGCACTCTAATTTGTTCAAAGTAAAATTGTCGGCCCACCTCGACACTCACCGAAGAGCACCGCGATAGGATTTTGATATTGAACCGGCGTATTACCGCCGGCTCACCGACGATATGCTCCGCAGACGTGTCAGTATCACCGCGGATGCGGTGCACCGACAGCGCGGCGCACAAATGCAACTACGAGCTTTTTAACCGCAACAATTTTAGTATACGCTATTGGAGCTGGAATTACCGCGGCTGCTGGCACCAGACTTGCCCTCCAATTGTTCCTCGTTAAAATATTTAAAGTGTACTCATTCCGATTACGAGGCCTCGTAAGAGTCCCGTATCGTTATTTTTCGTCACTACCTCCCCGTGCCGGGAGTGGGTAATTTGCGCGCCTGCTGCCTTCCTTGGATGTGGTAGCCGTTTCTCAGGCTCCCTCTCCGGAATCGAACCCTGATTCCCCGTTACCCGTGACAACCATGGTAGTCGCAGAAACTACCATCGAAAGTTGATAAGGCAGACATTTGAAAGATGCGTCGCCGGTGCTGGACCATGCGATCGGCAAAAGTTATCCAGATTCATCAAAATTAACGACTTCGGACGCGAGGCCCTCCGTCGATTGGTTTTGATCTAATAAAAGCACTCATCCCATCACTGGTCAGAGTTCTGATTGCATGTATTAGCTCTAGAATTACCACAGTTATCCAAGTAACCGAGTAAGATCTAAGGAACCAAAACTGATATATTGAGCCATTCGCGGTATCGCCTTAATACGGCTTGCACTGAGACATGCATGGCTTAATCTTTGAGACAAGCATATAACTACTGGCAGGATCAACCAGGGAGCTCTAGTTCGACGGATCCGTTTCAACCGAAACGTAAATTCGTCGATCGATCTCCGCAGACCGATTGCAAACAGCGAACCGCCCGATCCGTCGCACGATAAACACGCGGACGGATAGGCGTGCCTATAATGAGATTATAAACAAAGTTCGCAAACGCAATCAATCTCAATCGCGTCAAGCGATTGGAGTTTTGCAGTTTGCCGTGTGATGACTCGCATGCACATCAACAATATTGAACATTAACGACCGAGATAAGTCATGACACATCTTATGCGGTGCTAAAACAAGTTTCAAACAAACTGTAACGCACACATCG
>OX457149.1:9112937-9117937 GCA_949752895.1 Dendrolimus pini | reverse complement strand
AATGTGCGTTCGAAGTGTCGATGTTCAAATGTGTCCTGCAGTTCACACTATGACGCGCAGTTAACTGCGTTCTTCATCGACCCGCGAGCCAAGTGATCCACCGTCCAGGGTAATCGTTTATATCAAAAAACATATACGTTAAACACGGACTCGTTCATATTAAAATGAAAAAAAAAAGGTTTAAACGCGCTCTCGGAAGCTTCACGCGACCGGAGCGTCGTCGACCTCTCTCAACCTTATACATCGTCGATTACGAACGCGCAACTCGTCACTCGCTCGCGATGAGGATTTCCATCGGTCCACGCGAGTGAAAGTCTGCGCGACGCGCGACTAACGCATAGCGACGGGCAACGCGCACCATCAGATGCGCGCACCGTCCGCCGTTACATGCGTCCGTTCGCAAAACTCTCTACGTACGATCGCGGCAGCACACGTCACCTATATAGATAGATATAGAGACGGGGCGACCTGCGAGAGCACATATGCAATGCATTGGATCTTGTCTATGTACGAGTGCACATGAACAGCGCGAGCAGTTCAAGCACAGACACGTTAATGATCCTTCCGCAGGTTCCCCTACGGAAACCTTGTTACGACTTTTACTTCCTCTAAATGATCAAGTTTGGTCAACTTCCCAGCAACGCCGACGGCCGCGAAGCCACCGCGTGTCGGTCCGAAGACCTCACTAAATCATTCAATCGGTAGTAGCGACGGGCGGTGTGTACAAAGGGCAGGGACGTAATCAACGCGAGCTTATGACTCGCGCTTACTAGGAATTCCTCGTTTATGGGGGATAATTGCAAACCCCAATCCCCAGCACGAAGGAGTTTCAACGGGTTGCCCGGGCCTCTAGGCCAGGGAGAACATGCTGATTCCTTCAGTGTAGCGCGCGTGCGGCCCAGGACATCTAAGGGCATCACAGACCTGTTATTGCTCAATCTCGTGCGGCTCGAAGCCGCCGGTCCCTCTAAGAAGAATTTTAATACGTCGCCAGTGAGTTGCGTGACGGAGCCACGCACACCTAAATGACGACGCCTATTTAGCAGGCTAGAGTCTCGTTCGTTACCGGAATTAACCAGACAAATCGCTCCACCAACTAAGAACGGCCATGCACCACCACCCACCGAATCAAGAAAGAGCTGTTAATCTGTCAATCCTTCCGGTGTCCGGGCCTGGTGAGATTTCCCGTGTTGAGTCAAATTAAGCCGCAGGCTCCACTCCTGGTGGTGCCCTTCCGTCAATTCCTTTAAGTTTCAGCTTTGCAACCATACTCCCCCCGGAGTCCAAAATCTTTGGTTTCCCGGAAGCTGCCCGCCGAGCCATTGTAGTAACGTCGGCGGATCGCTAGATGACATATTTACGGTTAGAACTAGGGCGGTATCTAATCGCCTTCGAACCTCTAACTTTCGTTCTTGATTGATGAAAACACCTTTGGCAAATGCTTTCGCTGATGTTCGTCTTGCGACGATCCAAGAATTTCACCTCTAACGTCGCAATACGAATGCCCCCAGTTATCCCTATTAATCATTACCTCGGAGTTCTGAAAACCAACAAAATAGAACCGAGATCATATTCTATTATTCCATGCACGAAATATTCAAGCAGCATTTTGAGCCCGCTTTGAGCACTCTAATTTGTTCAAAGTAAAATTGTCGGCCCACCTCGACACTCACCGAAGAGCACCGCGATAGGATTTTGATATTGAACCGGCGTATTACCGCCGGCTCACCGACGATATGCTCCGCAGACGTGTCAGTATCACCGCGGATGCGGTGCACCGACAGCGCGGCGCACAAATGCAACTACGAGCTTTTTAACCGCAACAATTTTAGTATACGCTATTGGAGCTGGAATTACCGCGGCTGCTGGCACCAGACTTGCCCTCCAATTGTTCCTCGTTAAAATATTTAAAGTGTACTCATTCCGATTACGAGGCCTCGTAAGAGTCCCGTATCGTTATTTTTCGTCACTACCTCCCCGTGCCGGGAGTGGGTAATTTGCGCGCCTGCTGCCTTCCTTGGATGTGGTAGCCGTTTCTCAGGCTCCCTCTCCGGAATCGAACCCTGATTCCCCGTTACCCGTGACAACCATGGTAGTCGCAGAAACTACCATCGAAAGTTGATAAGGCAGACATTTGAAAGATGCGTCGCCGGTGCTGGACCATGCGATCGGCAAAAGTTATCCAGATTCATCAAAATTAACGACTTCGGACGCGAGGCCCTCCGTCGATTGGTTTTGATCTAATAAAAGCACTCATCCCATCACTGGTCAGAGTTCTGATTGCATGTATTAGCTCTAGAATTACCACAGTTATCCAAGTAACCGAGTAAGATCTAAGGAACCAAAACTGATATATTGAGCCATTCGCGGTATCGCCTTAATACGGCTTGCACTGAGACATGCATGGCTTAATCTTTGAGACAAGCATATAACTACTGGCAGGATCAACCAGGGAGCTCTAGTTCGACGGATCCGTTTCAACCGAAACGTAAATTCGTCGATCGATCTCCGCAGACCGATTGCAAACAGCGAACCGCCCGATCCGTCGCACGATAAACACGCGGACGGATAGGCGTGCCTATAATGAGATTATAAACAAAGTTCGCAAACGCAATCAATCTCAATCGCGTCAAGCGATTGGAGTTTTGCAGTTTGCCGTGTGATGACTCGCATGCACATCAACAATATTGAACATTAACGACCGAGATAAGTCATGACACATCTTATGCGGTGCTAAAACAAGTTTCAAACAAACTGTAACGCACACATCGATCGATACATGAAACGTAACAACACACTCGATTACGCCCGGTACCATAGAGTCCGCACAATTATTTAACTGAACACAGAACGCCGTTAACTTTGGCTGCTCGGTTTTATGATAGTCTTCTCTCGCAACCATCTGCCGTTGCGGACAATATAAATCGACTCGATAGTCGAAATAGAGCCGAACACGCAGTGGTAGCATTATCATTTAACGCGATCGTTGCTGATCGCGAGTCGGTTTGTCAGTTTTGCGCAGATGCGCGCCGAAACGCACAACATGCTTAAATATATAACATGTGTTTTGTGTCAGTTTCGAAGATTTCCAATCATCGTCGCATAGAGAGATATAATAGCGCGTCGTTCGTTCGCATCGTTCTCCAATGTCACTAGAAAATAGTGTCGAACAACGCACACAACAAACAAACACACGCATCCCCCCCCGCAACGAGATCAAAATCGACGGCACCACACACTTTGGCACAATCACAATTTTGCAAAACCCCGACTACGCCGTTATTATATAATAAAAAATATATATCGTGAAATGCATACTTCGTTCGTTGTTAAACTCGGTACACGTATATCTTTTTCTTTTTGCGCGCCCCCTCCCCCCCGCCCGGCCCCGGTTCGCAGTCAATCGGAGATTTTCTTAATATTGTCAAAAATATTATTTTAACAATTTAAAAAAAAAAAAACGAAAAACAAACAACCGGCGCGCGTCTGTGAAAATCATACCGCTTGGTACAATAGTTCATTCATTGTTCGGTGGCCGCGCGTTCTCACGACAAGCGCAACGACTCGCCGCCAGACGTGTACGCTTCGCGCTCCCGAGGCGCTTACGTATGTATTTTATGACGAAATCTGATTAATTGAAAATTATTAATAATTATCTATTATTATTAATAATAACCACATGTTTTGGTAAATAATGTGAATATTATTACTTTTAGTAGTAATTATTAATAATTCACGACACATATTGGTAAAAGTTATAAAATAAATGAAAAACCCATTTTTTTTGACCAGCAGGTATTTTTATTTATAATAAATTAAACACAGTCTGTAGGTATAGGTAAAGATTATAAAATTATTTATTATGCACAAATTCGAACTTTTTTAATATAGGTTAGAAGGCTAAGGCGGGTGCGAAGCGAAGCGGAGCACCCGCCTTAGCCTTCGTGGTTATTTTTTTTATAACCATCCAAAATTAATTTTATATCTCAAGTGTAAATATGTCTAACTAAACAAATGATATCCAACAAACACGTCGCACACAACGCCCCGCCCCGCAACCCTTGGCCGCTTATTACATTTATCACTACTAGGGTTAAATTATTAATAAAAACCGACAAATGTGATTAATTTATCACTTTAACCTCGACTTTCGGTTATTATTAATAATAATAATAATAATAACAATAATAATATATATATCTCTCTCAGTTTCCGGTATAAAAGGTATCTATCATTCATTCATTCATTCATATAAATCGAATGTAGGTTTCATTGAAAATAGTAAATTACCCTCGATTCAACGTCGCAATGTGTCCTATTATATTTGGCCGTAATAACGTTAAACTAGTTTACGAGTTTTGTTCAAAGTGTATTAATAGATTATATTATATTATATTATATCTATCATCTATTTCAACAGCGTGCTTCGAGTAGGCATACATGGATGAGCATCGTGTCCTGAACGTACGACTCCTGTGGAGGTTGGAGGATATCTCTCGGTGAGTAATTAATTGATATTATGCACAGACAGACAGTGACGTACTAGAGTGTCTCCTGTCGGTACAGGTTATAATATTGTATAAACTTTTTATGTACGTACTTTGTCCCCAAAATAAATTACACAAAACTATCCAACAGTTGTCCAAGTGGACGAAATGGACAGTTTCCGGGATAACCTTTACACAAATCTATCCGGGATAAAAGGTATCTATCTGTTGTCCACCCTATAAATCTAAATCGGTCCGATCGTTTTTCCGTAAAAGCATAACAAACATTACATATATAAAGTAAAATAAATCCGGATATTATCTAGCCATTATGTATAATGTCTATTCAATTTAGATAAAGTGATAATTGAGACAGAATTAATCACATTAACAGAGTTGGATAATATAATAAAACAAGTAGGTATAGGTAGAGATTAATTTGAAAATTATAGGTACACATACAGGGCTCATTTATTTATTTAGCTCACAAATCGGAACTTTTTTTAAAATATA
>OX457149.1:9097937-9107937 GCA_949752895.1 Dendrolimus pini | reverse complement strand
CCGCAATGTGCGTTCGAAGTGTCGATGTTCAAATGTGTCCTGCAGTTCACACTATGACGCGCAGTTAACTGCGTTCTTCATCGACCCGCGAGCCAAGTGATCCACCGTCCAGGGTAATCGTTTATATCAAAAAACATATACGTTAAACACGGACTCGTTCATATTAAAATGAAAAAAAAAAGGTTTAAACGCGCTCTCGGAAGCTTCACGCGACCGGAGCGTCGTCGACCTCTCTCAACCTTATACATCGTCGATTACGAACGCGCAACTCGTCACTCGCTCGCGATGAGGATTTCCATCGGTCCACGCGAGTGAAAGTCTGCGCGACGCGCGACTAACGCATAGCGACGGGCAACGCGCACCATCAGATGCGCGCACCGTCCGCCGTTACATGCGTCCGTTCGCAAAACTCTCTACGTACGATCGCGGCAGCACACGTCACCTATATAGATAGATATAGAGACGGGGCGACCTGCGAGAGCACATATGCAATGCATTGGATCTTGTCTATGTACGAGTGCACATGAACAGCGCGAGCAGTTCAAGCACAGACACGTTAATGATCCTTCCGCAGGTTCCCCTACGGAAACCTTGTTACGACTTTTACTTCCTCTAAATGATCAAGTTTGGTCAACTTCCCAGCAACGCCGACGGCCGCGAAGCCACCGCGTGTCGGTCCGAAGACCTCACTAAATCATTCAATCGGTAGTAGCGACGGGCGGTGTGTACAAAGGGCAGGGACGTAATCAACGCGAGCTTATGACTCGCGCTTACTAGGAATTCCTCGTTTATGGGGGATAATTGCAAACCCCAATCCCCAGCACGAAGGAGTTTCAACGGGTTGCCCGGGCCTCTAGGCCAGGGAGAACATGCTGATTCCTTCAGTGTAGCGCGCGTGCGGCCCAGGACATCTAAGGGCATCACAGACCTGTTATTGCTCAATCTCGTGCGGCTCGAAGCCGCCGGTCCCTCTAAGAAGAATTTTAATACGTCGCCAGTGAGTTGCGTGACGGAGCCACGCACACCTAAATGACGACGCCTATTTAGCAGGCTAGAGTCTCGTTCGTTACCGGAATTAACCAGACAAATCGCTCCACCAACTAAGAACGGCCATGCACCACCACCCACCGAATCAAGAAAGAGCTGTTAATCTGTCAATCCTTCCGGTGTCCGGGCCTGGTGAGATTTCCCGTGTTGAGTCAAATTAAGCCGCAGGCTCCACTCCTGGTGGTGCCCTTCCGTCAATTCCTTTAAGTTTCAGCTTTGCAACCATACTCCCCCCGGAGTCCAAAATCTTTGGTTTCCCGGAAGCTGCCCGCCGAGCCATTGTAGTAACGTCGGCGGATCGCTAGATGACATATTTACGGTTAGAACTAGGGCGGTATCTAATCGCCTTCGAACCTCTAACTTTCGTTCTTGATTGATGAAAACACCTTTGGCAAATGCTTTCGCTGATGTTCGTCTTGCGACGATCCAAGAATTTCACCTCTAACGTCGCAATACGAATGCCCCCAGTTATCCCTATTAATCATTACCTCGGAGTTCTGAAAACCAACAAAATAGAACCGAGATCATATTCTATTATTCCATGCACGAAATATTCAAGCAGCATTTTGAGCCCGCTTTGAGCACTCTAATTTGTTCAAAGTAAAATTGTCGGCCCACCTCGACACTCACCGAAGAGCACCGCGATAGGATTTTGATATTGAACCGGCGTATTACCGCCGGCTCACCGACGATATGCTCCGCAGACGTGTCAGTATCACCGCGGATGCGGTGCACCGACAGCGCGGCGCACAAATGCAACTACGAGCTTTTTAACCGCAACAATTTTAGTATACGCTATTGGAGCTGGAATTACCGCGGCTGCTGGCACCAGACTTGCCCTCCAATTGTTCCTCGTTAAAATATTTAAAGTGTACTCATTCCGATTACGAGGCCTCGTAAGAGTCCCGTATCGTTATTTTTCGTCACTACCTCCCCGTGCCGGGAGTGGGTAATTTGCGCGCCTGCTGCCTTCCTTGGATGTGGTAGCCGTTTCTCAGGCTCCCTCTCCGGAATCGAACCCTGATTCCCCGTTACCCGTGACAACCATGGTAGTCGCAGAAACTACCATCGAAAGTTGATAAGGCAGACATTTGAAAGATGCGTCGCCGGTGCTGGACCATGCGATCGGCAAAAGTTATCCAGATTCATCAAAATTAACGACTTCGGACGCGAGGCCCTCCGTCGATTGGTTTTGATCTAATAAAAGCACTCATCCCATCACTGGTCAGAGTTCTGATTGCATGTATTAGCTCTAGAATTACCACAGTTATCCAAGTAACCGAGTAAGATCTAAGGAACCAAAACTGATATATTGAGCCATTCGCGGTATCGCCTTAATACGGCTTGCACTGAGACATGCATGGCTTAATCTTTGAGACAAGCATATAACTACTGGCAGGATCAACCAGGGAGCTCTAGTTCGACGGATCCGTTTCAACCGAAACGTAAATTCGTCGATCGATCTCCGCAGACCGATTGCAAACAGCGAACCGCCCGATCCGTCGCACGATAAACACGCGGACGGATAGGCGTGCCTATAATGAGATTATAAACAAAGTTCGCAAACGCAATCAATCTCAATCGCGTCAAGCGATTGGAGTTTTGCAGTTTGCCGTGTGATGACTCGCATGCACATCAACAATATTGAACATTAACGACCGAGATAAGTCATGACACATCTTATGCGGTGCTAAAACAAGTTTCAAACAAACTGTAACGCACACATCGATCGATACATGAAACGTAACAACACACTCGATTACGCCCGGTACCATAGAGTCCGCACAATTATTTAACTGAACACAGAACGCCGTTAACTTTGGCTGCTCGGTTTTATGATAGTCTTCTCTCGCAACCATCTGCCGTTGCGGACAATATAAATCGACTCGATAGTCGAAATAGAGCCGAACACGCAGTGGTAGCATTATCATTTAACGCGATCGTTGCTGATCGCGAGTCGGTTTGTCAGTTTTGCGCAGATGCGCGCCGAAACGCACAACATGCTTAAATATATAACATGTGTTTTGTGTCAGTTTCGAAGATTTCCAATCATCGTCGCATAGAGAGATATAATAGCGCGTCGTTCGTTCGCATCGTTCTCCAATGTCACTAGAAAATAGTGTCGAACAACGCACACAACAAACAAACACACGCATCCCCCCCCGCAACGAGATCAAAATCGACGGCACCACACACTTTGGCACAATCACAATTTTGCAAAACCCCGACTACGCCGTTATTATATAATAAAAAATATATATCGTGAAATGCATACTTCGTTCGTTGTTAAACTCGGTACACGTATATCTTTTTCTTTTTGCGCGCCCCCTCCCCCCCGCCCGGCCCCGGTTCGCAGTCAATCGGAGATTTTCTTAATATTGTCAAAAATATTATTTTAACAATTTAAAAAAAAAAAAACGAAAAACAAACAACCGGCGCGCGTCTGTGAAAATCATACCGCTTGGTACAATAGTTCATTCATTGTTCGGTGGCCGCGCGTTCTCACGACAAGCGCAACGACTCGCCGCCAGACGTGTACGCTTCGCGCTCCCGAGGCGCTTACGTATGTATTTTATGACGAAATCTGATTAATTGAAAATTATTAATAATTATCTATTATTATTAATAATAACCACATGTTTTGGTAAATAATGTGAATATTATTACTTTTAGTAGTAATTATTAATAATTCACGACACATATTGGTAAAAGTTATAAAATAAATGAAAAACCCATTTTTTTTGACCAGCAGGTATTTTTATTTATAATAAATTAAACACAGTCTGTAGGTATAGGTAAAGATTATAAAATTATTTATTATGCACAAATTCGAACTTTTTTAATATAGGTTAGAAGGCTAAGGCGGGTGCGAAGCGAAGCGGAGCACCCGCCTTAGCCTTCGTGGTTATTTTTTTTATAACCATCCAAAATTAATTTTATATCTCAAGTGTAAATATGTCTAACTAAACAAATGATATCCAACAAACACGTCGCACACAACGCCCCGCCCCGCAACCCTTGGCCGCTTATTACATTTATCACTACTAGGGTTAAATTATTAATAAAAACCGACAAATGTGATTAATTTATCACTTTAACCTCGACTTTCGGTTATTATTAATAATAATAATAATAATAACAATAATAATATATATATCTCTCTCAGTTTCCGGTATAAAAGGTATCTATCATTCATTCATTCATTCATATAAATCGAATGTAGGTTTCATTGAAAATAGTAAATTACCCTCGATTCAACGTCGCAATGTGTCCTATTATATTTGGCCGTAATAACGTTAAACTAGTTTACGAGTTTTGTTCAAAGTGTATTAATAGATTATATTATATTATATTATATCTATCATCTATTTCAACAGCGTGCTTCGAGTAGGCATACATGGATGAGCATCGTGTCCTGAACGTACGACTCCTGTGGAGGTTGGAGGATATCTCTCGGTGAGTAATTAATTGATATTATGCACAGACAGACAGTGACGTACTAGAGTGTCTCCTGTCGGTACAGGTTATAATATTGTATAAACTTTTTATGTACGTACTTTGTCCCCAAAATAAATTACACAAAACTATCCAACAGTTGTCCAAGTGGACGAAATGGACAGTTTCCGGGATAACCTTTACACAAATCTATCCGGGATAAAAGGTATCTATCTGTTGTCCACCCTATAAATCTAAATCGGTCCGATCGTTTTTCCGTAAAAGCATAACAAACATTACATATATAAAGTAAAATAAATCCGGATATTATCTAGCCATTATGTATAATGTCTATTCAATTTAGATAAAGTGATAATTGAGACAGAATTAATCACATTAACAGAGTTGGATAATATAATAAAACAAGTAGGTATAGGTAGAGATTAATTTGAAAATTATAGGTACACATACAGGGCTCATTTATTTATTTAGCTCACAAATCGGAACTTTTTTTAAAATATATTCATAAGGCTGAGGCGCCTTAGCCATCGTGGTTATTTTTTTTATAATAATAATAATAATTCTACGTTAATTAACATTGCTATAACGTTATTGTAGTAAATTTAAAGCTCACTAGTAATAAAACAAATAAAGGCTACAATAATAAAATATTTAATTTAATACTTTTGCTATTATAATTATGAATATTATCCGGATAAAGTGTTTGTGTGTGATTTATGTCACATTGTCTAGTAAATTTGGCTATCATCAGTCAAATCGGTCGAGTAGTTTTTACGTGAAAACGTAAGAGACAGACAGACAGACAGACAGACAGAGTTACTTTCGCATGAATGAATTTATTTTTATTTAAAAATGACTCCGTTCGTGTAATAATTATATATTATATTATTAATAATATACGATGACCGAACGATCGCATCGACCAAAGACGGTCGCACAGTTCGTGTATATGTATGTCGTGTTGAAAAACAAAAAACGGAAGTGAAAACATCGTCCTCGGACGAATCACCTGGCGTAGGGCTGAGTCTCAACAGATCGCAGCAGGACGCTGCTCTACCGAGCACAACACCCCGCCAGGAACGGAAGTCGTCTACAGACTATTCCGAGCCCCGACATCGAACTGAGGTAAATTCGAACCTTCGGAGCCGTGGTGCACGTTTCAAACCGACCGCACCGTTCTCCGTGGTCCAAATGGGCTTCGACGTCGCACCTCACTACTGCGTGTGAAGCGCGACTAGTAAAGTCACATTGTTTGGAGCCTCCCGACTCTCGGGGCTCCACAGTGAGCGTATCCTTGCCGGATTCGGCTAGGCTGGCTTCGGCCTTAGAGGCGTTCAGGCATAATCCCGCGGATGGTAGCTTCGCACCACCGGCCGCTCGGCCGAGTGCATGAACCAAATGTCCGAAACTGCGGTTCCTCTCGTACTGAGCAGTATTACTATCGCAACGACAAGCCATCAGTAGGGTAAAACTAACCTGTCTCACGACGGTCTAAACCCAGCTCACGTTCCCTTTTGATGGGTGAACAATCCAACGCTTGGCGAATTTTGCTTCGCAATGATAGGAAGAGCCGATATCGAAGGATCAAAAAGCAACGTCGCTATGAACGCTTGGCTGCCACAAGCCAGTTATCCCTGTGGTAACTTTTCTGGCACCTCTTGCTAAAAACTCTTTATACTAAAGGATCGATAGGCCGTGCTTTCGCAGTCCCTATGCGTACTGAACATCTGGATCAAGCCAGCTTTTGCCCTTTTGCTCCACGCGAGGTTTCTGTCCTCGCTGAGCTGGCCTTAGGACACCTGCGTTATTCTTTGACAGATGTACCGCCCCAGTCAAACTCCCCGCCTGGCAGTGTCCTCGAACCGGATCACGCGGGAGTTGTTACGGCGACGAGCGTTTCCGCCACATCACCACTCTGCACGCTTGGAACGAAACACCGTGCGCCCGCCGATGGAATCGACCGCGCACCGCTTCCGCCCAACCGAGTAAGTAATGAAACAATGAAAGTAGTGGTTTTTCAGCGACGACCGCGCGAACGATCTCCCACTTATGCTACACCTCTCATGTCTCCTTACAATGCCAGACTAGAGTCAAGCTCAACAGGGTCTTCTTTCCCCGCTGATTCTCCCAAGCCCGTTCCCTTGGCTGTGGTTTCGCTAGATAGTAGATAGGGACAGTGGGAATCTCGTTAATCCATTCATGCGCGTCACTAATTAGATGACGAGGCATTTGGCTACCTTAAGAGAGTCATAGTTACTCCCGCCGTTTACCCGCGCTTGCTTGAATTTCTTCACGTTGACATTCAGAGCACTGGGCAGAAATCACATTGCGTCAACACCCGCGAGGGCCATCGCAATGCTTTGTTTTGCTTCACTCGTGTCCAAGCTGTCGTGGTGCCGGCGTATGTCGTGCCACTCACCTGCGAATTGTCGCAATGCAACGAAGTTCTCCTCCGTTGACACTAAGTCCTGGTGGTATACAGGCCCTGGTGCGTCCCGATAGATGGCATCTAGCAGCCGCTGTCTCGACTCGTTATAGATGGGGCAGGTCCACAATATGTGATCACGCGTCTCCGACGCCTCGCCGCACGGGCATTCCGCTGATTCCCGTAACTTCATCGCGTGTAGTCTCGCGTTAAAGATACCGTGCCCCGTGAGTATCTGTGATACGATGTAATCGGGAGCCGTCCAAGTTTGACGCAGCCTTTCTTGTACAACGGGGTAGAAAGCGTAGAGCTCCCGCCCGTCTGCGCTGCTATCCCAACGCTCCTGCCACAGGGCAACGGTATCGTTACGGATGACTAGTTTCTTCTTCTTACGCTCTTTGGGTGCCAGCCCGAGGCACTCCTCCCCGACTCGCCCTGCTCTCACTACCTCCAGGTCAGCCGGCAGGGTTCCTCCGAGTACTGGGAGCGCGGCGGTGCTGCAGGACCGATATGCCTTTGTGAGCAAAATCAGCGCGGGTCGCTGGGTTCTCAATAGTGCCCGTCGAACGGTAAACGCCGACGCACGGCCATACCACACCGCGGCCGCGTACGTGAGAGTCGCCACGTAGGTACCAGAGTATAACACCCGGAGTGCACGATATCGAACACCCCAGGCGGATGTCGACACCCTGGATACCTTTCCGAAGCAGTTGCTGGCCTTCTCTCCGACGTACACAGCGTGCGAGAGGTACGACCCAGCCTCGTCCAACGTCACACCCAGTAGGCGAGTTACCGTCACGTTTGCGATCGAGGCGCCCGTAAATTTGATCGTTGGGGATCGTTTGAACCTCCCTTTCAAAGTTAGTGTTTGGGACTTCCCTGGTGAGAAACCTAGCCGATTCCGCGTTCCCCACTGGGCTACGGAGTCCAGAACGGTGGCGGCCTTGTTCTCGATTTCGGCGCGAGACATTGCTTCCACAATGATTGTAACGTCGTCGGCGTAGGCAAACATGCTCACTCCTGCTGGCGTGGGCAGCAGTAGGAGGTCATTGAGGAGGAGGTTCCAGAGCGTCGGCCCCAGTACGGATCCTTGCGGGCATCCCATCGTCGGGTTCTTCCAGACGACCCCGGAACCAACCACCAATCCCACCCGGCGACTGTGGAAGTAGCTAACCAAGATATGATAGATATTCGGTGGTATACCACCTTGCTTTGCTTTGAGCAACACCATAGGCCACCAGGCGTTGTCGAAGGCCCCGGAGATATCTAGGAGAATGACCTGGACGTACCTACACTGTGACTCCGCAACCTTGGCATTTAGATGTTTAAGGGCGGTGGTGGTCGACCTTCCACCTGTGAAGCCGAACTGTAGCGGGGACACGTTGCGATGCAACGCCGGTGCACAGGCGAGGATCACCCGTTCAAGGATCTTGCCAAGGACTGGGAGCAAGGTAATCGGCCGGTAGGCCTTCGGGTCCGAAACGGGCTTGCCGTTGCATTTTGGCAGGATCAACAGCCTTCCCACCTTCCATATATCGGGGAACACACCTTGCTGAATGCACAGGGCATACATGCGGTGAAGCTCGACGCTCGCGGCTCGCCATACCTTTCTAACTATTTTAGCGGAGATTCCGTCTTGGCCGGGAGCTGTGTTAGGCAGCGTCTTTATGATGTTGCCGACCTCTTCTACTGTTGGCAGAGCGCAATCAGCACCCGACGGCGCTAGCGCAGCGGCAACTCTGATCTGGTGGTGGTACAGGGAGTCCAGGTCTGTGCGGTCATCTGGGCATAGGACGTCTAACAGGGCCTCAACGGTACTTCCGGTGCTTTCCGTGAAGCCGTCGACTAGTTTCATCCCGTACAGGACGTTGGGGGGAGGCCGTATTCTGCCGTTGGCTTCTCTATATGCAAGCCCCCACGGGTCGTCGTTGCCAGACTCCGCAATGTTCTTAAAAAACTGGAACTCGGCGTCTTTCATGGCACGTTTGTACCTCATTTTAGCCTCTCGATATGCCTGCAGTCGATCAAGCTCTGTAGCACCACCAAATCTGCGGGCCTGTTGCCAGTTGCGCCGGGCGTTGCTCACTTGGCGGCGGATGGCATCTAACCTGTCGTTCCACCACTCGTACCGCCCGTTCCTGTTTCGTCGCTTATGTAGAAGGTATTCGCGAGCGGAGCGGACGACGATGTCGGTGAACCTCCGTGAATAGTTTGCCGCGCTAGTACAACCATGTAGCGTACCTACTCGAGAGTGTATTGCCGAGCAGAACCCTTTCCAGTCCACCCCAGACGTTGAAAAGTGGTCACCTGTAGCTACGGAGGGTACCTCGCGCACCAGCGGACGGTCCAAGTCTACAGTGAACGTTATCAGCTGGTGGTCGCTGATGCTGAGGCCCTCGTGCACTTTCCATTTATGAACGTTGACTCCCCTGGTGGAGATGGTGAGGTCCACATTGGAGGATCCCAGTGCACTCTGGAACGTGGGGGGCTGGTTAGGCTCGTTGTACAATTGTAGGCCTCGGTTAAGGATGAAGCCCTCCATCTGGGATCTCCTGTACTCAGTGTCTGGCCCCCGACCGGTGTACTGTTTCTTATCGCAGTACCACATAGGCGAATGCGCATTACTGTCCATGCCTATGAGTACGCGCTTTCCCGCCAGGTGGTCCATCACACGGTCGAGGTGCTCCAGATGGAGAGCAATGTCGTGGCTGTACTGGCAGTATACGGAGGCCACATGTATGCCCGTACCTCCATATTCCACGTGAGCTACCATGCAATGTTCCGTGTTCAGGTGGGCTAATACAGTGACTTGTAGGTTGCTATTGCAGACAAGTATTCCAGCCTTGGCGGTGTCGCCGCACTGGAGCAACCTGACGTTGCCACTATATTGCTCCTGAACAAGCACCAGATCCAAGTGTAGGTGTCCTGCTAATATCGGCAGCTCAGTGGTTGCCGCTTCAGAACCCTGAAGGTTCAGCTGCCCAATATGGATAGAGCCGGCAGGTGTATTATCCATATTGGGTTCTGTTAAGCGCCTCCTGTTGAGCGTGTAGGCGGGCCGGGCAATTCAGT
>OX457149.1:9087937-9092937 GCA_949752895.1 Dendrolimus pini | reverse complement strand
ACCGCGAGCGCGCACAACGCCTAGCGTGCATATTGACACACCTAAAACGACTGAACGTGCCACAAAACGCGCACCCTTCGCGCAATATTAGATTGCGTAATTTTTTCATATTTAAACGGACGATCGGCCCCCTGAGAAACCGACGAACCGTCAAGGGCGAACGCGTACGTCCGCAGTGTGGTGTTTGTTTTTTTATGCAGCCGGCCCTCAGACAGGAGTGGTCCTGGATGTGTCTCCACGGACCGCAATGTGCGTTCGAAGTGTCGATGTTCAAATGTGTCCTGCAGTTCACACTATGACGCGCAGTTAACTGCGTTCTTCATCGACCCGCGAGCCAAGTGATCCACCGTCCAGGGTAATCGTTTATATCAAAAAACATATACGTTAAACACGGACTCGTTCATATTAAAATGAAAAAAAAAAGGTTTAAACGCGCTCTCGGAAGCTTCACGCGACCGGAGCGTCGTCGACCTCTCTCAACCTTATACATCGTCGATTACGAACGCGCAACTCGTCACTCGCTCGCGATGAGGATTTCCATCGGTCCACGCGAGTGAAAGTCTGCGCGACGCGCGACTAACGCATAGCGACGGGCAACGCGCACCATCAGATGCGCGCACCGTCCGCCGTTACATGCGTCCGTTCGCAAAACTCTCTACGTACGATCGCGGCAGCACACGTCACCTATATAGATAGATATAGAGACGGGGCGACCTGCGAGAGCACATATGCAATGCATTGGATCTTGTCTATGTACGAGTGCACATGAACAGCGCGAGCAGTTCAAGCACAGACACGTTAATGATCCTTCCGCAGGTTCCCCTACGGAAACCTTGTTACGACTTTTACTTCCTCTAAATGATCAAGTTTGGTCAACTTCCCAGCAACGCCGACGGCCGCGAAGCCACCGCGTGTCGGTCCGAAGACCTCACTAAATCATTCAATCGGTAGTAGCGACGGGCGGTGTGTACAAAGGGCAGGGACGTAATCAACGCGAGCTTATGACTCGCGCTTACTAGGAATTCCTCGTTTATGGGGGATAATTGCAAACCCCAATCCCCAGCACGAAGGAGTTTCAACGGGTTGCCCGGGCCTCTAGGCCAGGGAGAACATGCTGATTCCTTCAGTGTAGCGCGCGTGCGGCCCAGGACATCTAAGGGCATCACAGACCTGTTATTGCTCAATCTCGTGCGGCTCGAAGCCGCCGGTCCCTCTAAGAAGAATTTTAATACGTCGCCAGTGAGTTGCGTGACGGAGCCACGCACACCTAAATGACGACGCCTATTTAGCAGGCTAGAGTCTCGTTCGTTACCGGAATTAACCAGACAAATCGCTCCACCAACTAAGAACGGCCATGCACCACCACCCACCGAATCAAGAAAGAGCTGTTAATCTGTCAATCCTTCCGGTGTCCGGGCCTGGTGAGATTTCCCGTGTTGAGTCAAATTAAGCCGCAGGCTCCACTCCTGGTGGTGCCCTTCCGTCAATTCCTTTAAGTTTCAGCTTTGCAACCATACTCCCCCCGGAGTCCAAAATCTTTGGTTTCCCGGAAGCTGCCCGCCGAGCCATTGTAGTAACGTCGGCGGATCGCTAGATGACATATTTACGGTTAGAACTAGGGCGGTATCTAATCGCCTTCGAACCTCTAACTTTCGTTCTTGATTGATGAAAACACCTTTGGCAAATGCTTTCGCTGATGTTCGTCTTGCGACGATCCAAGAATTTCACCTCTAACGTCGCAATACGAATGCCCCCAGTTATCCCTATTAATCATTACCTCGGAGTTCTGAAAACCAACAAAATAGAACCGAGATCATATTCTATTATTCCATGCACGAAATATTCAAGCAGCATTTTGAGCCCGCTTTGAGCACTCTAATTTGTTCAAAGTAAAATTGTCGGCCCACCTCGACACTCACCGAAGAGCACCGCGATAGGATTTTGATATTGAACCGGCGTATTACCGCCGGCTCACCGACGATATGCTCCGCAGACGTGTCAGTATCACCGCGGATGCGGTGCACCGACAGCGCGGCGCACAAATGCAACTACGAGCTTTTTAACCGCAACAATTTTAGTATACGCTATTGGAGCTGGAATTACCGCGGCTGCTGGCACCAGACTTGCCCTCCAATTGTTCCTCGTTAAAATATTTAAAGTGTACTCATTCCGATTACGAGGCCTCGTAAGAGTCCCGTATCGTTATTTTTCGTCACTACCTCCCCGTGCCGGGAGTGGGTAATTTGCGCGCCTGCTGCCTTCCTTGGATGTGGTAGCCGTTTCTCAGGCTCCCTCTCCGGAATCGAACCCTGATTCCCCGTTACCCGTGACAACCATGGTAGTCGCAGAAACTACCATCGAAAGTTGATAAGGCAGACATTTGAAAGATGCGTCGCCGGTGCTGGACCATGCGATCGGCAAAAGTTATCCAGATTCATCAAAATTAACGACTTCGGACGCGAGGCCCTCCGTCGATTGGTTTTGATCTAATAAAAGCACTCATCCCATCACTGGTCAGAGTTCTGATTGCATGTATTAGCTCTAGAATTACCACAGTTATCCAAGTAACCGAGTAAGATCTAAGGAACCAAAACTGATATATTGAGCCATTCGCGGTATCGCCTTAATACGGCTTGCACTGAGACATGCATGGCTTAATCTTTGAGACAAGCATATAACTACTGGCAGGATCAACCAGGGAGCTCTAGTTCGACGGATCCGTTTCAACCGAAACGTAAATTCGTCGATCGATCTCCGCAGACCGATTGCAAACAGCGAACCGCCCGATCCGTCGCACGATAAACACGCGGACGGATAGGCGTGCCTATAATGAGATTATAAACAAAGTTCGCAAACGCAATCAATCTCAATCGCGTCAAGCGATTGGAGTTTTGCAGTTTGCCGTGTGATGACTCGCATGCACATCAACAATATTGAACATTAACGACCGAGATAAGTCATGACACATCTTATGCGGTGCTAAAACAAGTTTCAAACAAACTGTAACGCACACATCGATCGATACATGAAACGTAACAACACACTCGATTACGCCCGGTACCATAGAGTCCGCACAATTATTTAACTGAACACAGAACGCCGTTAACTTTGGCTGCTCGGTTTTATGATAGTCTTCTCTCGCAACCATCTGCCGTTGCGGACAATATAAATCGACTCGATAGTCGAAATAGAGCCGAACACGCAGTGGTAGCATTATCATTTAACGCGATCGTTGCTGATCGCGAGTCGGTTTGTCAGTTTTGCGCAGATGCGCGCCGAAACGCACAACATGCTTAAATATATAACATGTGTTTTGTGTCAGTTTCGAAGATTTCCAATCATCGTCGCATAGAGAGATATAATAGCGCGTCGTTCGTTCGCATCGTTCTCCAATGTCACTAGAAAATAGTGTCGAACAACGCACACAACAAACAAACACACGCATCCCCCCCCGCAACGAGATCAAAATCGACGGCACCACACACTTTGGCACAATCACAATTTTGCAAAACCCCGACTACGCCGTTATTATATAATAAAAAATATATATCGTGAAATGCATACTTCGTTCGTTGTTAAACTCGGTACACGTATATCTTTTTCTTTTTGCGCGCCCCCTCCCCCCCGCCCGGCCCCGGTTCGCAGTCAATCGGAGATTTTCTTAATATTGTCAAAAATATTATTTTAACAATTTAAAAAAAAAAAAACGAAAAACAAACAACCGGCGCGCGTCTGTGAAAATCATACCGCTTGGTACAATAGTTCATTCATTGTTCGGTGGCCGCGCGTTCTCACGACAAGCGCAACGACTCGCCGCCAGACGTGTACGCTTCGCGCTCCCGAGGCGCTTACGTATGTATTTTATGACGAAATCTGATTAATTGAAAATTATTAATAATTATCTATTATTATTAATAATAACCACATGTTTTGGTAAATAATGTGAATATTATTACTTTTAGTAGTAATTATTAATAATTCACGACACATATTGGTAAAAGTTATAAAATAAATGAAAAACCCATTTTTTTTGACCAGCAGGTATTTTTATTTATAATAAATTAAACACAGTCTGTAGGTATAGGTAAAGATTATAAAATTATTTATTATGCACAAATTCGAACTTTTTTAATATAGGTTAGAAGGCTAAGGCGGGTGCGAAGCGAAGCGGAGCACCCGCCTTAGCCTTCGTGGTTATTTTTTTTATAACCATCCAAAATTAATTTTATATCTCAAGTGTAAATATGTCTAACTAAACAAATGATATCCAACAAACACGTCGCACACAACGCCCCGCCCCGCAACCCTTGGCCGCTTATTACATTTATCACTACTAGGGTTAAATTATTAATAAAAACCGACAAATGTGATTAATTTATCACTTTAACCTCGACTTTCGGTTATTATTAATAATAATAATAATAATAACAATAATAATATATATATCTCTCTCAGTTTCCGGTATAAAAGGTATCTATCATTCATTCATTCATTCATATAAATCGAATGTAGGTTTCATTGAAAATAGTAAATTACCCTCGATTCAACGTCGCAATGTGTCCTATTATATTTGGCCGTAATAACGTTAAACTAGTTTACGAGTTTTGTTCAAAGTGTATTAATAGATTATATTATATTATATTATATCTATCATCTATTTCAACAGCGTGCTTCGAGTAGGCATACATGGATGAGCATCGTGTCCTGAACGTACGACTCCTGTGGAGGTTGGAGGATATCTCTCGGTGAGTAATTAATTGATATTATGCACAGACAGACAGTGACGTACTAGAGTGTCTCCTGTCGGTACAGGTTATAATATTGTATAAACTTTTTATGTACGTACTTTGTCCCCAAAATAAATTACACAAAACTATCCAACAGTTGTCCAAGTGGACGAAATGGACAGTTTCCGGGATAACCTTTACACAAATCTATCCGGGATAAAAGGTATCTATCTGTTGTCCACCCTATAAATCTAAATCGGTCCGATCGTTTTT
>OX457149.1:9070437-9082937 GCA_949752895.1 Dendrolimus pini | reverse complement strand
GGACCGCGAGCGCGCACAACGCCTAGCGTGCATATTGACACACCTAAAACGACTGAACGTGCCACAAAACGCGCACCCTTCGCGCAATATTAGATTGCGTAATTTTTTCATATTTAAACGGACGATCGGCCCCCTGAGAAACCGACGAACCGTCAAGGGCGAACGCGTACGTCCGCAGTGTGGTGTTTGTTTTTTTATGCAGCCGGCCCTCAGACAGGAGTGGTCCTGGATGTGTCTCCACGGACCGCAATGTGCGTTCGAAGTGTCGATGTTCAAATGTGTCCTGCAGTTCACACTATGACGCGCAGTTAACTGCGTTCTTCATCGACCCGCGAGCCAAGTGATCCACCGTCCAGGGTAATCGTTTATATCAAAAAACATATACGTTAAACACGGACTCGTTCATATTAAAATGAAAAAAAAAAGGTTTAAACGCGCTCTCGGAAGCTTCACGCGACCGGAGCGTCGTCGACCTCTCTCAACCTTATACATCGTCGATTACGAACGCGCAACTCGTCACTCGCTCGCGATGAGGATTTCCATCGGTCCACGCGAGTGAAAGTCTGCGCGACGCGCGACTAACGCATAGCGACGGGCAACGCGCACCATCAGATGCGCGCACCGTCCGCCGTTACATGCGTCCGTTCGCAAAACTCTCTACGTACGATCGCGGCAGCACACGTCACCTATATAGATAGATATAGAGACGGGGCGACCTGCGAGAGCACATATGCAATGCATTGGATCTTGTCTATGTACGAGTGCACATGAACAGCGCGAGCAGTTCAAGCACAGACACGTTAATGATCCTTCCGCAGGTTCCCCTACGGAAACCTTGTTACGACTTTTACTTCCTCTAAATGATCAAGTTTGGTCAACTTCCCAGCAACGCCGACGGCCGCGAAGCCACCGCGTGTCGGTCCGAAGACCTCACTAAATCATTCAATCGGTAGTAGCGACGGGCGGTGTGTACAAAGGGCAGGGACGTAATCAACGCGAGCTTATGACTCGCGCTTACTAGGAATTCCTCGTTTATGGGGGATAATTGCAAACCCCAATCCCCAGCACGAAGGAGTTTCAACGGGTTGCCCGGGCCTCTAGGCCAGGGAGAACATGCTGATTCCTTCAGTGTAGCGCGCGTGCGGCCCAGGACATCTAAGGGCATCACAGACCTGTTATTGCTCAATCTCGTGCGGCTCGAAGCCGCCGGTCCCTCTAAGAAGAATTTTAATACGTCGCCAGTGAGTTGCGTGACGGAGCCACGCACACCTAAATGACGACGCCTATTTAGCAGGCTAGAGTCTCGTTCGTTACCGGAATTAACCAGACAAATCGCTCCACCAACTAAGAACGGCCATGCACCACCACCCACCGAATCAAGAAAGAGCTGTTAATCTGTCAATCCTTCCGGTGTCCGGGCCTGGTGAGATTTCCCGTGTTGAGTCAAATTAAGCCGCAGGCTCCACTCCTGGTGGTGCCCTTCCGTCAATTCCTTTAAGTTTCAGCTTTGCAACCATACTCCCCCCGGAGTCCAAAATCTTTGGTTTCCCGGAAGCTGCCCGCCGAGCCATTGTAGTAACGTCGGCGGATCGCTAGATGACATATTTACGGTTAGAACTAGGGCGGTATCTAATCGCCTTCGAACCTCTAACTTTCGTTCTTGATTGATGAAAACACCTTTGGCAAATGCTTTCGCTGATGTTCGTCTTGCGACGATCCAAGAATTTCACCTCTAACGTCGCAATACGAATGCCCCCAGTTATCCCTATTAATCATTACCTCGGAGTTCTGAAAACCAACAAAATAGAACCGAGATCATATTCTATTATTCCATGCACGAAATATTCAAGCAGCATTTTGAGCCCGCTTTGAGCACTCTAATTTGTTCAAAGTAAAATTGTCGGCCCACCTCGACACTCACCGAAGAGCACCGCGATAGGATTTTGATATTGAACCGGCGTATTACCGCCGGCTCACCGACGATATGCTCCGCAGACGTGTCAGTATCACCGCGGATGCGGTGCACCGACAGCGCGGCGCACAAATGCAACTACGAGCTTTTTAACCGCAACAATTTTAGTATACGCTATTGGAGCTGGAATTACCGCGGCTGCTGGCACCAGACTTGCCCTCCAATTGTTCCTCGTTAAAATATTTAAAGTGTACTCATTCCGATTACGAGGCCTCGTAAGAGTCCCGTATCGTTATTTTTCGTCACTACCTCCCCGTGCCGGGAGTGGGTAATTTGCGCGCCTGCTGCCTTCCTTGGATGTGGTAGCCGTTTCTCAGGCTCCCTCTCCGGAATCGAACCCTGATTCCCCGTTACCCGTGACAACCATGGTAGTCGCAGAAACTACCATCGAAAGTTGATAAGGCAGACATTTGAAAGATGCGTCGCCGGTGCTGGACCATGCGATCGGCAAAAGTTATCCAGATTCATCAAAATTAACGACTTCGGACGCGAGGCCCTCCGTCGATTGGTTTTGATCTAATAAAAGCACTCATCCCATCACTGGTCAGAGTTCTGATTGCATGTATTAGCTCTAGAATTACCACAGTTATCCAAGTAACCGAGTAAGATCTAAGGAACCAAAACTGATATATTGAGCCATTCGCGGTATCGCCTTAATACGGCTTGCACTGAGACATGCATGGCTTAATCTTTGAGACAAGCATATAACTACTGGCAGGATCAACCAGGGAGCTCTAGTTCGACGGATCCGTTTCAACCGAAACGTAAATTCGTCGATCGATCTCCGCAGACCGATTGCAAACAGCGAACCGCCCGATCCGTCGCACGATAAACACGCGGACGGATAGGCGTGCCTATAATGAGATTATAAACAAAGTTCGCAAACGCAATCAATCTCAATCGCGTCAAGCGATTGGAGTTTTGCAGTTTGCCGTGTGATGACTCGCATGCACATCAACAATATTGAACATTAACGACCGAGATAAGTCATGACACATCTTATGCGGTGCTAAAACAAGTTTCAAACAAACTGTAACGCACACATCGATCGATACATGAAACGTAACAACACACTCGATTACGCCCGGTACCATAGAGTCCGCACAATTATTTAACTGAACACAGAACGCCGTTAACTTTGGCTGCTCGGTTTTATGATAGTCTTCTCTCGCAACCATCTGCCGTTGCGGACAATATAAATCGACTCGATAGTCGAAATAGAGCCGAACACGCAGTGGTAGCATTATCATTTAACGCGATCGTTGCTGATCGCGAGTCGGTTTGTCAGTTTTGCGCAGATGCGCGCCGAAACGCACAACATGCTTAAATATATAACATGTGTTTTGTGTCAGTTTCGAAGATTTCCAATCATCGTCGCATAGAGAGATATAATAGCGCGTCGTTCGTTCGCATCGTTCTCCAATGTCACTAGAAAATAGTGTCGAACAACGCACACAACAAACAAACACACGCATCCCCCCCCGCAACGAGATCAAAATCGACGGCACCACACACTTTGGCACAATCACAATTTTGCAAAACCCCGACTACGCCGTTATTATATAATAAAAAATATATATCGTGAAATGCATACTTCGTTCGTTGTTAAACTCGGTACACGTATATCTTTTTCTTTTTGCGCGCCCCCTCCCCCCCGCCCGGCCCCGGTTCGCAGTCAATCGGAGATTTTCTTAATATTGTCAAAAATATTATTTTAACAATTTAAAAAAAAAAAAACGAAAAACAAACAACCGGCGCGCGTCTGTGAAAATCATACCGCTTGGTACAATAGTTCATTCATTGTTCGGTGGCCGCGCGTTCTCACGACAAGCGCAACGACTCGCCGCCAGACGTGTACGCTTCGCGCTCCCGAGGCGCTTACGTATGTATTTTATGACGAAATCTGATTAATTGAAAATTATTAATAATTATCTATTATTATTAATAATAACCACATGTTTTGGTAAATAATGTGAATATTATTACTTTTAGTAGTAATTATTAATAATTCACGACACATATTGGTAAAAGTTATAAAATAAATGAAAAACCCATTTTTTTTGACCAGCAGGTATTTTTATTTATAATAAATTAAACACAGTCTGTAGGTATAGGTAAAGATTATAAAATTATTTATTATGCACAAATTCGAACTTTTTTAATATAGGTTAGAAGGCTAAGGCGGGTGCGAAGCGAAGCGGAGCACCCGCCTTAGCCTTCGTGGTTATTTTTTTTATAACCATCCAAAATTAATTTTATATCTCAAGTGTAAATATGTCTAACTAAACAAATGATATCCAACAAACACGTCGCACACAACGCCCCGCCCCGCAACCCTTGGCCGCTTATTACATTTATCACTACTAGGGTTAAATTATTAATAAAAACCGACAAATGTGATTAATTTATCACTTTAACCTCGACTTTCGGTTATTATTAATAATAATAATAATAATAACAATAATAATATATATATCTCTCTCAGTTTCCGGTATAAAAGGTATCTATCATTCATTCATTCATTCATATAAATCGAATGTAGGTTTCATTGAAAATAGTAAATTACCCTCGATTCAACGTCGCAATGTGTCCTATTATATTTGGCCGTAATAACGTTAAACTAGTTTACGAGTTTTGTTCAAAGTGTATTAATAGATTATATTATATTATATTATATCTATCATCTATTTCAACAGCGTGCTTCGAGTAGGCATACATGGATGAGCATCGTGTCCTGAACGTACGACTCCTGTGGAGGTTGGAGGATATCTCTCGGTGAGTAATTAATTGATATTATGCACAGACAGACAGTGACGTACTAGAGTGTCTCCTGTCGGTACAGGTTATAATATTGTATAAACTTTTTATGTACGTACTTTGTCCCCAAAATAAATTACACAAAACTATCCAACAGTTGTCCAAGTGGACGAAATGGACAGTTTCCGGGATAACCTTTACACAAATCTATCCGGGATAAAAGGTATCTATCTGTTGTCCACCCTATAAATCTAAATCGGTCCGATCGTTTTTCCGTAAAAGCATAACAAACATTACATATATAAAGTAAAATAAATCCGGATATTATCTAGCCATTATGTATAATGTCTATTCAATTTAGATAAAGTGATAATTGAGACAGAATTAATCACATTAACAGAGTTGGATAATATAATAAAACAAGTAGGTATAGGTAGAGATTAATTTGAAAATTATAGGTACACATACAGGGCTCATTTATTTATTTAGCTCACAAATCGGAACTTTTTTTAAAATATATTCATAAGGCTGAGGCGCCTTAGCCATCGTGGTTATTTTTTTTATAATAATAATAATTCTACGTTAATTAACATTGCTATAACGTTATTGTAGTAAATTTAAAGCTCACTAGTAATAAAACAAATAAAGGCTACAATAATAAAATATTTAATTTAATACTTTTGCTATTATAATTATGAATATTATCCGGATAAAGTGTTTGTGTGTGATTTATGTCACATTGTCTAGTAAATTTGGCTATCATCAGTCAAATCGGTCGAGTAGTTTTTACGTGAAAACGTAAGAGACAGACAGACAGACAGACAGAGTTACTTTCGCATGAATGAATTTATTTTTATTTAAAAATGACTCCGTTCGTGTAATAATTATATATTATATTATTAATAATATACGATGACCGAACGATCGCATCGACCAAAGACGGTCGCACAGTTCGTGTATATGTATGTCGTGTTGAAAAACAAAAAACGGAAGTGAAAACATCGTCCTCGGACGAATCACCTGGCGTAGGGCTGAGTCTCAACAGATCGCAGCAGGACGCTGCTCTACCGAGCACAACACCCCGCCAGGAACGGAAGTCGTCTACAGACTATTCCGAGCCCCGACATCGAACTGAGGTAAATTCGAACCTTCGGAGCCGTGGTGCACGTTTCAAACCGACCGCACCGTTCTCCGTGGTCCAAATGGGCTTCGACGTCGCACCTCACTACTGCGTGTGAAGCGCGACTAGTAAAGTCACATTGTTTGGAGCCTCCCGACTCTCGGGGCTCCACAGTGAGCGTATCCTTGCCGGATTCGGCTAGGCTGGCTTCGGCCTTAGAGGCGTTCAGGCATAATCCCGCGGATGGTAGCTTCGCACCACCGGCCGCTCGGCCGAGTGCATGAACCAAATGTCCGAAACTGCGGTTCCTCTCGTACTGAGCAGTATTACTATCGCAACGACAAGCCATCAGTAGGGTAAAACTAACCTGTCTCACGACGGTCTAAACCCAGCTCACGTTCCCTTTTGATGGGTGAACAATCCAACGCTTGGCGAATTTTGCTTCGCAATGATAGGAAGAGCCGATATCGAAGGATCAAAAAGCAACGTCGCTATGAACGCTTGGCTGCCACAAGCCAGTTATCCCTGTGGTAACTTTTCTGGCACCTCTTGCTAAAAACTCTTTATACTAAAGGATCGATAGGCCGTGCTTTCGCAGTCCCTATGCGTACTGAACATCTGGATCAAGCCAGCTTTTGCCCTTTTGCTCCACGCGAGGTTTCTGTCCTCGCTGAGCTGGCCTTAGGACACCTGCGTTATTCTTTGACAGATGTACCGCCCCAGTCAAACTCCCCGCCTGGCAGTGTCCTCGAACCGGATCACGCGGGAGTTGTTACGGCGACGAGCGTTTCCGCCACATCACCACTCTGCACGCTTGGAACGAAACACCGTGCGCCCGCCGATGGAATCGACCGCGCACCGCTTCCGCCCAACCGAGTAAGTAATGAAACAATGAAAGTAGTGGTTTTTCAGCGACGACCGCGCGAACGATCTCCCACTTATGCTACACCTCTCATGTCTCCTTACAATGCCAGACTAGAGTCAAGCTCAACAGGGTCTTCTTTCCCCGCTGATTCTCCCAAGCCCGTTCCCTTGGCTGTGGTTTCGCTAGATAGTAGATAGGGACATTCCCTCCGCCATCCCATGGTCCTACCTGCCTCACGGCGTACGGACCGAATCTCGGGAGAAGCGCGCGCTACTTGCGTGGCTCTTTCACGCGCGCTCATTCCGCTCCCTACAAAATCCTATTCCGTCCCGTTTCTCTACTTTCAACTCTCCCCTAATGGGGCTTGACGACACGACACAACCCTATCCACTGACCGCTTCACTCGTGTCCAAGCTGTCGTGGTGCCGGCGTATGTCGTGCCACTCACCTGCGAATTGTCGCAATGCAACGAAGTTCTCCTCCGTTGACACTAAGTCCTGGTGGTATACAGGCCCTGGTGCGTCCCGATAGATGGCATCTAGCAGCCGCTGTCTCGACTCGTTATAGATGGGGCAGGTCCACAATATGTGATCACGCGTCTCCGACGCCTCGCCGCACGGGCATTCCGCTGATTCCCGTAACTTCATCGCGTGTAGTCTCGCGTTAAAGATACCGTGCCCCGTGAGTATCTGTGATACGATGTAATCGGGAGCCGTCCAAGTTTGACGCAGCCTTTCTTGTACAACGGGGTAGAAAGCGTAGAGCTCCCGCCCGTCTGCGCTGCTATCCCAACGCTCCTGCCACAGGGCAACGGTATCGTTACGGATGACTAGTTTCTTCTTCTTACGCTCTTTGGGTGCCAGCCCGAGGCACTCCTCCCCGACTCGCCCTGCTCTCACTACCTCCAGGTCAGCCGGCAGGGTTCCTCCGAGTACTGGGAGCGCGGCGGTGCTGCAGGACCGATATGCCTTTGTGAGCAAAATCAGCGCGGGTCGCTGGGTTCTCAATAGTGCCCGTCGAACGGTAAACGCCGACGCACGGCCATACCACACCGCGGCCGCGTACGTGAGAGTCGCCACGTAGGTACCAGAGTATAACACCCGGAGTGCACGATATCGAACACCCCAGGCGGATGTCGACACCCTGGATACCTTTCCGAAGCAGTTGCTGGCCTTCTCTCCGACGTACACAGCGTGCGAGAGGTACGACCCAGCCTCGTCCAACGTCACACCCAGTAGGCGAGTTACCGTCACGTTTGCGATCGAGGCGCCCGCAAATTTGATCGTTGGGGATCGTTTGAACCTCCCTTTCAAAGTTAGTGTTTGGGACTTCCCTGGTGAGAAACCTAGCCGATTCCGCGTTCCCCACTGGGCTACGGAGTCCAGAACGGTGGCGGCCTTGTTCTCGATTTCGGCGCGAGACATTGCTTCCACAATGATTGTAACGTCGTCGGCGTAGGCAAACATGCTCACTCCTGCTGGCGTGGGCAGCAGTAGGAGGTCATTGAGGAGGAGGTTCCAGAGCGTCGGCCCCAGTACGGATCCTTGCGGGCATCCCATCGTCGGGTTCTTCCAGACGACCCCGGAACCAACCACCAATCCCACCCGGCGACTGTGGAAGTAGCTAACCAAGATATGATAGATATTCGGTGGTATACCACCTTGCTTTGCTTTGAGCAACACCATAGGCCACCAGGCGTTGTCGAAGGCCCCGGAGATATCTAGGAGAATGACCTGGACGTACCTACACTGTGACTCCGCAACCTTGGCATTTAGATGTTTAAGGGCGGTGGTGGTCGACCTTCCACCTGTGAAGCCGAACTGTAGCGGGGACACGTTGCGATGCAACGCCGGTGCACAGGCGAGGATCACCCGTTCAAGGATCTTGCCAAGGACTGGGAGCAAGGTAATCGGCCGGTAGGCCTTCGGGTCCGAAACGGGCTTGCCGTTGCATTTTGGCAGGATCAACAGCCTTCCCACCTTCCATATATCGGGGAACACACCTTGCTGAATGCACAGGGCATACATGCGGTGAAGCTCGACGCTCGCGGCTCGCCATACCTTTCTAACTATTTTAGCGGAGATTCCGTCTTGGCCGGGAGCTGTGTTAGGCAGCGTCTTTATGATGTTGCCGACCTCTTCTACTGTTGGCAGAGCGCAATCAGCACCCGACGGCGCTAGCGCAGCGGCAACTCTGATCTGGTGGTGGTACAGGGAGTCCAGGTCTGTGCGGTCATCTGGGCATAGGACGTCTAACAGGGCCTCAACGGTACTTCCGGTGCTTTCCGTGAAGCCGTCGACTAGTTTCATCCCGTACAGGACGTTGGGGGGAGGCCGTATTCTGCCGTTGGCTTCTCTATATGCAAGCCCCCACGGGTCGTCGTTGCCAGACTCCGCAATGTTCTTAAAAAAACTGGAACTCGGCGTCTTTCATGGCACGTTTGTACCTCATTTTAGCCTCTCGATATGCCTGCAGTCGATCAAGCTCTGTAGCACCACCAAATCTGCGGGCCTGTTGCCAGTTGCGCCGGGCGTTGCTCACTTGGCGGCGGATGGCATCTAACCTGTCGTTCCACCACTCGTACCGCCCGTTCCTGTTTCGTCGCTTATGTAGAAGGTATTCGCGAGCGGAGCGGACGACGATGTCGGTGAACCTCCGTGAATAGTTTGCCGCGCTAGTACAACCATGTAGCGTACCTACTCGAGAGTGTATTGCCGAGCAGAACCCTTTCCAGTCCACCCCAGACGTTGAAAAGTGGTCACCTGTAGCTACGGAGGGTACCTCGCGCACCAGCGGACGGTCCAAGTCTACAGTGAACGTTATCAGCTGGTGGTCGCTGATGCTGAGGCCCTCGTGCACTTTCCATTTATGAACGTTGACTCCCCTGGTGGAGATGGTGAGGTCCACATTGGAGGATCCCAGTGCACTCTGGAACGTGGGGGGCTGGTTAGGCTCGTTGTACAATTGTAGGCCTCGGTTAAGGATGAAGCCCTCCATCTGGGATCTCCTGTACTCAGTGTCTGGCCCCCGACCGGTGTACTGTTTCTTATCGCAGTACCACATAGGCGAATGCGCATTACTGTCCATGCCTATGAGTACGCGCTTTCCCGCCAGGTGGTCCATCACACGGTCGAGGTGCTCCAGATGGAGAGCAATGTCGTGGCTGTACTGGCAGTATACGGAGGCCACATGTATGCCCGTACCTCCATATTCCACGTGAGCTACCATGCAATGTTCCGTGTTCAGGTGGGCTAATACAGTGACTTGTAGGTTGCTATTGCAGACAAGTATTCCAGCCTTGGCGGTGTCGCCGCACTGGAGCAACCTGACGTTGCCACTATATTGCTCCTGAACAAGCACCAGATCCAAGTGTAGGTGTCCTGCTAATATCGGCAGCTCAGTGGTTGCCGCTTCAGAACCCTGAAGGTTCAGCTGCCCAATATGGATAGAGCCGGCAGGTGTATTATCCATATTGGGTTCTGTTAAGCGCCTCCTGTTGAGCGTGTAGGCGGGCCGGGCAATTCAGTGACGCCGTTTTGTGCGAAGTGTGGTCGCTTCGCTTAAACCTTTTGCAGGTCGCGCAGCATACCGTCTCCGACTTGCATGCAGTCGTTCGGTGACCTTGCTCGCCACACTGGCCGCAAGTGTCAATGGTGGCCCTGCAATATTTTTTTCCGGGTGCCCATATTGCTGACACTTATTGCAGCAAGTCGCACGCACGTGGTCGCACACTTCGGCTACGTCCCATCCGACGTATAGGCGCTCTAGCTTAATGAGCACGTCGCGCACTTTGGGCGAGCACTCTAAGACGACCATGAACTTTTGCCCGATGGTACGTTTAGCGACAACCTTGCAGGCTTTTGTGAATGCGTCTAGGGATATGACCTCGTTGTCCTCGAGGTTGACCTTATGGATTTCCCTGACCAGCACATCGTTATCGTACTCTGCGCGTAGGTACCTGAGCGATACGCAAGGGAGGCGACTCTTAGGCTCAGCAATACGGAGGCTAGGTGGGGCCACACTTTTGAGCCTAGCGGCGGCTTCAGCAGTGGCAGTTCGCACTACCACTCCGGCATTCCCCACCATGCGTACGCCAGTCACTTTGATGCCACTCGCAGCCGGGGTCACGGCGCTCTGGAGGGCCTTTTTTGTGTCCTCACTAGACTTGATCGCACTGTCCGCTTTCGGGTAGAAAATAACAGCCGGTCCTGTGTCCCGCGGCAAGGGTTCCGTTCTACCGGACGGAAGCTTTAGGGCCCCCGCGTATGAGCGTCCCGGCTGGGGCAGAGTTGTCAATGGGTAAGCGGGCTCACCGTGGGTGGAAGGCTGCAACTTTAAAAGTGACACCTGATTTTCGGCATCGGCCAAGCGTAGTGCTAGCTGGGCTACCAGGCCAATGATGTCCTGTCCGTGGCCAGCAATCGTGGTCTTGTCCCCGATGTTTAACTTGTTGGGTGCGTTGCACACCGCACCAATAGCCTTGACAGAGGCATGCACCGCGGCCATCAGCGAGGACTTATCCATGCTGGCGGTTGCAGTCGGTCCCGCGGATGTAAGAGCAGCGACGGGTTCGGTCGCAGACTCGCCGGTGTTCAAAATTCCCCCGATCGGTGGTGCCGTGGCGGTGACCTTGCGTGCCACTCTGCGCCGCACCGCCTCCTGAACCTCTTCGGGCGAACAAAGACGCCTTTTCCCGGCACCAGATGCAGAGTCTCCCGGTGTCTCATGGGTGGCCCCGGACACAGTTGGCACAGGTGTACCAGGCGGTGAACGGGCCAACGACATGCGGGGCGCAAATGGCGACGATTCTCCAATAATTTCCTTGAGTGATTCCAGCTCAAGTTGCTTCTGGAGGAGTTCACGCTCAAAGAGCTCACGCTCTCTGGAGCGGTCCTCGTCCTCGTCCATATTTAACAAGGTGTTCGTGTAGGTTATACAGCGTAAATAGATGCACTAAGCAAAGCAAGCATTAAACCTAATACTAAGTTAAAACTATATGTGTCACTGTCACTCTTACAACTAGGAGCACTGGCGTCTATATCGCACAAATGATGTGTCTCTTTCACTAAACAATAGCAGCTTGGGCGTGGTAGCTCCGCCCACCAACGCCTAAAGCTATCCAACTCACTCACACACAGCTAGTGTCTCTGTCACAAAAAGCTAAGCATGGGCGTGTGGACACCGCCCACTACGCCTCGGCTATTGCTGTCTCTTTCGCACTTACCTGGATTAGTGTGCCGTCTCGTACACTCACCGATCCAAGTTCGGCCGTCTTCCTCGCACGACCAAGATGGCCGCGGCCTCTTATGGCGATTTCCCTTTGCTAGAACGAGAATTGAAGCTGTCGATTTGCACCAATCACAATTTTGGAATTTAATATTTTAAAATATTGTTCCGCAGTTACAACACACGTCCGCTCGGTTCAGCGGTCGAGTAGATAGTAGATAGGGACAGTGGGAATCTCGTTAATCCATTCATGCGCGTCACTAATTAGATGACGAGGCATTTGGCTACCTTAAGAGAGTCATAGTTACTCCCGCCGTTTACCCGCGCTTGCTTGAATTTCTTCACGTTGACATTCAGAGCACTGGGCAGAAATCACATTGCGTCAACACCCGCGAGGGCCATCGCAATGCTTTGTTTTAATTAGACAGTCGGATTCCCCTTGTCCGTGCCAGTTCTGAGCTGACCGTTGAACGGCGGTCGTACAGAACCGCGCCGATCGCGCACGATGACGAAACCGTCGCGGCCTCTTACGGCTAGGAAGATCCGCGGAAGGCCGGAAC
>OX457149.1:9063237-9065737 GCA_949752895.1 Dendrolimus pini | reverse complement strand
CCCCCAGTTATCCCTATTAATCATTACCTCGGAGTTCTGAAAACCAACAAAATAGAACCGAGATCATATTCTATTATTCCATGCACGAAATATTCAAGCAGCATTTTGAGCCCGCTTTGAGCACTCTAATTTGTTCAAAGTAAAATTGTCGGCCCACCTCGACACTCACCGAAGAGCACCGCGATAGGATTTTGATATTGAACCGGCGTATTACCGCCGGCTCACCGACGATATGCTCCGCAGACGTGTCAGTATCACCGCGGATGCGGTGCACCGACAGCGCGGCGCACAAATGCAACTACGAGCTTTTTAACCGCAACAATTTTAGTATACGCTATTGGAGCTGGAATTACCGCGGCTGCTGGCACCAGACTTGCCCTCCAATTGTTCCTCGTTAAAATATTTAAAGTGTACTCATTCCGATTACGAGGCCTCGTAAGAGTCCCGTATCGTTATTTTTCGTCACTACCTCCCCGTGCCGGGAGTGGGTAATTTGCGCGCCTGCTGCCTTCCTTGGATGTGGTAGCCGTTTCTCAGGCTCCCTCTCCGGAATCGAACCCTGATTCCCCGTTACCCGTGACAACCATGGTAGTCGCAGAAACTACCATCGAAAGTTGATAAGGCAGACATTTGAAAGATGCGTCGCCGGTGCTGGACCATGCGATCGGCAAAAGTTATCCAGATTCATCAAAATTAACGACTTCGGACGCGAGGCCCTCCGTCGATTGGTTTTGATCTAATAAAAGCACTCATCCCATCACTGGTCAGAGTTCTGATTGCATGTATTAGCTCTAGAATTACCACAGTTATCCAAGTAACCGAGTAAGATCTAAGGAACCAAAACTGATATATTGAGCCATTCGCGGTATCGCCTTAATACGGCTTGCACTGAGACATGCATGGCTTAATCTTTGAGACAAGCATATAACTACTGGCAGGATCAACCAGGGAGCTCTAGTTCGACGGATCCGTTTCAACCGAAACGTAAATTCGTCGATCGATCTCCGCAGACCGATTGCAAACAGCGAACCGCCCGATCCGTCGCACGATAAACACGCGGACGGATAGGCGTGCCTATAATGAGATTATAAACAAAGTTCGCAAACGCAATCAATCTCAATCGCGTCAAGCGATTGGAGTTTTGCAGTTTGCCGTGTGATGACTCGCATGCACATCAACAATATTGAACATTAACGACCGAGATAAGTCATGACACATCTTATGCGGTGCTAAAACAAGTTTCAAACAAACTGTAACGCACACATCGATCGATACATGAAACGTAACAACACACTCGATTACGCCCGGTACCATAGAGTCCGCACAATTATTTAACTGAACACAGAACGCCGTTAACTTTGGCTGCTCGGTTTTATGATAGTCTTCTCTCGCAACCATCTGCCGTTGCGGACAATATAAATCGACTCGATAGTCGAAATAGAGCCGAACACGCAGTGGTAGCATTATCATTTAACGCGATCGTTGCTGATCGCGAGTCGGTTTGTCAGTTTTGCGCAGATGCGCGCCGAAACGCACAACATGCTTAAATATATAACATGTGTTTTGTGTCAGTTTCGAAGATTTCCAATCATCGTCGCATAGAGAGATATAATAGCGCGTCGTTCGTTCGCATCGTTCTCCAATGTCACTAGAAAATAGTGTCGAACAACGCACACAACAAACAAACACACGCATCCCCCCCCGCAACGAGATCAAAATCGACGGCACCACACACTTTGGCACAATCACAATTTTGCAAAACCCCGACTACGCCGTTATTATATAATAAAAAATATATATCGTGAAATGCATACTTCGTTCGTTGTTAAACTCGGTACACGTATATCTTTTTCTTTTTGCGCGCCCCCTCCCCCCCGCCCGGCCCCGGTTCGCAGTCAATCGGAGATTTTCTTAATATTGTCAAAAATATTATTTTAACAATTTAAAAAAAAAAAAACGAAAAACAAACAACCGGCGCGCGTCTGTGAAAATCATACCGCTTGGTACAATAGTTCATTCATTGTTCGGTGGCCGCGCGTTCTCACGACAAGCGCAACGACTCGCCGCCAGACGTGTACGCTTCGCGCTCCCGAGGCGCTTACGTATGTATTTTATGACGAAATCTGATTAATTGAAAATTATTAATAATTATCTATTATTATTAATAATAACCACATGTTTTGGTAAATAATGTGAATATTATTACTTTTAGTAGTAATTATTAATAATTCACGACACATATTGGTAAAAGTTATAAAATAAATGAAAAACCCATTTTTTTTGACCAGCAGGTATTTTTATTTATAATAAATTAAACACAGTCTGTAGGTATAGGTGAAGATTATAAAATTATTTATTATGCACAAATTCGAACTTTTTTAATATAGGTTAGAAGGCTAAGGCGGGTGCGAAGCGAAGCGGAGCACCCGCCTTAGCCTTCGTGGTTATTTTTTTTATAACCATCCAAAATTAATTTTATATCTCAAGTGTAAATATGTCT
>OX457149.1:9053237-9055737 GCA_949752895.1 Dendrolimus pini | reverse complement strand
TTATCCCTATTAATCATTACCTCGGAGTTCTGAAAACCAACAAAATAGAACCGAGATCATATTCTATTATTCCATGCACGAAATATTCAAGCAGCATTTTGAGCCCGCTTTGAGCACTCTAATTTGTTCAAAGTAAAATTGTCGGCCCACCTCGACACTCACCGAAGAGCACCGCGATAGGATTTTGATATTGAACCGGCGTATTACCGCCGGCTCACCGACGATATGCTCCGCAGACGTGTCAGTATCACCGCGGATGCGGTGCACCGACAGCGCGGCGCACAAATGCAACTACGAGCTTTTTAACCGCAACAATTTTAGTATACGCTATTGGAGCTGGAATTACCGCGGCTGCTGGCACCAGACTTGCCCTCCAATTGTTCCTCGTTAAAATATTTAAAGTGTACTCATTCCGATTACGAGGCCTCGTAAGAGTCCCGTATCGTTATTTTTCGTCACTACCTCCCCGTGCCGGGAGTGGGTAATTTGCGCGCCTGCTGCCTTCCTTGGATGTGGTAGCCGTTTCTCAGGCTCCCTCTCCGGAATCGAACCCTGATTCCCCGTTACCCGTGACAACCATGGTAGTCGCAGAAACTACCATCGAAAGTTGATAAGGCAGACATTTGAAAGATGCGTCGCCGGTGCTGGACCATGCGATCGGCAAAAGTTATCCAGATTCATCAAAATTAACGACTTCGGACGCGAGGCCCTCCGTCGATTGGTTTTGATCTAATAAAAGCACTCATCCCATCACTGGTCAGAGTTCTGATTGCATGTATTAGCTCTAGAATTACCACAGTTATCCAAGTAACCGAGTAAGATCTAAGGAACCAAAACTGATATATTGAGCCATTCGCGGTATCGCCTTAATACGGCTTGCACTGAGACATGCATGGCTTAATCTTTGAGACAAGCATATAACTACTGGCAGGATCAACCAGGGAGCTCTAGTTCGACGGATCCGTTTCAACCGAAACGTAAATTCGTCGATCGATCTCCGCAGACCGATTGCAAACAGCGAACCGCCCGATCCGTCGCACGATAAACACGCGGACGGATAGGCGTGCCTATAATGAGATTATAAACAAAGTTCGCAAACGCAATCAATCTCAATCGCGTCAAGCGATTGGAGTTTTGCAGTTTGCCGTGTGATGACTCGCATGCACATCAACAATATTGAACATTAACGACCGAGATAAGTCATGACACATCTTATGCGGTGCTAAAACAAGTTTCAAACAAACTGTAACGCACACATCGATCGATACATGAAACGTAACAACACACTCGATTACGCCCGGTACCATAGAGTCCGCACAATTATTTAACTGAACACAGAACGCCGTTAACTTTGGCTGCTCGGTTTTATGATAGTCTTCTCTCGCAACCATCTGCCGTTGCGGACAATATAAATCGACTCGATAGTCGAAATAGAGCCGAACACGCAGTGGTAGCATTATCATTTAACGCGATCGTTGCTGATCGCGAGTCGGTTTGTCAGTTTTGCGCAGATGCGCGCCGAAACGCACAACATGCTTAAATATATAACATGTGTTTTGTGTCAGTTTCGAAGATTTCCAATCATCGTCGCATAGAGAGATATAATAGCGCGTCGTTCGTTCGCATCGTTCTCCAATGTCACTAGAAAATAGTGTCGAACAACGCACACAACAAACAAACACACGCATCCCCCCCCGCAACGAGATCAAAATCGACGGCACCACACACTTTGGCACAATCACAATTTTGCAAAACCCCGACTACGCCGTTATTATATAATAAAAAATATATATCGTGAAATGCATACTTCGTTCGTTGTTAAACTCGGTACACGTATATCTTTTTCTTTTTGCGCGCCCCCTCCCCCCCGCCCGGCCCCGGTTCGCAGTCAATCGGAGATTTTCTTAATATTGTCAAAAATATTATTTTAACAATTTAAAAAAAAAAAAACGAAAAACAAACAACCGGCGCGCGTCTGTGAAAATCATACCGCTTGGTACAATAGTTCATTCATTGTTCGGTGGCCGCGCGTTCTCACGACAAGCGCAACGACTCGCCGCCAGACGTGTACGCTTCGCGCTCCCGAGGCGCTTACGTATGTATTTTATGACGAAATCTGATTAATTGAAAATTATTAATAATTATCTATTATTATTAATAATAACCACATGTTTTGGTAAATAATGTGAATATTATTACTTTTAGTAGTAATTATTAATAATTCACGACACATATTGGTAAAAGTTATAAAATAAATGAAAAACCCATTTTTTTTGACCAGCAGGTATTTTTATTTATAATAAATTAAACACAGTCTGTAGGTATAGGTGAAGATTATAAAATTATTTATTATGCACAAATTCGAACTTTTTTAATATAGGTTAGAAGGCTAAGGCGGGTGCGAAGCGAAGCGGAGCACCCGCCTTAGCCTTCGTGGTTATTTTTTTTATAACCATCCAAAATTAATTTTATATCTCAAGTGTAAATATGTCTAACTAAA
>OX457149.1:8740737-9045737 GCA_949752895.1 Dendrolimus pini | reverse complement strand
TAATCATTACCTCGGAGTTCTGAAAACCAACAAAATAGAACCGAGATCATATTCTATTATTCCATGCACGAAATATTCAAGCAGCATTTTGAGCCCGCTTTGAGCACTCTAATTTGTTCAAAGTAAAATTGTCGGCCCACCTCGACACTCACCGAAGAGCACCGCGATAGGATTTTGATATTGAACCGGCGTATTACCGCCGGCTCACCGACGATATGCTCCGCAGACGTGTCAGTATCACCGCGGATGCGGTGCACCGACAGCGCGGCGCACAAATGCAACTACGAGCTTTTTAACCGCAACAATTTTAGTATACGCTATTGGAGCTGGAATTACCGCGGCTGCTGGCACCAGACTTGCCCTCCAATTGTTCCTCGTTAAAATATTTAAAGTGTACTCATTCCGATTACGAGGCCTCGTAAGAGTCCCGTATCGTTATTTTTCGTCACTACCTCCCCGTGCCGGGAGTGGGTAATTTGCGCGCCTGCTGCCTTCCTTGGATGTGGTAGCCGTTTCTCAGGCTCCCTCTCCGGAATCGAACCCTGATTCCCCGTTACCCGTGACAACCATGGTAGTCGCAGAAACTACCATCGAAAGTTGATAAGGCAGACATTTGAAAGATGCGTCGCCGGTGCTGGACCATGCGATCGGCAAAAGTTATCCAGATTCATCAAAATTAACGACTTCGGACGCGAGGCCCTCCGTCGATTGGTTTTGATCTAATAAAAGCACTCATCCCATCACTGGTCAGAGTTCTGATTGCATGTATTAGCTCTAGAATTACCACAGTTATCCAAGTAACTGAGTAAGATCTAAGGAACCAAAACTGATATATTGAGCCATTCGCGGTATCGCCTTAATACGGCTTGCACTGAGACATGCATGGCTTAATCTTTGAGACAAGCATATAACTACTGGCAGGATCAACCAGGGAGCTCTAGTTCGACGGATCCGTTTCAACCGAAACGTAAATTCGTCGATCGATCTCCGCAGACCGATTGCAAACAGCGAACCGCCCGATCCGTCGCACGATAAACACGCGGACGGATAGGCGTGCCTATAATGAGATTATAAACAAAATTCGCAAACGCAATCAATCTCAATCGCGTCAAGCGATTGGAGTTTTGCAGTTTGCCGTGTGATGACTCGCATGCACATCAACAATATTGAACATTAACGACCGAGATAAGTCATGACACATCTTATGCGGTGCTAAAACAAGTTTCAAACAAACTGTAACGCACACATCGATCGATACATGAAACGTAACAACACACTCGATTACGCCCGGTACCATAGAGTCCGCACAATTATTTAACTGAACACAGAACGCCGTTAACTTTGGCTGCTCGGTTTTATGATAGTCTTCTCTCGCAACCATCTGCCGTTGCGGACAATATAAATCGACTCGATAGTCGAAATAGAGCCGAACACGCAGTGGTAGCATTATCATTTAACGCGATCGTTGCTGATCGCGAGTCGGTTTGTCAGTTTTGCGCAGATGCGCGCCGAAACGCACAACATGCTTAAATATATAACATGTGTTTTGTGTCAGTTTCGAAGATTTCCAATCATCGTCGCATAGAGAGATATAATAGCGCGTCGTTCGTTCGCATCGTTCTCCAATGTCACTAGAAAATAGTGTCGAACAACGCACACAACAAACAAACACACGCATCCCCCCCCGCAACGAGATCAAAATCGACGGCACCACACACTTTGGCACAATCACAATTTTGCAAAACCCCGACTACGCCGTTATTATATAATAAAAAATATATATCGTGAAATGCATACTTCGTTCGTTGTTAAACTCGGTACACGTATATCTTTTTCTTTTTGCGCGCCCCCTCCCCCCCGCCCGGCCCCGGTTCGCAGTCAATCGGAGATTTTCTTAATATTGTCAAAAATATTATTTTAACAATTTAAAAAAAAAAAAACGAAAAACAAACAACCGGCGCGCGTCTGTGAAAATCATACCGCTTGGTACAATAGTTCATTCATTGTTCGGTGGCCGCGCGTTCTCACGACAAGCGCAACGACTCGCCGCCAGACGTGTACGCTTCGCGCTCCCGAGGCGCTTACGTATGTATTTTATGACGAAATCTGATTAATTGAAAATTATTAATAATTATCTATTATTATTAATAATAACCACATGTTTTGGTAAATAATGTGAATATTATTACTTTTAGTAGTAATTATTAATAATTCACGACACATATTGGTAAAAGTTATAAAATAAATGAAAAACCCATTTTTTTTGACCAGCAGGTATTTTTATTTATAATAAATTAAACACAGTCTGTAGGTATAGGTGAAGATTATAAAATTATTTATTATGCACAAATTCGAACTTTTTTAATATAGGTTAGAAGGCTAAGGCGGGTGCGAAGCGAAGCGGAGCACCCGCCTTAGCCTTCGTGGTTATTTTTTTTATAACCATCCAAAATTAATTTTATATCTCAAGTGTAAATATGTCTAACTAAACAAATGATATCCAACAAACACGTCGCACACAACGCCCCGCCCCGCAACCCTTGGCCGCTTATTACATTTATCACTACTAGGGTTAAATTATTAATAAAAACCGACAAATGTGATTAATTTATCACTTTAACCTCGACTTTCGGTTATTATTAATAATAATAATAATAATAACAATAATAATATATATATCTCTCTCAGTTTCCGGTATAAAAGGTATCTATCATTCATTCATTCATTCATATAAATCGAATGTAGGTTTCATTGAAAATAGTAAATTACCCTCGATTCAACGTCGCAATGTGTCCTATTATATTTGGCCGTAATAACGTTAAACTAGTTTACGAGTTTTGTTCAAAGTGTATTAATAGATTATATTATATTATATTATATCTATCATCTATTTCAACAGCGTGCTTCGAGTAGGCATACATGGATGAGCATCGTGTCCTGAACGTACGACTCCTGTGGAGGTTGGAGGATATCTCTCGGTGAGTAATTAATTGATATTATGCACAGACAGACAGTGACGTACTAGAGTGTCTCCTGTCGGTACAGGTTATAATATTGTATAAACTTTTTATGTACGTACTTTGTCCCCAAAATAAATTACACAAAACTATCCAACAGTTGTCCAAGTGGACGAAATGGACAGTTTCCGGGATAACCTTTACACAAATCTATCCGGGATAAAAGGTATCTATCTGTTGTCCACCCTATAAATCTAAATCGGTCCGATCGTTTTTCCGTAAAAGCATAACAAACATTACATATATAAAGTAAAATAAATCCGGATATTATCTAGCCATTATGTATAATGTCTATTCAATTTAGATAAAGTGATAATTGAGACAGAATTAATCACATTAACAGAGTTGGATAATATAATAAAACAAGTAGGTATAGGTAGAGATTAATTTGAAAATTATAGGTACACATACAGGGCTCATTTATTTATTTAGCTCACAAATCGGAACTTTTTTTAAAATATATTCATAAGGCTGAGGCGCCTTAGCCATCGTGGTTATTTTTTTTATAATAATAATAATTCTACGTTAATTAACATTGCTATAACGTTATTGTAGTAAATTTAAAGCTCACTAGTAATAAAACAAATAAAGGCTACAATAATAAAATATTTAATTTAATACTTTTGCTATTATAATTATGAATATTATCCGGATAAAGTGTTTGTGTGTGATTTATGTCACATTGTCTAGTAAATTTGGCTATCATCAGTCAAATCGGTCGAGTAGTTTTTACGTGAAAACGTAAGAGACAGACAGACAGACAGAGTTACTTTCGCATGAATGAATTTATTTTTATTTAAAAATGACTCCGTTCGTGTAATAATTATATATTATATTATTAATAATATACGATGACCGAACGATCGCATCGACCAAAGACGGTCGCACAGTTCGTGTATATGTATGTCGTGTTGAAAAACAAAAAACGGAAGTGAAAACATCGTCCTCGGACGAATCACCTGGCGTAGGGCTGAGTCTCAACAGATCGCAGCAGGACGCTGCTCTACCGAGCACAACACCCCGCCAGGAACGGAAGTCGTCTACAGACTATTCCGAGCCCCGACATCGAACTGAGGTAAATTCGAACCTTCGGAGCCGTGGTGCACGTTTCAAACCGACCGCACCGTTCTCCGTGGTCCAAATGGGCTTCGACGTCGCACCTCACTACTGCGTGTGAAGCGCGACTAGTAAAGTCACATTGTTTGGAGCCTCCCGACTCTCGGGGCTCCACAGTGAGCGTATCCTTGCCGGATTCGGCTAGGCTGGCTTCGGCCTTAGAGGCGTTCAGGCATAATCCCGCGGATGGTAGCTTCGCACCACCGGCCGCTCGGCCGAGTGCATGAACCAAATGTCCGAAACTGCGGTTCCTCTCGTACTGAGCAGTATTACTATCGCAACGACAAGCCATCAGTAGGGTAAAACTAACCTGTCTCACGACGGTCTAAACCCAGCTCACGTTCCCTTTTGATGGGTGAACAATCCAACGCTTGGCGAATTTTGCTTCGCAATGATAGGAAGAGCCGATATCGAAGGATCAAAAAGCAACGTCGCTATGAACGCTTGGCTGCCACAAGCCAGTTATCCCTGTGGTAACTTTTCTGGCACCTCTTGCTAAAAACTCTTTATACTAAAGGATCGATAGGCCGTGCTTTCGCAGTCCCTATGCGTACTGAACATCTGGATCAAGCCAGCTTTTGCCCTTTTGCTCCACGCGAGGTTTCTGTCCTCGCTGAGCTGGCCTTAGGACACCTGCGTTATTCTTTGACAGATGTACCGCCCCAGTCAAACTCCCCGCCTGGCAGTGTCCTCGAACCGGATCACGCGGGAGTTGTTACGGCGACGAGCGTTTCCGCCACATCACCACTCTGCACGCTTGGAACGAAACACCGTGCGCCCGCCGATGGAATCGACCGCGCACCGCTTCCGCCCAACCGAGTAAGTAATGAAACAATGAAAGTAGTGGTTTTTCAGCGACGACCGCGCGAACGATCTCCCACTTATGCTACACCTCTCATGTCTCCTTACAATGCCAGACTAGAGTCAAGCTCAACAGGGTCTTCTTTCCCCGCTGATTCTCCCAAGCCCGTTCCCTTGGCTGTGGTTTCGCTAGATAGTAGATAGGGACATTCCCTCCGCCATCCCATGGTCCTACCTGCCTCACGGCGTACGGACCGAATCTCGGGAGAAGCGCGCGCTACTTGCGTGGCTCTTTCACGCGCGCTCATTCCGCTCCCTACAAAATCCTATTCCGTCCCGTTTCTCTACTTTCAACTCTCCCCTAATGGGGCTTGACGACACGACACAACCCTATCCACTGACCGCTTCACTCGTGTCCAAGCTGTCGTGGTGCCGGCGTATGTCGTGCCACTCACCTGCGAATTGTCGCAATGCAACGAAGTTCTCCTCCGTTGACACTAAGTCCTGGTGGTATACAGGCCCTGGTGCGTCCCGATAGATGGCATCTAGCAGCCGCTGTCTCGACTCGTTATAGATGGGGCAGGTCCACAATATGTGATCACGCGTCTCCGACGCCTCGCCGCACGGGCATTCCGCTGATTCCCGTAACTTCATCGCGTGTAGTCTCGCGTTAAAGATACCGTGCCCCGTGAGTATCTGTGATACGATGTAATCGGGAGCCGTCCAAGTTTGACGCAGCCTTTCTTGTACAACGGGGTAGAAAGCGTAGAGCTCCCGCCCGTCTGCGCTGCTATCCCAACGCTCCTGCCACAGGGCAACGGTATCGTTACGGATGACTAGTTTCTTCTTCTTACGCTCTTTGGGTGCCAGCCCGAGGCACTCCTCCCCGACTCGCCCTGCTCTCACTACCTCCAGGTCAGCCGGCAGGGTTCCTCCGAGTACTGGGAGCGCGGCGGTGCTGCAGGACCGATATGCCTTTGTGAGCAAAATCAGCGCGGGTCGCTGGGTTCTCAATAGTGCCCGTCGAACGGTAAACGCCGACGCACGGCCATACCACACCGCGGCCGCGTACGTGAGAGTCGCCACGTAGGTACCAGAGTATAACACCCGGAGTGCACGATATCGAACACCCCAGGCGGATGTCGACACCCTGGATACCTTTCCGAAGCAGTTGCTGGCCTTCTCTCCGACGTACACAGCGTGCGAGAGGTACGACCCAGCCTCGTCCAACGTCACACCCAGTAGGCGAGTTACCGTCACGTTTGCGATCGAGGCGCCCGTAAATTTGATCGTTGGGGATCGTTTGAACCTCCCTTTCAAAGTTAGTGTTTGGGACTTCCCTGGTGAGAAACCTAGCCGATTCCGCGTTCCCCACTGGGCTACGGAGTCCAGAACGGTGGCGGCCTTGTTCTCGATTTCGGCGCGAGACATTGCTTCCACAATGATTGTAACGTCGTCGGCGTAGGCAAACATGCTCACTCCTGCTGGCGTGGGCAGCAGTAGGAGGTCATTGAGGAGGAGGTTCCAGAGCGTCGGCCCCAGTACGGATCCTTGCGGGCATCCCATCGTCGGGTTCTTCCAGACGACCCCGGAACCAACCACCAATCCCACCCGGCGACTGTGGAAGTAGCTAACCAAGATATGATAGATATTCGGTGGTATACCACCTTGCTTTGCTTTGAGCAACACCATAGGCCACCAGGCGTTGTCGAAGGCCCCGGAGATATCTAGGAGAATGACCTGGACGTACCTACACTGTGACTCCGCAACCTTGGCATTTAGATGTTTAAGGGCGGTGGTGGTCGACCTTCCACCTGTGAAGCCGAACTGTAGCGGGGACACGTTGCGATGCAACGCCGGTGCACAGGCGAGGATCACCCGTTCAAGGATCTTGCCAAGGACTGGGAGCAAGGTAATCGGCCGGTAGGCCTTCGGGTCCGAAACGGGCTTGCCGTTGCATTTTGGCAGGATCAACAGCCTTCCCACCTTCCATATATCGGGGAACACACCTTGCTGAATGCACAGGGCATACATGCGGTGAAGCTCGACGCTCGCGGCTCGCCATACCTTTCTAACTATTTTAGCGGAGATTCCGTCTTGGCCGGGAGCTGTGTTAGGCAGCGTCTTTATGATGTTGCCGACCTCTTCTACTGTTGGCAGAGCGCAATCAGCACCCGACGGCGCTAGCGCAGCGGCAACTCTGATCTGGTGGTGGTACAGGGAGTCCAGGTCTGTGCGGTCATCTGGGCATAGGACGTCTAACAGGGCCTCAACGGTACTTCCGGTGCTTTCCGTGAAGCCGTCGACTAGTTTCATCCCGTACAGGACGTTGGGGGGAGGCCGTATTCTGCCGTTGGCTTCTCTATATGCAAGCCCCCACGGGTCGTCGTTGCCAGACTCCGCAATGTTCTTAAAAAACTGGAACTCGGCGTCTTTCATGGCACGTTTGTACCTCATTTTAGCCTCTCGATATGCCTGCAGTCGATCAAGCTCTGTAGCACCACCAAATCTGCGGGCCTGTTGCCAGTTGCGCCGGGCGTTGCTCACTTGGCGGCGGATGGCATCTAACCTGTCGTTCCACCACTCGTACCGCCCGTTCCTGTTTCGTCGCTTATGTAGAAGGTATTCGCGAGCGGAGCGGACGACGATGTCGGTGAACCTCCGTGAATAGTTTGCCGCGCTAGTACAACCATGTAGCGTACCTACTCGAGAGTGTATTGCCGAGCAGAACCCTTTCCAGTCCACCCCAGACGTTGAAAAGTGGTCACCTGTAGCTACGGAGGGTACCTCGCGCACCAGCGGACGGTCCAAGTCTACAGTGAACGTTATCAGCTGGTGGTCGCTGATGCTGAGGCCCTCGTGCACTTTCCATTTATGAACGTTGACTCCCCTGGTGGAGATGGTGAGGTCCACATTGGAGGATCCCAGTGCACTCTGGAACGTGGGGGGCTGGTTAGGCTCGTTGTACAATTGTAGGCCTCGGTTAAGGATGAAGCCCTCCATCTGGGATCTCCTGTACTCAGTGTCTGGCCCCCGACCGGTGTACTGTTTCTTATCGCAGTACCACATAGGCGAATGCGCATTACTGTCCATGCCTATGAGTACGCGCTTTCCCGCCAGGTGGTCCATCACACGGTCGAGGTGCTCCAGATGGAGAGCAATGTCGTGGCTGTACTGGCAGTATACGGAGGCCACATGTATGCCCGTACCTCCATATTCCACGTGAGCTACCATGCAATGTTCCGTGTTCAGGTGGGCTAATACAGTGACTTGTAGGTTGCTATTGCAGACAAGTATTCCAGCCTTGGCGGTGTCGCCGCACTGGAGCAACCTGACGTTGCCACTATATTGCTCCTGAACAAGCACCAGATCCAAGTGTAGGTGTCCTGCTAATATCGGCAGCTCAGTGGTTGCCGCTTCAGAACCCTGAAGGTTCAGCTGCCCAATATGGATAGAGCCGGCAGGTGTATTATCCATATTGGGTTCTGTTAAGCGCCTCCTGTTGAGCGTGTAGGCGGGCCGGGCAATTCAGTGACGCCGTTTTGTGCGAAGTGTGGTCGCTTCGCTTAAACCTTTTGCAGGTCGCGCAGCATACCGTCTCCGACTTGCATGCAGTCGTTCGGTGACCTTGCTCGCCACACTGGCCGCAAGTGTCAATGGTGGCCCTGCAATATTTTTCCGGGTGCCCATATTGCTGACACTTATTGCAGCAAGTCGCACGCACGTGGTCGCACACTTCGGCTACGTCCCATCCGACGTATAGGCGCTCTAGCTTAATGAGCACGTCGCGCACTTTGGGCGAGCACTCTAAGACGACCATGAACTTTTGCCCGATGGTACGTTTAGCGACAACCTTGCAGGCTTTTGTGAATGCGTCTAGGGATATGACCTCGTTGTCCTCGAGGTTGACCTTATGGATTTCCCTGACCAGCACATCGTTATCGTACTCTGCGCGTAGGTACCTGAGCGATACGCAAGGGAGGCGACTCTTAGGCTCAGCAATACGGAGGCTAGGTGGGGCCACACTTTTGAGCCTAGCGGCGGCTTCAGCAGTGGCAGTTCGCACTACCACTCCGGCATTCCCCACCATGCGTACGCCAGTCACTTTGATGCCACTCGCAGCCGGGGTCACGGCGCTCTGGAGGGCCTTTTTTGTGTCCTCACTAGACTTGATCGCACTGTCCGCTTTCGGGTAGAAAATAACAGCCGGTCCTGTGTCCCGCGGCAAGGGTTCCGTTCTACCGGACGGAAGCTTTAGGGCCCCCGCGTATGAGCGTCCCGGCTGGGGCAGAGTTGTCAATGGGTAAGCGGGCTCACCGTGGGTGGAAGGCTGCAACTTTAAAAGTGACACCTGATTTTCGGCATCGGCCAAGCGTAGTGCTAGCTGGGCTACCAGGCCAATGATGTCCTGTCCGTGGCCAGCAATCGTGGTCTTGTCCCCGATGTTTAACTTGTTGGGTGCGTTGCACACCGCACCAATAGCCTTGACAGAGGCATGCACCGCGGCCATCAGCGAGGACTTATCCATGCTGGCGGTTGCAGTCGGTCCCGCGGATGTAAGAGCAGCGACGGGTTCGGTCGCAGACTCGCCGGTGTTCAAAATTCCCCCGATCGGTGGTGCCGTGGCGGTGACCTTGCGTGCCACTCTGCGCCGCACCGCCTCCTGAACCTCTTCGGGCGAACAAAGACGCCTTTTCCCGGCACCAGATGCAGAGTCTCCCGGTGTCTCATGGGTGGCCCCGGACACAGTTGGCACAGGTGTACCAGGCGGTGAACGGGCCAACGACATGCGGGGCGCAAATGGCGACGATTCTCCAATAATTTCCTTGAGTGATTCCAGCTCAAGTTGCTTCTGGAGGAGTTCACGCTCAAAGAGCTCACGCTCTCTGGAGCGGTCCTCGTCCTCGTCCATATTTAACAAGGTGTTCGTGTAGGTTATACAGCGTAAATAGATGCACTAAGCAAAGCAAGCATTAAACCTAATACTAAGTTAAAACTATATGTGTCACTGTCACTCTTACAACTAGGAGCACTGGCGTCTATATCGCACAAATGATGTGTCTCTTTCACTAAACAATAGCAGCTTGGGCGTGGTAGCTCCGCCCACCAACGCCTAAAGCTATCCAACTCACTCACACACAGCTAGTGTCTCTGTCACAAAAAGCTAAGCATGGGCGTGTGGACACCGCCCACTACGCCTCGGCTATTGCTGTCTCTTTCGCACTTACCTGGATTAGTGTGCCGTCTCGTACACTCACCGATCCAAGTTCGGCCGTCTTCCTCGCACGACCAAGATGGCCGCGGCCTCTTATGGCGATTTCCCTTTGCTAGAACGAGAATTGAAGCTGTCGATTTGCACCAATCACAATTTTGGAATTTAATATTTTAAAATATTGTTCCGCAGTTACAACACACGTCCGCTCGGTTCAGCGGTCGAGTAGATAGGGACAGTGGGAATCTCGTTAATCCATTCATGCGCGTCACTAATTAGATGACGAGGCATTTGGCTACCTTAAGAGAGTCATAGTTACTCCCGCCGTTTACCCGCGCTTGCTTGAATTTCTTCACGTTGACATTCAGAGCACTGGGCAGAAATCACATTGCGTCAACACCCGCGAGGGCCATCGCAATGCTTTGTTTTAATTAGACAGTCGGATTCCCCTTGTCCGTGCCAGTTCTGAGCTGACCGTTGAACGGCGGTCGTACAGAACCGCGCCGATCGCGCACGATGACGAAACCGTCGCGGCCTCTTACGGCTAGGAAGATCCGCGGAAGGCCGGAACGCGGGTCCGGATTCAGCCCTCGCGCCCCGAGAGACGCTCGAGCATCGACCAGGCCCGGCACCGGCCGCATCCGCTTCCCGTCCAAACCCGACACGCCCCGGTCCTCAGAGCCAATCCTTATTCCGAAGTTACGGATCCAATTTGCCGACTTCCCTTACCTACATTATTCTATCGACTAGAGGCTCTTCACCTTGGAGACCTGCTGCGGATATGGGTACGAACCGGCGCGACATCTCCACGTACATCCCTCACCTGAATTTTCAAGGTCCGCAGAGAGTATCCGGACACCGCCGCAAATGCGGTGCTCTTCGCGTTCCGAACCATATCTCCCTTCTATAGGATTCCATGGAACTCGAACGCTCAGGCAGAAAAGAAAACTCTTCCCGGACCTCTCGGCGGCGTCTTCAGGCCACTTTGGGTTACCCCGTCGAACACTCGCTTTGAAACGAGGGAACATATAAATTATGCACAAATCGGAACTTTTTTTGAAATATATTCATAAGGCTGAGGCGCCTTAGCCATCGTGGTTATTTTTTTTATAATAATAATAATAATTCTACGTTAATTAACATTGCTATATCGTTATTGTAGTAAATTTAAAGCTCGTAAAAACGTAAGAGACAGACAGACAGACAGACAGACAGACAGACAGAGTTACTTTCGCATGAATGAATTTATTTTTAAAGCTATTATTATTAATATATATAATTCAAAACATCTTTATGTCGGTGCTTAGTAATTTTCAAAATATATTAATTTTTATGTTTTACTTTTAGTGTCTAGCTATCTACGAAAGGTGCCGCGCTCCTTAAAAAATATAGGTCCAAGAAATGGGAACAAAAAAATGTTCGTAAAATGAAAACTACTAGGCCAAAGTATATTATATTTTTAGAGGACTAAACGGCAACTTTTCCGCATCAAACTAAATAAGAATAACGTAAATCAGATGATAAATCTCAGCGTAATCGGTGTACATACGGAACGGCACGAAATTTTTTTCATAAGAAATGTTCATGAAATGAAAACTACTGGACCAAACTATGTTAAATTTTCAGGTGACTAAATGGCAGTTATTCTACATCAAACTAAAAAATAATCGTGTACATCGGATCATAAATCTCGGAGTAATCGGTGTACATACATAAAAAAACATACAGATCAAATTAAGAACCTCCTCCTTTTTGGAAGTTGGTTAAAAAGAATACTAAAGTATGACTTGTTGACACACCCTCCCTCACAGGTGGCGCCACTAGTCCGTCCATGTTTTTATAGGAAATCTCAAGCTCAATCAACGTCTTATTATTTTTCAACCATACTTTATAGAGTTAAAGCATTACTTCTATATTAATCACTACATCCTAACTAAAATAATAAATACTAATGTGACTTTGTTTGTGACGTTTCTATGCGGTCTATGCCTTAATTGCAGAATTTTTGGCATAGACTATAAAAGAAGAAAAGATAGGTCTGCGACCGTGTTTTAATTTCACCACCCACCGTTGCTATACTCACTCCATCACTAACAAATACATATCGTCATGTTAAGGCTAATTAATCACTTCCACCTTGGTTAGATGGCGTTACGGGCATTTATGATTAGGTATTTGGAATTAAAACTTATGTACCCCATTTATAAGAATCTTAACACGCCCACATCATGGCATACATAAACTTATATAACGCGAGTGAAGCTGCGGGAAGAAGCTAGTAATATAATAAATGTTTGGTTTGATGTTTGTTGCTCAATCCATCAATCACAATTGACAGTCCTAATTATCTCCTTTCATGAAATTTACAAGATTGAAAAATCTATTAAAGACTTTTTTTAAATAACAATTGGCAGTCACACAGACATTGTATATTCTCAAGTTAAGCAAGTGGCACTTGTGTTATGGATAATATAGAACAGGCCTCACTGGGGCCGATCGCAAATACCTACATCATAGTAAATAACGGCAAGTTTATTTAAGAAATTTTATAGTAATAGATAATCTTCTTTCTACCAGATGGGCCGTCAACATGCGTGCTGTGTTTGTGAAACTAGAAATAAAAATTAGAACCCGAAAACACTACGTTCCCTTGCGCTCGGCCATTCAATTCATTCATTCAACCACAGATGGCGTTTGTTTAATATATGACTGATTTAAGTTTAAAATTGCACCACTCGCCGGCGATGGGAGTTCATCCACATTTGCTAGACACTTTGTAGTCATCCACTGCATATGAAGAATGTTTCTTCATACCATATAAGCAAACTGTGTAATGGAATCCCTCCTGCGTCTTTCCCAGAACACTACAATAATGTAGGGCTCTTCAAACATAATCGAACATAGTCGGACTTTGGAAACATAGTCGGATCCCTTCGTGTTGCAAATATATCTATGTACGAATGTAACCATTTGCTATCAAGTGAATCTGTTTAGCAGTTTGCCTACAAGCATAAATAGAAATAGGTGTTTTAAAAATTGATTGGTGGCGCCAGCTGTATGCAAGGTGTATTTAGAGCCGTCTTTATCCGGGGGTGCAAGGAGTGTGTGGCACCCGGGCGCAGGGAACTAAAGGGCGCAAGTCGATTGGATTATACTTATACATAACATATGACCGACAGACGGATGGATAAGCTTTTTTGAAGTGAAACTTCTATATAGAGGGGGTCTTACGGAGTTTTGGCTCACGAAAAGATGTCACAGTCACATGATCACCGTCACTAATTCTTACATTTTTAAACTCGTGATATCTTTCGAATGGAATGTCCGAATTGAATAATTCAAAAAGTTATATAAAGGTATTGAAGCAGTCTTGAATATGAAGTAATTTATTTTGATAAGGATTAATATCAAGATACAAATAAAAAGCCTTTTCTAGCGGCGGCATTTTAATTATTTTTTTTTATAAAAAACGCTTATTGTGGCATAACTATAATAGTTAGATATATGTTGTCGCGATACTTTTTGTAAATAATGATGTGTTCTACAAAGTCGTAGTACATTATTTTATTTTATCATCAATAGTTTTCGCAGCGCACGCGATTTTAGGTATTTTTTTATACCTTGGATTAAATTATTGGAGTTTTAGTAATGATCCCTAATTTTTTTGTAAATATAATATACCTTATGTCACCCGCGGATAGCGTAGCTTGCCAACAGTGAAAGAATTTTTCAAATCGGTTCAGTAATTTCGGAGCCTCTTCATGCAAGCAAAAACCAATCTTATCTTTCCTCTTTATAATATTAGTCTAGATATTCATAAATATATTTATTGTACGCAGCTCGTCGCACATATAATAATAAATGTTGTAGCACGCTGATGGTGGTGGGCCTAGGACTAGTGGTGGAAGTTAAACACTGTTATTAGGTGAAAACTTGTAATAAAAATCACTTATTATACGAAGGCGTCTGCCTTCGGCTACAATTCAAGCAGAAGAGAGGAAACAAATGCAACAACAATGTTGCAAGTAATAAAATTACATACAATTTTATGTTGGTGTTGCCAACATGCTGCGGTCCTAGAAGAAGGCCTTAAAACATACAATTTTACATAAACTTAAATGATATTAAGGTAACATTTTCATACAATAGAACGAAATTTGCATACATATGCTTAAGCTATAAATCAACAGATCTAAAGAAAATTTATGCTATATAAATTTCTTCTTGTATTTCAAATACAATACGTAAAACCAAGGTATTAAATAAAAATTAACATTCGTGTTCATTATACATATAAAAATAAACATTAAATTAAATCATAAAATTTAAGAAGTCAATTTAAAATTAACATAACATATTATATACAATTTAAGAAGAAACATTATTAATGGGCAACAAACAAATACCCGATAATGATCTTCTGTATGTGTTACCATTAGGGGTGGTAACATCAAATGCCCGTACCTTCTTATCACTGCCTGGATATACATTGGTAATACGAACTACAGGCCAGTACATAGGAGGACAATTAGGTTCCCTAAGTAACACTAAATTACCTACTGCAATATTAGGCAAATCATCGGGCCATTTCGGCCTGAATTGCAAAACATTAAGATATTGTTTATGCCAGACTTTCCAGAAAATCTGCTTCATATGTACAATTACTTGCCAAAATGTGAGTCTATTAACTAGAATTTCTGAAACGTCAGGCTCGGGGTAAGAAACAATTGGTTTACCCACTAAAAAATGACCTGGTGTCAGATAACTAAAATCTGATACATCCGAGCTAAGCGCTATAAGAAGTCTCGAGTTCAATATTGCTTCTATTTGACATAAAGCCGTCATTAATTGTTCAAAAGTGGGAACACTCTGTATAAATGGATGCAACGGTTTTAAAGAGCCCTTCACATTATCACCTTTTTGCAACAAACTCATTTCTTCTTTGAAAAATAATTTTTGTTCTTGCTTAATTAACAAGAGCAATGCTATATCTAGTTCCTTGCTAGATAAGTAATTTAATATTAATCTACTGTTGCCTGGCTTACAATTGTTGCAAAAACGCAAAATATAGGCTAACACCCTTTTCATTTTGTTAATATCAGAGTACTTAGCAATAATAATATCATAAATACCCTTTGAGTTCAAGGTTGTAAGCCCCACTGAAGTAGCAGAAGCACGTGTGAGCACCTCAGGTTTTAATTCAGGCAAGTTGTCTAACCTTTTAAGGCTTAAATTGGCATAAAATATATACCCACCTTGCTGCAGGAATGTCGGCCCGTTCCACCACATCTCACACGTTGGCAGCTCTCGCGGGTCCACACCTCTGCTTATATAATCTGCTGGATTGTCATGTGTACTAACGTACGCCCAGCGCCATCCCTCGGTCAACTGCTGAATTACCCTTACTCTGTTCGAAACATAAGCATGCAACCGAGCGACTTCTGTATGTATCCATGCCAAAGCAATCTGAGAGTCCGAAAATAAAAATACGTTGACTTTTAGTTTAAGCGTGTAATATATTTTATTTGTTAATTTTGCTAACAATAACAACCCATTCATTTCAAGACGAGCATTGCTTAATGCTTTAGCAACTGGGTTAATTCTGGAGTTCGAACAGAGTAAAGTAAGCCTTGACCCTGTTTCACTCACCACACGCAAATATAAGCATGCACCGTAACCTGCAGAACTTGCTGCATCAGCAAACCTCACGAGCTGGACCTCCGCAGACTCATGCCGCTTTGTAAGCTCGAGAAGGCATCGGGTGGCTAAATAGCTAGAGCTTTTCAAGCCACACATAACAACGTCTAAGCGTATGCATTTAATAGTTTCCCCTGGGGTGTCGCGCCACAAAATATTCTGCAGCGAAGTATGAGCAGGGTTAATTAATATATTCCTAAATTTTTTTTTAATATCACTATTAAATGTAAAATCTCCTATTCTATATAACAATATTATATCGAAAAGTTCCCTTTGAACAGTCGGCCCATTAAGCAATATGTCATTGAGGGGTACTTTTTTATTGGTTTTCATAGAACCATCAAATACCACCCTTATGGGAGTGGTTTTGCTCGCCTCATTTATCACATGATGATGAGGTAAAAAATATATAGGCTCCGCTTTAAAATCTATTGTCTGAAAATCTACATAGTGAGCGTGCCCTAAATCTATAAATTGATGAATAAAATTTTTATACTCTGCCCATATGTTTTCATTTTTATGCAATCTTTTTTCAAGATTGAGAAACCTATTCAAGGCCAATTGAAATGATTCACCTAAAGTGAAATTAACATCCTGCAAGGATACTTTAAGTGGCAGATCAAGTTGAAATTTATTTTTTGTCAAAGTGACCGTAGATTGAAATAAATTTTCTACTATTTCATGTTCTGAAGAATGCTCAGGAAAAACCTCTGGCACCTTCTCAGTTTCCCAGAATTTTGCTACAGTACTTTGTATATTACACTTAGTGCAGGCAAGCGAAATAAGTTTGTTTACCTGACTTTGAGGTGGTAGCCCACCAGCAACAATATGACCAAAATATGTGTTAAGAATACGTAGCTGCCTGGAGTGTTGTTCAGCAGACACTGTCTGGACCTCCTCGGGCTGCAACGGCAGGACATGGCTCTCTGCGCTCTGCTCTGCTGATGCCACATCTGCAGTGCTGCTCTCCATTGCCGTTGGCCGCAATGCCTGAAAAAACACATCAGCCCCGATCAACATATTTATCTCTGATGGTTTATGAAACTCATCATCCGCTAACACAACATTTGGGGGAATAAAAATTTCATTACGACTTAACATTGTTTGAGGCAAATTACAAGTAATTGTCTCGACAACATGAAAATTAACTTGTGTTTTAAATGAAGACTTTAAAGAATGCACCTCCAATGGAATACAGTACTTAATATAACTTTTTGTGTTTGTGACACCCATGATATTTGTATGCTCTCGCATAGGTGTCACCCCTAGGACCCTAACAGCTTTACTCGTTATGAGTGATACCTGAGAGGCAGAATACAATATGGCCTTTACTCGCACCTCTCTGCCATCCTTCGCATAAAGTTTTACTCGAGCTGTGGGTATAAGCACATTATTAGTGTTATTTCCTGATAACATTATGACTGGCTCCACCTTCTCCATGTCTGTGTGCAGCAAAGTATGGTGACTTTGTTTACATTGAGCACACCTAAAGTGAAACTTGCATTTTGATGTATGCTTATTTAAACAGATATTACATAATCCAGCCTTTGAAACAAATTCTAATCTTTGTGCTGAAGGCAACAATTTGAAAGTTCTACATAAATATGTTTTATGATCATTACACTTACAGTAGTGGCATCCTGGTTTCTCCCTGAGCTTGTTTGTTACTGCATGCACTGTTTTCACCAGCGGTGGTTGAGGAGCACCTATATTTTCCATTGCAAGTGCACGCTTCTCCAAATAATTCAACAAGTCTTCTACTTTAGGCTCGCTCTCTCCACCCCTCTCAAGTTGATACAAGTGTGCTGTGTGCATATCTAGTTTACGGATAAAGATACAAATTAAAATAGGGTCCCACTCAGAAACCTTTGCATCCAAATTCGAAAGAGCAGCTAAATTTTGCCTTACTGTACAGACAAACTGCCTCAAACTAAAAGGCGAAATCTTATTAATATTCTGCACATCTAATATACTGCAAATATGATCATTTATGATTTTTATATTTATTAAAATATCGCTTATCTAGTAGCTTTAATGCCTCGTCATAACTTGTTTCCAACAATGGAAGGTTTTTAATTATGTCCAAGGGCTCGTTTTTTAGAAAGCTACGTAAATAAAAAACGGACAAGTGGAAAGACGAATGGCAACGGATAAGTGGAAAAACGAATCGCAACGGACAAGTGGAAAAACGAATCGCAACGTACAAGTGGAAAACGAATCGCAACGGAGAAGTGGAAAATCTTCAACTGACAAGTGATAAAATGAATCGCAACAAAATTTTAATTTGAAGTTTTACGGGCAGATTGTTAATGTACTTGTCCAATTTGAAAACCTGCACGTAAAACTTCAAGTTAAAATTTTGTTGCGATTCATTTTATCACTTGTCAGTTGAAGATTTTCCACTTCTCCGTTGCGATTCGTTTTCCACTTGTACGTTGCGATTCGTTTTTCCACTTGTCCGTTGCGATTCGTTTTTCCACTTATCCGTTGCCATTCGTCTTTCCACTTGTCCGTTGCGATTCGTTTTGCCACTTATCCGTTGCTATTCGTTTTCCACTTGTACGTTGCGATTCGTTTTTCCACTTGTCCGTTGCGATTCGTTTTTCCACTTGTCCGTTGCGATTCGTTTTCCACTTGTACGTTGCGATTCGTTTTTCCACTTGTCCGTTGCGATTCGTTTTTCCACTTATCCGTTGCCATTCGTCTTTCCACTTGTCCGTTGCGATTCGTTTTGCCACTTATCCGTTGCTATTCGTTTTCCACTTGTACGTTGCGATTCGTTTTTCCACTTGTCCGTTGCGATTCGTTTTTCCACTTGTCCGTTGCGATTCGTTTTCCACTTGTACGTTGCGATTCGTTTTTCCACTTGTCCGTTGCGATTCGTTTTTCCACTTATCCGTTGCCATTCGTTTTTCCACTTGTCCGTTGCGATTCGTTTTGCCACTTATCCGTTGCTATTCGTTTTTCCACTTGTCCGTTGCGATTCGTTTTTCCACTTGTCCGTTGAAGTTTCACTTCTAATATGTGTCCCAGCACACATTTCGATTTTTCGCAGGTTTACTGCAAATTATGATTTGGTTAGGTTAAGTACATTTTAATGGTGTATGTAATACGCTACCCACGCACCGACCATTTTTTACGTCAACACTTTTGTTGTTCGTTGTCGTTCACTTTTGTTATGACTTTCGAAAAACTGAACAGTTGGCAAAGTTTTCTTGTTGTTATTTTTGTTTACCCAACAAACTCTATTTATTTATTTATATTTTTTTTACACATACCACAAATAGAGGCAGTGATGCCTTGTCACGTGGAGAGCAGAGCTATAGTTCGATGCAAACTTAAGTTTGCCTCCATTAATAGCGGCTCGGAACATCGCACTTTCCGATGCGCAGAACGCAATTTTAGGTATTAGAGGGATGAGGTAGTCTGAGGACGCGGTATATCCTCGCTCGCTCTCTCGCTAGCTTTCTCGTTTACGAGACTTTCCCGGCGCTCGGCTCACCAGAGCTGCCAATTTAGCGCTTTAGGAGCTAGATATAGCGCTTTTTAGGGCAATCCAGCTCCCAATTTTATTAAACAACTTCCAGCGCAAAATCTTGCGCTTTTTATAATATGCAAATATCTAATTAATTTTATAATAAATATATATGAATATCTATACTAATATTATAAAGAGAAAAGATTAAATTCTTTGTTTGCATTGAAGAGGCTCCAAAACTGCTTAACCGATTTGAAAAATTCTTTCACTGTTGGCAAGCTTCACAATCCCCGTGTGACATAGGCTATATTATGTTTACAAAAAAATTAGGGATCCTTACTAAAACTCCAATAACGTAACCCAAGGTGTAAAAAATACCTAAAATCGCGAGCACTGCGAAAACTATTGATGATAAAATAAAATAATGTACAACGACTTTGCAGAACACATCATTATCTACAAAAAGTGTCGCGACAGCATATGTCTAACTATTATAGTTATGCCACAATAAGTGTCCTTTTATTTCAACAAATTAATTAAAATGCCGCCGCTAGAACAGGCACTTTATTTGTATCTTGATATTCATCCTTATCAAAATAAATTACTTCATATTCAAGACTGCTTCAATACCTTTATTATAACTTTTTGAATTATTCAATTCGGACATTCCATTCGAAAGATATCACGAGTTTAAAAAGTATTAGAACACGCGGCTTTGATGATTTATATTGACAGAAAAAAAGTATTTCAAAAAATATTTCAAATATACTTACACACCGCAGAGAATACCAACAGAGCAGATGTAACTCCTATAATATATATTTTGTCTGTATAGTGTAATACACTACACACGCACCGACAATTTTTTTCTGTCAACACTTGTCTTTCACCTCGTTGTGACTTTCGAAAAACTGAACCGTTGGCAAAGTTTTCTAGTTGTTAATTTGTTTTCTTATTGGAACATCCCACTTTCCGATGCGCAGAATGCGATTTTAGGTATTAGAGGGAAGAGGTCGTCGGAGAACGAGGTATATCCTCGCTCGCTCTCTCGCTCGCTTTCTCGTTTGCGGGACTTCCCCGGGGCTCGGCTCGGCTCACCAAGTCTGCCACTTTAGCGCTTTCGAAGCTAGATATAGCGCTTTTTAGGGCAACCCAGCTCCCAATTTTATTAAGCAACTTCCAGCGCAAAATCTTGCGCTTTTTATAATATGCAAATATCTAATTAATTTTATAATAAATATATTTATGAATATCTAGACTAATATTATAAAGAGGAAAGATAAGATTGGTTTTTGCTTGCATGAAGAGGCTCCGAAATTACTGAACCGATTTGAAAAATTCTTTCACTGTTGGCAAGCTACGCTATCCGCGGGTGACATAGGGTATATTATATTTACAAAAAAATTAGGGATCATTACTAAAACTCCAAAAATTTAATCCAAGGTATAAAAAAAATACCTAAAATCGCGTGCGCTGCGAAAACTATTGATGATAAAATAAAATAATGTACTACGACTTTGTAGAACACATAATTATTTACAAAAAGTATCGCGACAACATATATCTAACTATTATAGTTATGCCACAATAAGCGTTTTTTTATTATAAAAAATTAATTAAAATGCCGCCGCTAGAAAAGGCTTTTTATTTGTATCTTGATATTAATCCTTATCAAAATAAATTACTTCATATTCAAGACTGCTTCAATATCTTTATACAACTTTTTGAATTATTCAATTCGGACATTCCATTCGAAAGATATCACGAGTTTAAAAATGTAAGAATTAGTGACGTTGATCACGTGACTGTGACATCTTTTCGTGAGTCAAAACTCCATAAGACCCCCTCTATATAGAAGTTTCACTTCAAAAATAACTTTTGAACATTGTCTAAAGAACGATCATTATGTATTACAGACATTAACATTTGTTTAAAACTAACGTACTCTGAATATTGGCCAGAAAATGCTTTAATATCTATCGTAGGCAATTTTGTTTGCCTAGAATTATTGCAAGAGTCCGAGCTTGGACTTGCTTGTGTTTTCACTTTTATCTGAGAATTCAAAGAACTCAATATATAAAAGTATTTACCTTCGTATTCTTCAATCTCTCCAACATCTTTAGGATCAATACATATTATTTCATTATTTAATTTCTCGTAGGCTTGAAAAGCCTCAAGGCATCTTTCTTTATATACCCCTAACATTTCTACACTCAATGTATTAAGATCTTCATTTTTAATTTTACTATACAGCCTCGATAGGCCAGCTTTCGCATAACCCCTTTTAGCAACTAACTCTTCAATTACAGACATCTTATTATTTAAACTTATAGTCCCTATTTAATTTAAAATAGAGAAAGTTTTTTTTTTATTTGCATGAACACGGAAACTTTTTAGCACTAAAACTTTTAAAAGCGAGATTCGCGCACCACAGAAAAACAATTGCACGTCATCCGTCGTGGCGTCGGCGGCGGCTTCTCTGATTGGCTGATGTCGTCCGCGTTCCGTTGCGCAGTCCTCCACTGCGCAGCTTCTGCATGCGCAATGATATACCGCGCCGCTTCACGTCGTCGCGCCTAGCTATGATTGGCCGGCGAAAAATCGCGTCAAATTGAATGCAAAATGACGAAGTTTTTTGTGATTTTCTGTCCTCACCCTCGATTCGCAGCGTTAACTCCAAATCGCGACCCAGGCACCTGACCACTGTCGCAGCGGCTATCCAATCTCCAAAGGCAACTAGTTCATATATGAAGGACCAACATGTACGCAGCTCGTCGCACATATAATAATAAATGTTGTAGCACGCTGATGGTGGTGGGCCTAGGACTAGTGGTGGAAGTTAAACACTGTTATTAGGTGAAAACTTGTAATAAAAATCACTTATTATACGAAGGCGTCTGCCTTCGGCTACAATTCAAGCAGAAGAGAGGAAACAAATGCAACAACAATGTTGCAAGTAATAAAATTACATACAATTTTATGTTGGTGTTGCCAACATTTATTATAAAATTAATTAGATATTTGCATATTATAAAAAGCATAAGATTTTGCGCTGGAAGTTGCTTAATAAAATTTAAAAACTTCGTTTAAAAAAACCGACTTCAAAAATCGGTGCTTAGTAATTTTCAAAATATAGTAATTTTTATGTTTTGCTTTGCACCGACTTCAAGATGTGTTAGATAATATATATTAATAATAATAGCTTTAGAAATAAGTTATTTTATACATTTTAGTTTTTTAGTTTTTGAAGTCGGTTTTTTTAAACGAAGTTTTTAAATTTTATTTGTTACTTTTTAGTGTCTAGCTATGTATGGGTGGACCTACAAATGGTGCCGCGCTTCTTAAAAAATATAGGTCCTAAGAACCCGGAACAAAAAAAAATTCGTAAAATGAAAACTACTGGGCCAAACTATGTCAAATTTTTAGGGGACCACATGGCAGCTATTCCGCGTCGAACAAAAAAAGAATCACGTAAATCGAATCATAAATCTCAGAGTAATTGGTGTACATATGGAACGGAGTGAAAATTATTTTCATGAAAAATGTTCATAAAATGAAAACTACTAGGCCAAACTATGTCAAATTTTTAGGGGACCACATGGCAGCTATTCTGCGTCGAACAAAAAAGAATCACGTAAATCGGATCATAAATGACGGAGTAATCGGCGAACATATGGAACGGAGTGAAAATTATTTCCATGAAAAATGTCCATAAAATGAAAACTACTGGGCCAAACTATGTAAAATTTTTAGGGGACCAATTGGAAGCTATTCCGCGTCGAACAAAAAAAGAATCACGTAAATCGGATCATAAATGGCGGAGTAATCGGCGAACATACATAAAAAAAAGGAAAAAAAAAAAAAAAAAAAAAGATTCCGACGAATTGAGAACCTCCTCCTTTTTTCGAAGTCGGTTAAAAATTGGGAGCTGGGTTGCCCTAAAAAGCGCTATATCTAGCTTCGAAAGCGCTAAAGTGGCAGACTTGGTGAGCCGAGCCGAGCGCCGGGGAAGTCCCGCAAACGAGAAAGCGAGCGAGGGTATACCTCGGTCTCCGACGACCTCGTCCCTCTAATACCTAAAATCACATTCTGCGCATCGGAAAGTGGGATGTTCCAATAAGGAAACAAATTAACAACTAGAAAACTTTGCCAACGGTTCAGTTTTTCGAAAGTCACAACGAGGTGAACGACAAAAGTGTTGACAGAAAAAAATTGTCGGTGCGTGTGAAGTGTATTACACTATACAGACAACATATATATATATATAGGAGTTACATCTGCTTTTCTGTCACTAAAAATCATCAAAGCCGCGTGTTTTAATACTTTTTAAACACGTGATATCTTTCGAATGGAATGTCCGAATTGAATAATTCAAAAAGTTATATAAATGTATTGAAGCAGTCTTGAATATGAAGTAATTTATTTTGATAAGGATGAATATCAAGATACAAATAAAGTGCCTGTTCTAGCGGCGGCATTTTAATTAAATTTTTGAAATAAAAGGACACTTATTATCGGAATATGCGATGTTCCGAGCCGACATTAATGGAGACAAACTTAAGTTTGCATTGAACTATGCTCTGCTAATATTTTCTTAATTTTTGCGCCTTGTACTCGTATACATAATAAAATTACGTTATTACTGCGCTTATAAACGTTAAAACGTAGTTTTATTATCTATACCTCTGCTCTCCACGCGACTGGGTATCACTGCCACTATTTTTAGTCTATGTAAAAAAAAAATAGAGAGTTTGTTAAGGAAACAAATTAACAACAAGAAAACTTTGCCAACGGTTCAGTTTTTCGAAAGTCACAACAAAAGTGAACGACAACGAACGGCAAAACTGTTGACGTAAAAAATGGTCGGTGCGTGGGTAGCGTATTACATACACCATTAAAATGTACTTAACCTAACCAAATCATAATTTGCAGTAAACCTGCGAAAAACCGAAATGTGTGCTGGGACACATATTAGAAGTGAAACTTCAACGGACAAGTGGAAAAACGAATCGCAACGGACAAGTAGAAAATCTTCAACTGAAAAGTGACAAAATGAATCGCAACAAAATTTTAACTTAAAGTTTTACGGGCAGGTTTTTAAATTGGACAAGTACATTAACAATCTGCCCGTAACACTTCAAGTTGAAATTTTGTAGCGATTCATTTTGTCACTTTTCAGTTGAAGATTTTCGACTTGTCCGTTGCGATTCGTTTTTCCACTTGTCCGTTGAAGTTTCACTTCTAATATGTGTCCCAGCACACATTTCGGTTTTTTGTTTATGTATGTGTATGTTTAGTTGTAGATTAGGTTAGTTATAGATTACTTCCTTTGGACCTGACTCAATATAGTTTTTGAAAAATTTCTAGCATAGAAATACAAACAGCTAGATGGAAATATAGAGAAACGATTTCATAAGAGTTCAGTTTTTGCAAAAACTACTATGGAACCCAAAAATATAATGGGATGTCAAGGGAAATATGTAAAGAAGCTCACCCGGTTTTCAGCGGCTTACTTCAAACAAAAGGGGACGAAGCGCTTTGCTTCCAGTTTTATGATACGCATCGCTAAGGAATGAAACTCCTAACCGTTGAAATCTGTTTATCCTGAAACATACAATTGAAGTGGTCAAGCCGTGACAGAATCACTATTTTGGTTACAGCTCTTAGGGCCGGCTCGACAATACTACACTCTCACAGAATATCGACGTGAAAGAGTTAGCCTTTAGCTAACCGTGTTTTGTGGCGCGAGTGAGAATTACGATGGGCCACTTCCCCCTCCTCCTATCCAACCTCCCCTACCCCATTCCTGTACTCTAATATCACACACCCCTGCTGTCCCATTCCACCTGTCTGATCCCTCTATCTGTACTATACCATCCTCTTTAACCCATCTTAAAGGCTGGCAACGTGTTGACTTCGCCATTGGTGTTGCCAACGCCTATAGACAACGGCAACCACTTTCCATGAGCCGGGGCGTCTGCCTGTTTCCCGGATTCGCAATAAAGAAATTGTATGTGTGTGCAGTTCACGCAGTAGAAGCGAAATAGAATGTGACAAGGTGGGAGGTATTCTAAATTTCGTAACGTCGCATCTTATGTATTATATTGTCATAATATAATTATTTAAGCTTGAAAGCACAAAATTTAAAGTATTAATGAAAAACTTCAAAACAATTATCTGTATGAGCATAGTATTTAAATTATTAAATATGATGTATTTCATCTCAGTTTGTCGAAGGCTTACTACTACGAACTTATTTGTTTATCTCTTTTTAGTGTCGCTTTTTCGTTTCATCGAGTTCCAAATTATAGCGGTTCTAAAGAAATTTCACTTCAAAAATAAAAAGATTGTCTTCAAGTCTTGCGTGAAAAGGTATCTTCTAGGCGAGCGTGCTTCATTTTAGACTGTATTTCCACTTGTCATCATATTGGAATTTTGGTCCGTCACGAATCCATACAATACATAAAAAAAGCCGATGAACTTCCTGGAGGAGCTAGACTGTATAGAAAAACCACTCATCCACCCTCGCATGCAAAACAAGTGCTACATAATTGAATTTTGGAAACTCGTTTTTAAAAGATGAAGCTCACGCACTTACCATGATCTAAATGATATGTTAGGTAGGTAGGTAATTTAGTTTCTCAATTCAACTTCAAATGTGTTCACATGAACTTATTATTTGGTTATATATTTCTTGACAAAGCAGAATATTTATTTTATAGTATTTTACCTATATACTCGTTTGTAACTACATTTTATGGGCGGCTTCTTAGTGGGTTTCATTAGCATTATAGTTGTATTTTATATAGCGTAGTGAAGATGGTTTTTTTTGGTGACAGGGAAGTGATTTAACGTGAGACGGGAATACGTCAATGACATCTTTTAAACTTATTATTAATAATTTAACAAAAAAAGTATTATATGCGGTTTGAAAGGGGTTAAATACAAAATTATCTATATAAATACGCTACGTTTTTGAAATTGTACAGTTGAACTATATACGCATATTTTTCTATTATCTTTCAGTATGTACTAACGGATTCGGCAGACGTCGTCCTGTCCTGAAAAAAATGTAGAACCGGATTCCAGCGTTATGTACCGGGTCTAATTGTGAATCTAAACTATCACCTTTTATTTTAGCGAGGGGAAATCCGTTTGAGGACTAAGCCGGGACAAGGGCAAAACCTCGAGGGGATAATTCGCGACCTGGTGTGGGATTTGCCAGATCGAGGGTATCTAAACTATTCCCGGACCAACTCAAACTATTTTTTTACACCTTGGGTTACATTATTGAAGTTTTAGTAGGGATCCCTATTTTTTTATAGTAATAAATATAGCTTATATTATTATGTAGCATTAGCTTATATGTAGCATGTTCGTATAGTCGACGATCGCATACTAAAAAGCGGCTTAGAATCGCTTAGCCTGCGGAGAGACTTTGCATCCCTCTGCGTATTCTACCGCCTGTACAACGGAGAGTGTTCCGAGGAACCGTTTGATCTGGTGCCAACACCTCATTTTTTCAATCACACCGCTCGCCATCGACAGGATGTTCACCCCCATTTCCTGGAGCTCCCACGCTTAACTACAAAACGGTTCTCTAGAACGTTTATACCACGTACAACCATGCTAGAGAGAGAACTTCTCGTCGAGGTTTTACCTCTGCGCTACGACATCGTTTAAGAAGGGCGTTATAAAATTTCTAAGAAGCCAGCAACGCGTTGGCAACGCTCCTGGTGTTGCAAACGTCCATAGGCGACGGTAACCACTTCCCTTCAAGTGGGCCGTCCGCCTGTTTGTCTGCTTCAGGCAATAAAAAAATACAATAGCACGAACCTATTATAAAATATATTGTAACTATTTTCTATTGACTTATTTTAATTGAAGACTTATTAATTCAATAACAATATATTTAAATAGGTTCGTTTATTGTATTCAGGAAATTTCTGTCTAATTTTAATAGATAGATCACTAGATAGTATAAAAAGACTGAGAGATTACGATAACATGTATGTTAACATATACAATACACCTAATAATATACCTAAGGCACTCAGTTGTTGGCCAATGTTACCACCGTCAAATGTTCTATTAACTTCGAGACTGTATCCATAAAGAAATCTTCCTATTCAAAGGATATGTGTAAAATATTCCTTACAGACTTTCCAACAATTTTCCCCAGAGTTTTTCCGAGATAGCGTACCTACATGATGTTCAAAAGTACGTGTTCACGGCCTCGTAGACGATATACATTTTGCTCTTTATCAGAATTAACATTTTTTTTTACGTACTAGCTATGCCCACTATCCTTCGTGACCATTTAAAAACCACTTTATAAAGGACATTGGTCTGTTTGTTAGGAGATTTACATTTCATATAAAGTCGCAATACTTTTTTTATTTATTTACTATTTTTTAGAAAATAAAAAAATATACACTAAAAATGTTTACATCCTTGGACCAGGTTTATGACGTGGTCTAAAGAAGACTATTCAACAATTTCTTCATTACTTTTAGTGGACATTTTCAAATTTTCGAGTATTTTGACTTAATGGCAAAATTGAAATAGTCGCGCATTTCGGTCATTTTAAAATTTCGAATTCTCACCTTGAATACGACACCTAATTGGGCGTCTTGACATACGTCAAATATGAATTCGTAAAATCACACAAAGAACGGACAAAAGCCATCTTCATTGGCCCGTTTCGCTATTACTTTCTATTACAAGCAGAATTATTTTAACTGCCACGTTTAAAACTCGCTCGATCTAGGTTACGAGCTGAGTCGCGATTGCTATAGAGTGAGATCCCAGTCACCCCAGACTTACGTGATTTTAGGAAAGATGAAATTTTAGGGTTGTATAACATAAACATAGAAAGTAATGAATACTCGTTAAGCTGAAAGCGGGGCTGTTTTTCAGGTAGCAGGTATCAAAGGTGGAAAAAACCATGCTTGCTTACGTCAAGTTAGCAAGGCTAGTTTTACATATGACATATATGATATTGTTAGAAACAAAGATATACTACAGCTGCCAGACAGTTCCTGCGATCCATAACTTTTGACAGAACTTTAAAAAAAATATGGGAACTTAAGTCATTTTAGGAAGGCTAAATTTTATATATATGTTCAAGTATAAATGTCGACCAAAAAAAAACCCAGAAGTCAAAATACGAATACAAAATACGTTTCGTCGTCAGCGAATCGTTATCTTCTGCTGGACGCAGGTTCCCTAAGCTTGCGCCATCTATCCCGGTCTGGTGACACTGGTGACCTTTGCCGAGACGCGGTCTCTACTCCAAGACTCGACTGCTCCATCGGCCATCGGTCCTGCGTCTAAAGTGACCGGCTCACTGCCACTTCAGCTTTCTAATTTTGCGAATATGTTTATGAAATTGTAACTTCTGAACTGGATTTTGGGTTTCATAGTCAAATAACCAAAACGAAAATAGTGGAGTGTGTCATGTCTACGAACCTCTTTCAAATTCATGGACTGCTACGCGTTTGCTCAAATTTTTATTAAATTTCAAAAAGTAAATCCTCCGCTTCTGGGTCCGTGATCTACTGGGCCGTCGTACTTCATGATACGTTATAAATAAGGTTCTATAGTTATGTAGTTTAAGTCACGTATTTCATTTCACATTCAAATCGCTTACGGATATGAGCTAAAATGGTAAAATCGAATTCTTTTGGTGTTCGCGGCTGATGAATATGTATTACGCTCTTTGTGGTTTCAGTATTTGGCATAACTTCGGTTTTGATACAAAGGTATATTCAAATTTGTATGTTATAAAGAAAAAATCACCGCAGGTCTGGAGTTTTGTTAATAGGAGCACCTGTATAAGACTATATTTCTAGCAGTAATATATGTCTTTGTCTCGTTATATACATATTGACGGAAATTATTCAATTACTATATTATTAGTAAAAAAATAGTTTTTTAAATCGGCCATGTGCAAGTCGATACTCGCACGGTGACGTAGTCATTAGTGGATTCAAAAATCTTTCAGAGGCTATTATTATGTCTCGCAGGCCTAGGCTAGCCCCATCTGTTATTGACGAAAATTTGTATGTTATAATTTGTACGTTTTGGGAAACGCTTGCGACCTCAATTATTGCACGCTGTAATCTATTGGCTTATAAGTGTTCCACTACAGCACTCGGCATTATTGCTGTGCACAAAAAATATTTTTTAGAAATTTCTACCTTATAAATATAAAAAGCAATTATAAAATATTAGGTACGATTTTTGAAGATCTAACCACACCCAACACACATATGCTTAGAAGCTTATGGACACAACTTTCTGCATCCATAGACACTCAGTAGCTTCTATGTATAATGGCTGTTATATATGTATACATAGACTGACTGACGGAAACAACCATTTTATAACGGTTACATTGGTACCAAAATTACTACGGAACCCTGAGTACACGCACTTTATACATAAAATTATTAAGTAAATCCAAATTGTAACTAAAATATAGGTCTTGTTGAAAAAGTTTTACCAAAGGACCCATAGCTGCTGTGTAAATCAGTAGTTTTATCGATATAATACGGTTATGTTGTTTTTATGGGGGCAGCAATCTGGCGTAACGACTTTAACTTACGTCGTATGCTTCGCGTCACTGAGATTTTCCAGTGCTTATGTAATACTAGGATTTACTTATCGTTTCGTCTATATTGAAGTACTTAGTGCTATATATAAATAGACAAAATTATTTTCAAAGTTTGAACCTTGTATCCCAAGTTGCACTTAAAGTTGTCGCAGTAACATAAATTTAAACTCTAAAGTCTCGAATCAGTTATAAATACAGAAACCAAAAAATATTTTTTTATGGTAAATTGCTCGTCATTACAATGTTATCTGTCCACAATTCGAGGCTTCATAACAAATGGGCGTATACGCTAAAATGCCATTTTTTTGTTGTTTACTAAAATCTATGCATGTTACAATTTAGAAAGTCTTACGAGTACGCAAGTGTACCTAAAAAGAAGAGTATTCCAAATATCAAACGAGTTTTGTTTTATTGACAACTAGAGTTTACGCCGCGGCTACGCCGCGGGTTAACCTCTAGTTCCTGCTTCTTGTTTAAAGAGCAGGCATTAAATACAGGTTACATTGTACAACATTTTTATGTTAGTGCCATTTGCACCCCAAAAGTCGTTTTATATCGCAAACTATCCGATCTCCTGGCATGAGTATATATGTCTATTTTCGGCATTAAACCTACAATTAAACAAAATTACAATAAAAACGATCCAGTGTTCCCAGTGTTTTTTCGAAAACTTATCAGAAAGACATATCGAGTTACTATCGCACTTTTATAGACGATGAATTTTTATATCTATGAACTTGAGAAATGATTGGTCTCATTCATACTCTCAACCTCTATTTCATGCCGTCCTAGTTTTATTGATCTATGAAAACTACAAAAAGGACAAAAACAGCAAAAGGACAAAAAAACAAAAATGACAAAAAGAGCCAAAAGGACAAAAAGGGGAAAAAGAGTAAAAGGAGCAAAAGAGAAAAAAGATCGAAATGGACAAAAAGGGCAAAAAAACGAAATTGTCAAAAAGGACAAAAATATCAAAATGGACAAAAAGAGCAATAAGAGCAAAAGAGCATAAAGAGCAAAATGGACAAAAAGAGCAAAAACAGCAAAATGGACAAAAAGAACAAAAAATAGCAAAAAGAGCAAAATGGTCAAAAAGAGCAAAAACAGCAAAATGGACAAAAAGGAGCAAAAAGAGCAAAATGAAAAAAAGAACAAAAGAGCAAAAACAGAAAAAGAGCAAAAAGATCAAAATGGACAAAAAGAGCAAAAAATAGCAAAAAAAGCAAAATGGACAAAAAGAGTAAAAAGAGCAAAAGAGCAAAATAGCAAAAAGAGAAAAAGGATCAAATTGATAAAAAAGGTCAAAAAGATCAAAAAGGACAAAAAGAGCAAAAAGGTCAAAAAAGCAAAAAGGACAAAAAGAGCATAAAGAGCAAAATAGTCTAAAAGAGCAATAAGAGCAAAAAGAGCAAAAGAGCATAAAGAGCAAAATGGCCAAAAAAGACAAAAGAGCAAAAACAGCAAAAGAGCAAAATGAAAAAAAAGGACAAAAGAGCAAAAACAGAAAAAGAGCAAAAAGATCAAAATGGACAAAAAGAACAAAAAAATAGCAAAAAGAGTAAAATGGACAAAAAAGAGCAAAAAGAGCAAAAGAGCAATAAGAGCAAAAGAGCATAAAGAGCAAAATGGCCAAAAGATCAAAATGGACAAAAAGAACAAAAGAGTCAAAAGAGCAAAATAGCAAAAAGAGCAAAATTAACAAAAATTTGATAGATTATGTCCCTTATGTAAAACTGCACTTTTGTTTGTACGCCCATTTGTTATGAAGCCCTCGATATGATGATGAAGGAGCGCATCTTAAGAGCGGCAGGGCCGAAGTGTAGGATCTTTTTAACCGACTTCGAAAAAAGGAGGAGGTTCTCAATTCGTCGGGATCTTTTTTTTTTGTTGCGTTTTTTTTATGTATGTTCGCCGATAACTTCGTGATTTATGATCCGATTTACGTGATTATTTTTTGTTCGACGCGAAATAGCTTCCAATTGGTCCCCTTAAAATTTGACATAGTTTGGCCCAGTAGTTTTCATTTTATGAACATTTTTCATGGAAATAATTTTCACTCCGTTCCATATGTACACCGATTACTCTGAGATTTATGATTCAATTTACGTGATTCTTTTTTTGTTCGACGCGGAATAGCTGCCATGTGGTCCCCTAAAAATTTGACATAGTTTGGCCCAGTAGTTTTCATTTTACGAACATTTTTTTGTTCCCGGTTCTTGGGACCTATATTTTTTAAGAAGCGCGGCACCATTCGTAGATCCACCCATACATAGCTAGACACTAAAAAGTAACAAATAAAATTTAAAAACTTCGTTTAAAAAAACCGACTTCAAAAACGAAAAAACTAAAATGTATAAAATAACTTATTTCTTAAGCTATTATTATTAATATATATTATCTAAAACATCTTGAAGTCGGTGCAAAGTAAAACATAATAAAAATTACTATATTTTGAAAATTACTAAGCACCGACTTTAAGATGTTTTAGATAATATATATTAATAATAATAGCTTAAGAAATAAGTTATTTTATACATTTTAGTTTTTTCGTTTTTTTTATCCCGACAAATGTAATCGGTTCCATGGGACAGACGGTATAGCTAAAAAGCTGGCGCTGCTGTCGCGTTTTTGGAGGCACCTATTCATTTTCAAACAAAAACGTAATGTCAAAGGGACAAATTTTAGCTGGCACTGCCGGTACAAATGTAATAATGATAATTTGTTTCATTCGTAGTTTTTCAAAACATCCATATTGAATGAGATAGGTATATAAGGAAATCAACAGAGCATGATTTTTGACACTGTTTAAAACATAGAATTTTATCACTAGTGTACTTGATGTATTATTGTATGGCCAAAGAAAGTAGAAAATAATAGGGGCACCACATTCGCAATTTTTTCGTTTTTACACTTTTCCGTTGAAGTTTCACTTACTTACTTACTTACTATGTGCCCCGGCACATTACGATTTTTCTCAGGTTTATTGCAAATTATGATTTGGTATAATTAGATCCGGAACAAAAAAAATGATCGTAAAATGAAAACTACTGGGCCAAACTAAGTCAAATTTTTAGAGGACCACATGGCAGCTATTCCGCGTCGAACAAAAAAAGAATCACGTAAATCGAATCATAAATCTCAGAGTAATCGGTGTACATATGGAACGGAGTGAAAATTATTTTCATGAAAAATTTTCATAAAATGAAAACTACTAGGCCAAACTATGTAAAATTTTTAGGGGACCAATTGGAAGCTATTCCGCGTCGAACAAAAAAAGAATCACGTAAATCGGATTATAAATAACGGAGTAATCGGCGAACATACATAAAAAAAAGCAAAAAAAAAAAAACCCGACGAATTGAGAACCTCCTCCTTTTTTCGAAGTCTGTTAAAAATGCATCCAGTCTACGCTAAACTTATGCCGCCTCTCACTACATCTAGTCTAAAGTTATGCCGCTCCTTCACGCGGCCCTAACGCTTTTTAACCGGCTTCGAAAAAAGGAGGAGGTTCTCAATTCATCGGGATCTTTTTTTTTTTTTTGTTGCTTTTTTTTATGTATGTTCGCCAATTACTCCGTCATTTATGATCCGATTTACGTGATTCTTTTTTTGTTCGACGCGGAATAGCTTCCAATTGGTCCCCTAAAAATTTTACATAGTTTGGCCCAGTAGTTTTCATTTTATGAACATTTTTCATGAAAATAATTTTCACTCCGTTCCATATGTACAATCGCCAAAGCTGGCGGTTAACCAGGCATAAGACTAAAATCGCTTGGCAAACACTCAACGCGAGAACATGCACACAAGTAAAACATTGGTTTGGGGGCGGAGTTTTATTGTTACTTGTTTTGGGTTTTACGCGTTTAAGACAATAGAAAGCAAGCCGCTTTTTTGAATACGCTGTTTTACAATACCTAAATAATATACTTTATGTATTTGATGTAAAATTGAAGAGTAAAAGATTAAGCAAAATTTATCGTAGTAAAACATTTGACTTAGTATTAATAATTAACTATTATAACCTCTGTAATTTTTTTAAATTATTAGTTGCCCTTTTTTTCAAAAAATTCACGTTTAATTAGTTAACGCTTTCGGTTCGGAAACTCGGTTTTACTAATTGTGGGTTCGAATCCTAGATGAGAACCATTAACCACTTCAAGGTTTTTATGACTTAATGTGCATACTATTTCAACCATGCGCAATTAATTAAGCTAATTGTTGCTGACAGTAAAAACACATCACTATGAATCCTTTATATTGATATTTAGGAGTTTGAGACAATACCGTGTCAAACTTCTAAATCTGCTTATGAGAAACGTGGCGGGTATACCATCTGATCCCTCCTCAAAATAGAAAAGACACGAGAACAATATTGGAACTTTTATGGTTGTTATTATTATCTTTACAGTAAATTCAAATTTTGCTTATTTAAAATCGAATTATTATTAGTTGATATGTAGTCCTTAATATAATTAGCTTATATCTATATCAGATTAGTTCGAATAAGTCTGTTCATGTCCAAGACTTGACATTAGTCTGGATAAAATGTGTTTTAAATAATAAATAATGTAGTAGTGAGATAAAGTTGAACTATTATCTGTAAAATGATGTGTATTTTCATGTAAGATTTAGGAACTTTTTAGAATTGTTTTTAACTGGGCCTTTGTCTTTCTTAGTAAGTTTCTAATATTCGTCGTCCATGAAATAAACTTTTGTTCTTTATTTCTTTTAACTGTTATATCTTTATTTAGTTATAGTTCTCATAAGGGGATGGTTGTGATGTAAAAAAATATATTACAAATGAAAAGCCTATTGAAACAGGTTTTAAAATTAAATAAAGATTTTGTTATTACATTTTAGGAAGTTATTAAAGATTACTTGTCCCGTTATAACATTCTCCCGTCTTGCGGCACTAAGTCTGAATAACTTTTGAATGATATTTCTGGTTTTCCAATACTTTAAGAAAATTCCATAAAAAATGCTATTTACAGATGTGAACATTTGAATTTTATTGTATAATAATGTTAAGTAAAATTGGCTACGACTAATTCTGAAAACAAGTCGGAATTCAATTGATACCTGTAGTCTATTAAATTAAACTTGATGAGACAAAAAGAATTAATAAAGGATTACAATTCGGTGCACAGAAAATGTAGGTGGCGGCGTCATTATGACCACCTGACAATAAAATACCTGGCAATAACAAAATAAAGCCATAAATTGTTTTATTACTTTCAATATTTTCGCTTGAACGTTTGAATTATATTTCTTGTTTTTTATTTCTAAAACAAAATTCCATAATAAAATGCTGTTTACAGATGTGGACATTTGAATTTTATTGTATAACAATGTTAAGTAAAATTGTCTATGACTAATTCCGATAACTAGTCGGCATTCAACTGTTACCTCTAATCTACTAAACGAAACTTTACGAGACAAAATAATTAATAAAGGATTCTAATGCACAATACATGGCGGCGGCGTCTTTATGACCCCCTAACTAGTAATAACAAAATAGAGCCATAAATGATTGTATTAATTTCAATATTTTCACTTGAAATTTATTTTTTTATGAGTGTAAGATAAGTTACTAATTATTTTACAAGCACAGTTGCTATGTTATTTGTGTTAGATTTGAGTATTTTAAAAAATTTAAGACTACGTAAATCGATATTGTAGCTATTTAAATAAAATCAAGTTATCATGATTATAGCAAAAGTATTATATTTTTGTAGACATTGTAACTGTCAATAGGGATTAAATGTTAATATCTTGAAACGTATACCAGTGAGTTAAACAGAATCAGTGACAAGAGTAATACTATCTACTATTTTTACTAGTGTTATTGCAGTTGTATAATGAAACTGACTCTGCCACAAATGTATTGAGATCAAATAATGTGTGTGTAATCATAACCAGCAATTCAATAATTCATTAACTCTAAGTAAAAAAGAAAAATATATAAATACAGATGTCTTAGCATAGTAGTTAGTGCACTCGAGTCTCAAAATCAAAGAGCTCATGTTCAAATCTTGATTAGGAAAACCATTGCCCCTTTTAGACAGTTTTCTGACCAAATGTGCATAATTATTGTTACTATTGCCACGTGTTAACGGTCACAGTAAAAATCGTAATAAAACTTTAGACATCAATAGCCTTGTGTCAAACCCGCCAATAATATTGGACAAGCGTGTCAGGTATACTGTTAGTTTCCCTATAAATGTTTCTAGACTGTTTAAGACTATTTAAGAAGAATATTAAGATGATAAATGGTTTATTTGTCAATTATGTTTAATGAAAAGAAATAGTGGACTTATTTTACTTTGATAAACCAGGAAGTTACACTGACTACTGACTTAATAAAATGTTATGGATAGTCATGAACATATGTAATAAATATTAAATATTTTAAATACACGTAGTGATCTATGGAGAGTAGGGTTTCGTATTTTAGATAAAAAAAATTAAATTTCCAAAAACCAAATATGTATAATTTCTGAATATTATAAAAAAATCATGCTTAGTAATAAAACAAATTTTGTTGTAACAATAAAGTTTTAATTCTTTTTAATATTTTGTTAATGCTCCCCCTGCGTTTATAATTTCATCACATCTATTGCGCATAGACGCGACGAGTTGCGCACATAGATTAGAGCCCCGTAATGAGACCCAAACTTGATCGCAATGGGTGACGAGTGCAGCTTTGGTCCTTTCGTTTCTGAAGTCCCATCTTTGGACCATTATTGCCCATAAAGTTTCAATAGGGTTTAAATCTGGAGAACGAGAAGGCCATGGGACAGTCCTAATTTCCGGATGCTGCGCAAGCCAATTTTGGACCACGCGCGCGCGGTGTATTGGACAATTATCTTGAAAAAAATAAAATTGCGGTAAATCATCCCGGGGATACACCGCGCGCACTGTCAGTAACATGGCTTCTTGTAGCAACTCCGCGTGTGACTGTCCATTGGCCCTCCCGTCTATATAAACTAATTCTCCTGGTCCATCTGCGCTCATCCAAGCCCACATATTTACTATTATTCTTCCCGATTCATTGTTGGGATTCACATTTCTAGGCTCAAATCTAGAGTTATTAGCACGCCATAAATTCCGACGACCGTTTTAACTCGATTTAAATGATTTTTCGTCGGAAAATACGGCGTGTGAAAAGTCAAAATCGCGGAATTCCCGGGCAAAACGCACTCTGGCTTCTTTATGTTGCACATTTAATATGATCTTTTTAGCCGGTCGCCTATGATGCACTCCAGCACGATGTAATGTATTTCTAATAGATTGTGTAGTGCAGTCATATAATTCTGCAAATGTGGATGTCCTCGCAAAAGGGTCTTGTTGGTATACATTTAATATATGCGCGACACGGTCATTCGTGAGTATGCGTGGAGGTCGTGCTCGTGGTCGGTCGCTAATAGAGCCTTCATCAGCATCCCGTCGAATCCATAAACGGGCCGTATTTCTCTGCAAATATAAAAGAAATTTAATTTAAAATTTATACCTAATCAAAATATATAGTATATAATAAAATATCGGAAATAATAAAAGACATTTGATTTTATTTAGTAATATACTTTAATATCCTTCACAAATAATCTAAATAATAAATAACATTAACTGCTGAGCGACCGGGAAATTATAATCGTAAATATCATAAGTTCAGAAAAATATTTTTTTATTATTTCCAATTTACTTAGTTTTCAATGAGTTCGTGTATTATTACAGTCCTGATGTTTTATTATAGCCATATTATTAATATATCATTTTATCTACATTTAAATTACATTAATTAATTGAATTTATATCATATGCAAGCTATGGTATTTTGGCTGTTAACAGTTTTAAATGTCAGCTCTTCTTTTAAATGACTTGAGTTCGAATCCTGTCCAGGAAACATCACTTAGACAGATTTCTGACTTAATGTGTGTGTTACAATTATCATGGTCTAATATTAAAGAAAAACATAGTAATAAAACTTGCGCAATAAGATAAAAGATGTTTCCAACGAGCCAATTTCCAAAAAAATTCACAGACGGCTTGTCTGAATGTAAAAGCTCCATAGGAAAATAATTTTCTAATATAATTATAAATGGTATAATATAAAAGGGAATATTTTTGTATAAACAAATAGTATTAAAGATTATAAAAATGCAGCTCTTCTAACTTCCTACTTATTTACGGATACAAATATATTAATTTATTAAAAAAAAAACTATTATTCATTATAGTAGTATTCACTACTGAATTAAATATAATGAAACTCACCGTAACATTCAGTTCCCGTGAAATTTGTGAAATGTTAAGTCCTTGACTATGTAGAACCAAAATATGGTTCCGTTCATCTCTTGATAAATTCCGGTTCATGTTTAAGTCCAATAATACACAGCACAGGTCAACTAAAGATATATCAAACAATTATCCAGAAAACAGGCACAGGTCAACAAGAAGGCAATAAAATCGAAGTCCGTAAACAAAGAGAGTCGTGAGAGTAGAAAACAATAAAAGCGCGTCGTCAATTGGCCAAGTGCAAATTACAACTAAACACAGGCCATTGTTCCATATAATTTTAAAATTTTCGAAACGTCCTGATTGGTGTATTTGAAATTTGAGAGTGTGTGCGTGAGTATTGATACGTTATGAGCCGTTCAAAGCAAAATGTTAGAGAACTGATCATGCACTAAGTTTGTTGATTGTACACCGATTACTCTGAGATTTATGATTCGATTTACGTGATTCTTTTTTTGTTCGACGCGGAATAGCTGCCATGTAGTCCCCTAAAAATTTGACATACTTTGGCCCAGTAATTTTCATTTTATGAACATTTTTCATGAAAATAATTTTCACTCCGTTCCATATGTACACCGATTACTCTGAGATTTATGATTAGATTTACGTGATTCTTTTTTTGTTCGACGCGGAATAGCTGCCATGTGGTCCCCTAAAAATTTGACATCGTTTGGCCCAGTAGTTTTCATTTTACGATCATTTTTTCGTCACATAAAATCCTAAGACCCCCATCTATATAGAAATTTCAGTTCAAAAATATTTGATCAAAAAGTAAATCCGTAACTAAATTTGTATTTAGTTGTTTTAGTGGATTTCAGACTGGCATGAGCGTTAAAATTAAAATTACATGGATAAATTGACTTTGTTTACAATGCACGGACATTGACTACAGATAAGATAGAATATTGCCCGAAGGCAAAATCTAGACGTTACGGCTAGGTTACAAATATTATTCAACAAATATTAAACACGATAATTCCTATTTGACATTGACAAATATTGACTCTGAAAAGTAAGCTAGTAGAAATCGGGTCGCAAGTAGCTCTGTAATGTAGGTGGTTGTAAACTGGATTATGAAATTTTGCACCCAAGAAGATTTCACAAAATATCAAAAGACCCGTAGGCCTATTATATTATATGTACAGAACCCTACCCAGCCCGATTCGGAAGGATCAATTTTACGAGAAAACATAGTGATACCTCCGTTTATAGGCGACCTTAGTACGTAGTGAATGGACTCGACGCGGCCATTAAATCAGCTGAATTAAAAATTAACAAAAGTAATAATATTATTAGAGCAATGTCCCAATGAGACCGGTACTCCATATTTCAGGGTAAGAATGACAAGGGTAGACTACACATCATGCTTGTAATTTAGCTGATCCTATCTAGTTGTTTCACTAATCGATAGCAAATCTTATTTTTCCGGGGACAGTTTAAAAATGTTAGGGTGCATAAAAATTTGCCGTATTCGATATGATTTGTACTAAAACTGGATTTAAAACAATGATTTTGTTGTGGAAACCAATTTTTCAGTGAATTTCGACTGTAAAAGAAGACTGTTAAGAATGACATTTGCCCAACAAAACACGTAACTCTGAATCCTGCATCCTGATACTAGATGACGCCACATAAAATTGTTTTAAATATGCACTGATTGCACTGTTTGAAGTTTTCAACGACAACATTTCTAACGTTTTATAGCCTTGAAGTAACTGTAATTAATTCGCGCCAAACGTGTATGTAATATACACGTTTAGCGTTCTTCAGATTTAATGAACGAATGTAATTAATTTTGTACGAAAAACCGGATTGAAAGAAAAAAGAAAGAAAATATTTATTTTTAAATTGCGACTCACACAATACAAACTCATAAAGGAATTAACAATAAAAGAAAGCCGCAATATATGAAATGAGGTTGGCACTTAGTCTTTCGCTGTGCCGAAACATGTTCCAACACAGCACTGGTTTTCAGTGCCCACCTCCATAACCTCATATGTCTTTGATTTGTCTATGATTCATACTAACTAAAAGGCAAAAAATAAACATTTTCTACAAAATTTAGAGCCGGTGCGAAGTTAAACATATCACAGTAAGTAAGAAATAAAAAAATATTTTTAAGAAATAGCGAGGTACTTACATTGCTGACATATATCTTAAAAATAAAAACATGTTTTGAGAATTTGTTCGTCGCATTTTCAGCAATTCTTCTTGTAATGTAGGTAAACGTCTTTTAAAATGGAACTTAAACGAATTTATCTATTTCAGGTATCTGAGGAGTGGAGGAATATAGATTCAGTAGCTAATAAAACCAAGCAATTATTTTTTCTACATTTTATTTCTCACTGGTGCTCTGGCTCAACATCAGAAGCTAGCTGATGGCCGATACTTACTAAGACGGTGACATTTTATGACGCCAATCTTTGGTAGGCGCCAAACAATCTGACTTACTCTGCTAGTTTTAACATTATCCAGGCAATAATGTACCCTTTATCTAATACGTAGGGCTTATTTCCGTTTGACATTCGAGTTTAATTTGTTGATTGATCCAAGCGATTAATAAGCATAGACGAAGATAAATCCTGCTATAATATAGTTATATAGTTATAGGTTGTTGTGAACTATCAATTTGTTTGATAATGTTTTGGCGTTCATGATAGTTAATGATTACTATGTCTTAAGTTCTATATCATATTGATTACGAAGGTTGTCTTTTTGGGTTAGAATTTGTTCATTTTGTACTCATTCTTTTATAACTTGAGTTTGGCTAAGCACGCACTGCGATTAAAAGTGAGTTGGTTGAAACCGCAAAAAATGTAACGGCTAATGTAGTTATCAATCTAAGCGCACGTATCAGCGATTTCTTTTCAGGGGCAGATTTTAAAAACTTAATTTGTTACATTTGCAGAGCAGTTTTAAAATTCGGGGTTTTTGACGTGACAACGTCTTATAATTTGATGGAGCCGGCTGCACGCACGAAAAAACATGACTCATGCGGCGTTACCTCGCTCTGAGGCGTTCCATTTAAGGCTTGAAGTGCAAGCGAGAGCGCGGAACGAGCGACAAAGAGGCAAAATCGGCCTCCGCGTTCGGCAGCGTTCGACATCTATCTCTCTCCTACTTGAGTGTTGAACGTTGTCACGTTCAACTATCTTCAGTAAACCGACTTTACAGACAACCGATTTTTTTTATCATAAATTAAAAAAAATAAGCATAAACGCCAACCGCAGGGCGTGTTCGTACGCGTTTTTATTTAAACCTAATCCGTCTGCTACCTCTCCGAAACGTGAGGGGCCCAAGTACAGTGGGAAGCGTATGGATTATTATCTACATTAAATAATCGCTTTTATTTAGAACAGATTTTCATCAGCGCGAAAATAAAGTAAATAAAACAACAAACTAAAGTAAACGTGAGACAAGAAGACACTTCTGTGCACATCTTGGCAATGTTCTTATTGCTACTCAGTGTTGCTAGCTACGAAATCATGCTCAAGACCTTATAATAATTATTACTGTAGTATATAAATCGTTTTTATTAGTTGGAAAAATGTTTTGTTACGCGGCTTACAAAAGTGAACTGGATATAAAATGATCTGGGAGAGATCGTCGCCTCACAAAGCTTAAGGAAACAACGTCATGAGCCCCCCCCCCCCGTGCTGACGAGCATTAAAAGGTCTTGTAACCGCGGTTCTTCTAATAGGTAATGAATTAAAAATAAATACCAGTTGGAAAGTCGCAACAATCTTTGACGTTTCTTATATGAAAAGGGCGCGCATTTGTAAACGGCGCCACGTGCGCGTGGTGAAAATTAGAAATACATCTTTCGTCTCATTTTCTCTATAGTATTAAAGTGAAATAAATGTATTGATCAAAAACCCTTCCAAGAAGGTTCGATTATTCAGCTATTTATAGCTTATTTTCGTGATGTAAAACTCCTTGGTGGAATTCTTACTTTTTTTTGCAACTACATACCTATTTACATGTTCTATTGTCTGGTGTGTAATTTTTATCTTTCGGACAATGTAATACAGGCTTCGTAAAAGCATTTTAGGATCAAATGTGTTGAAAATCTATTACATATAAATTTATTTCGTAATTGAGTGAGAAACTTATAAATTGGCAACCCCGTTACATAGTTTGTTGTGTCGAGCACCCGAGACGTCTTATGTTGTTCAAGGAGTTGTGTTAAGACACAACAACTCGAACACTCACCACCTGCGTATTGAAGCAGCATCTTAATGTAAACAAACATAAATCCAACGTTTTACATTAACTTGTTTTATGTAATTTCTAATACCTCATTTACATACAGTCATTCTCGCTTGTGCTCGCGCTGCTGTAAATAATTCCTAGAATATTTTTGGGCATGTTGCTCCTATACTCACTTCGCTTATTACTGTTGGCAATGACATACGTCAAAATTGTTGATGTTATCTATACATATAATAAAATTGTAGAGGTCGAATTTCTGCACAATAAAAAAAAGTAAGAAGTGAAATAGAACTAATTCAGATTTTTTCGAATTTTTTGTTTCTCTGTTTGTCTGTCTGTTTGTACTGGCTAATCTCCGAAACTACTGGACCGATTTACATGAAATTTTGTATGGTGATAGCTTATATCCCTGGTCAATATATAGGATACTTTTAATCCCGAAAAATTAAAGAGTTTCCGTGGGATAGTTAAAAAACTTTAATTACTTAAACAGCTTATAAGCTGTTAACACAATACGCTGTTAGCACAATAAGCTGTTACAATAACAGACTAAAAGTAATTTCTCTGCAACGTAACATAATAGAAGCGGATAATTTGACAGGGTGTGGTGTCAGTGAGAGAGTTTTATCTTATATATATAATATATAAAGCAGATAAGTTTGTTTCTTTGTTTGTTTTTTTGAACGCGCTAATCTCAGGAAGTACTGGTCTGATTGGAAAAAAATTTTCAGTGTTAGATAGCCCATTTATTGATAAAGGTTACAGGCTATAAACCATCACGGTAAGAGCAATAGGAGCGGAGCACCAATGAAGAATGTTTCGAAATCGCGGGTGTTTTTTAACTTCCTTTCCACGCGAACGAAGTCGCGGGCAGAAGCTAATCTTATATATAAAAACGAATCTCAAAATGTGTTGGTAAGTGCATAATTTGAGAACGACTTTACCGATTTTGATGAAATATTGTGTGTGTGTTTGAGTGGGTCCCGGGATGGTTTAAATCCACAATTGGAAACGGTAGATGGCGCTGAGATCGGGTTCTAGAATCCTCCTAATCACCGAGAGCGATTTTGGTGATTTTGTTTTTGTGTGTTTGAGTGGGTTCCCGGATGGTTTAGATTCGCAATTAGAACCGGTAGGTGGCGCTGAGATCGGGTTCTAGAATCCTCCTAATCACCTGGACCGATTATGGTGATTTTGTTTTTGTGTCATGAAACAAAGTCTTTTAGGAATTCAGAAAATATGGCGGTACGAAGTTCGCCGGGTCAGCTACTCTTGTATTAGCATAGATTAATTTATATGTCACTGTCAGTGACCATTACTGTATATGACACTTGTCTATGGCATTCACTTAAAACTAAAAAAGAGTAAACGGTGCACTATCAAATTAACAATTGTTTTATTTAAAATTATTAATATTATAACATTATTAAAATAAGATACAATACATGGCGCAGTCGTTCCGCGAACCTAAATTACAAAAATATTAACGCACGTAAATACAAGATTGGTAATATAAAATCAGATTGAATATCAACTTGCCGACTGGGCATCGCATGGCCGAAGAAATAAGTGTTACAACAAAAGATATGGCTGATATCGAATACAGAATGCCTTCAGCGCTATCCCTGGACAACGTTGAAGACTTGTTACCCAGATGGAATAAATTCAAGCAACATTTTCAAATTTTTCTCACGGCGGCGGGTTTTGAAAGGTTATCGGACACAAGAAAAGCAGCCATATTATTAAACACCATTGGAGAAGAAGCACAGGATTTATATTTAAATATATTGAAGAAAGATGACGACGGACATAAATATGAACAAATAACCAAAGCATTTGATGATTACTTCACTCCCAAACAAAATGAAGTTATAAATACATTTAATTTCAATAATAGAAATCAAGAAAATGGAGAAAGTTTTGACAATTTTTATACTAGCATCAAAAAATTGGTAAAAAATTGCAACTTTAAAGACTTGGAAGACAGGATGTTACGAGACAGAATCGTTATGGGTATTAAAGACAGGAAGCTACAACAGAAACTGTTAGAGGTCAGTGAACTCACACTGGACCAGGCAGTGAACAAATGTCGAGCAGCGGAGTTGTCGCAGGAACATGTCAAAATTATACAGAAGCAAGCCGAATCTGCATTAGCAGTAGATGCAATCTCCCAGCGTCCAGAACACAACAGCAATAATAAAGCTAAGTATACCAATAATTACAGTAGGTATAAACAGTCAAACAATAATAATTTCAGTAAAAAATATTATCACTGTTTAAAATGTAACCGAAAACATAGTCCTAGGCAGTGCCCAGCATATGGGAAAAGATGCACTAATTGTCAGAAATTTAATCACTTTGCTTCAGGATGTACAATTAAAAATGTGCATGATCTGGAGAAAATTGAACATATTGATCTTAATCATGACAATAATTTGGTACAGGATTTATGACTAATTAAAGTATGTCATTCCATAGGTAACACTATAAACCTTAAAAATAATGAGTGGTTGCATACTTTAAAAGTTGAGAACAAATATGTTAATTTTAAATGTGATACGGGGTCACAAGCAAATGTCTTGTCACTGGATGAACTAAGAAAAATAGTCGATGATGAAAGTCCTAAGTGGTCTGAGACTAACATAATATTAGAAGCATTTGGTGGAGCAACAATTAAGCCATTAGGCAAAACAAGTTTAACATTATTAAATAATGGTGAAAAAATTAAGACTGAATTTATAATAATTAATCAACTTGTTAAACCAATATTAGGAATAAACACATTAGTATAGTTAAACTTACTTAAAAATATCAATAGTATTCACAGTGTTACTCACATTAATAATAAACAAAAGAAATTAATTATTAATAAAAATGCTAAATTGTTTCAGGGAATCGGTGAATTTAAAACACCATTAGAGTTACACATTCAGGCTGGAGTAAAGCCCGTGATAAAGCCACCACGGCGGATCCCACTTGCATTAATGGATCGTTTAGCAGCCAAATTAAACAGCCTCATGAAGCACCAGATTATTGAGAAAGTAGAACATCCAAAATCATTTGTAAGTAACCTGGTCATAATAGAAAAAAGTGATGGAAATCTTCGAATTTGTTTAGATCCTAAAGAGTTGAATAAAGTATTAATTAGAGAATACCATCTGATTCCGACCTTGGATGAATTAATTGCCAAATTAAATAATAAATCTATATTTTCTGTTGTTGATCTCTCTGATGGCTTTTACAATATTCGTCTTTCAAATAATTCAACAGACTTATGTACATTTAGTAGTCCTTTTGGATGTTATAAATTTCTAAGATTACCTTTTGGATTGTCAGTTGCACCGGAAATTTTCCAAAAATACAGTGAAAATGTGTTTGGAGACATACAAGGTGTGGTAATCTACTGTGATGATCTGTTAATATGCGGTGACAATGAGGAAGATCATGATAAAATATTAAAACAGGTATTTGAAAGATCTAATTTGCATAATGTTAGATTCAACGAAAGAAAATTTCAATATAAATTAAAAGAAGTAAAAAATTTTGGCCACATTTTTTCCAAGGAAGGAATGAAAGTTGATCCAGACCGTGTAAAAGCAATTTTAAATATTAAGAGCCCAAATAATAAAAAAGAATTACAAATATTTCTAGGAATGGTAAATTATTTAAGAAAATTTATTTGTAAACTAGCAGAACTGATAGCACCGTTACAATCATTGTTAAAGAAAGATATTCATTGGTTTTGGACAGAATATCATGAAAATAGTTTTTGTAATGTAAAAAAATGCATTTCTAACGCTCCTGTTTTGCAAAACTTCAACAGTTTTTTACCAATAATAATACAGTGTGATGCTAGCAAAGATGGTTTAGGATGTTGTTTAATTCAAAATGGTTTGCCAGTCACATATGCATCTCGAAGCTTATCAGAGGCAGAACGAAATTTTTCACAAATAGAAAAAGAGTTATTAAGTGTGGTATGGGCAACTAAAAAGTTTCATTATTATATCTATGGGAAAAAATGCATAATATTAAATGATCATAAACCACTACAAACAATATTAAAAAGGGGTCTACATGAAATTCCATCTGCTAGGCTTCAAAGACTTAAATTAAAATTATTAAAATATGATATTCATTTTAAATACTTGAAAGGTCGGTTAATGCATATTGCTGATTTATTATCACGTTCATATCTAAATGAAACTGAAGAAAATCAGTCTTATATGCATGAGGTGATTCACTGTATTGGCTTAGCTTCCTATTTACAATGTACTGAGGATCAGAAAAACATATTACAGACAGAAACCTCCAAAGATGATGAACTATGTAAACTTATAACATTTATTAATAATGGTTGGCCAGAAAATATAAAAAATATACCTGACCCTCTAAAATGTTATTACAAATTTAGACAAGATTTATCAGTTGATCAACAATTGATTTTTATGAATCATAGACTAAGTATACCACAATCATTGCGAATAAAATTTCTGTATAATCTGCATGAAGGACATATAGGAACATCTAAAATGAAACAAAAATCTAGAATGCTATATTACTGGCCACAAATGGATTCTCATATAGAAAGTTTTATCAAAAAATGTGTAATATGTCAAACATATCAAAATAACAATATTAAAGAGCCTCTATTATCTCATGAAGTACCAAGGTTGCCTTTCTCAAAACTAGGGATAGATATTATGGAATTTAGAAGAAAAAATTATCTAATTATACATGTCAAAATGGTTGGATATAAAATGCATCACAAGCAAATCTGCCCGTAGTGTGATAGATGTACTAATTGATATATTTTCCTCTTTTGGCATACCATCAGAAATTGTGGCAGATCATGTTCCTTTTGATTCATATGAATGCAAAAAATTTGCTTCCGAATGGGGTTTTAAGTTTACATATTCCAGCCCTAGATATGCACAGTCAAATGGTATGGCAGAACGTGGAGTTCAAATTGCTAAAAAATTGCTTATTAAATGTTTTGAGGATAGAACTGATTACAGATTGGCATTGCTTCAATATAGATCATCTCCAGTATGTGGTACAAATTTCACTCCATCACAATTATTAATGAACAGAAATATAAAGACTAAGTTGCCCGTCACACATCAGTATCTTGAACCAAAACTAAATGCTAATGTAAATATGGAATTAAATAAAATTATAAGCCGAAATGTTAAGACTTATAACAAGAGAACAAAACAAAAACCTAATTTTAGGTTAAATGAATATGTATGGTTTAAGAAAGAGCCAAATATAAACAAATGGAGTTCAGGCCAAATTGTTAATAAGAATAAGTATCGGTCATATGTCATAAATGATATAAATGGATGTAGTTATATAAGAACTTCTTATCATATTCGATCTCAATAATCTGGTGAATCTTTCAAATATGAATGTGTAGACTCATCCTTGATGATCATCAAATATCTTTGTTTTAATATTTCATATAAGTTCTTGAGAATTTTATTGTTGGTTAATATAGGCATTAAAAGATAAGGTAAACATGTAATTGTAGAATAATAATAATTATATTAAGTGTTTATCTTTCTTTTTTTTGTATTTTTTTTTGTGAAAGGAGAGAGATGTATTAGCATAGATTAATTTATATGTCACTGTCAGTGACCATTACTGTATATGACACTTGTCTATGGCATTCACTTAAAACTAAAAAAGAGTAAACGTTGCACTATCAAATTAACAATTGTTTTATTTAAAATTATTAATATTATAACATTATTAAAATAAGATACAATACAACTCTATTTAATATATAATCACTAGCTGTCGGTCCGATATGCCGACAGCACTAAAGTTTATAATTAACAAATATAAAATAGGGGTTGACCGTAAAGGATTGAAAATTTAGGGTTGTATGTATTTTTTAATGCTGTTAAATAAAAAAATATCTACAAATAAAAATTAGGGGTGGACTACGCTTAACATTTAGGGGGATGAAAAATAGATGTTGCCTGATTCTCAGACCTGCCCAATATGCACACAAAATTTTATGAGAATCGGTCAAGCCGTTTCGAAGGAGTTTAACTACAAACACCGCGACACGAGAATTTTATATATCGAGGGGTGAAAGGCTATTTGGTTTAAGCGACATCTAGGGCGATATTGAGTTATATACATATTCGGAATCAGCGAATTTTTCTCCGTCGAATGATGCCGGATTCATTAAAATCAGAGCATTTTTTTGGCGTTTGAAACAATACTATTTTTCTGTTGTTTCCAAAGTAGCAGTGTATTATTATACGACGTGGATTTTGCATTTTTTTTTTTGTAATATACTTGAACCATACAATTATATAAAGAACCGAGACATGAACCAATTACCCTTCCTCAGATAAATAATTTAATAAGAGTTAAAGCGTTTTTCCTATTTTAAATTTTTATTAAGGTGTAACTTGAATCAATTTGACTTCCACTAATTACACGGTGTGATGTTACTTAAACCATTTGTCCGTCACCCAAATACGACACGGAGCGTCGCTTAAGCTCTTTCAGCTGCATCTATTTACCACGCAGGGTGCTACTTAAACCAAATAGTCGTTTTGTTTCCACATATTTTGTTTAGTTGTTGAAACATTTTGTTGCTATTATTTTTTTAATTGGATGTCACTTAATACAGGCGATAAAATGAAGTGAAGAAATTTGAAACATTTTTTAAATTTTAACTAAAATACGAGTCGGTCGTTCAATCATTAAATTTTAATATGATACATCTTATTTATGTCACATGATACCATATTTATTTAAATCTGCAACACTGCAATTCTAAAGATGTCCTACTGGATACTGATGTAGAGGATACAGTCGAAGAAAATGATAAATAAATACGTTATTTCCAACTGCGTTATGATTATTATCAAGCATTGACTGTTTTATAGTTACTACAAATTTTCTTTCTTGATTTTTATTTTAAGCAGGGGACATTCTTGCTAACCCACAAGAGGTTTTAGCGCGATGGACTGAATATTTTAGAGAAATGTATGATAATATCTCGGATGCTGGCACCACGACTGAGTCTGTGACCGACTTTGAGGAGTCAGCATCCGAGATCACTTTGGAAGAGATCGAATGGTCGATAAGAAGTCTGAAAAATGGAAAGGCAGCAGGAATCGATAGTGTGTCTGCTGAGATGATCAAATATGGTGGAACCTGCGTCAGGGACGCTTTCCTGTCCTTATGCAACTTGTGCTGGAGGACGGGAAAGGTTCCCAAGGACTGGAGGCGCGCTGTCATCGTGCCCTTGTATAAAGGCAAGAGGTCACGTATGGAGTGCGCCAGCTACAGGGCCATCAATTTGATCAGCACAGCATCTAAAGTGTATGCGAAGATTATTGAAAGGAGAATGAGAGTGGTATCCGATGGATTACTGTGGGATGCACAAGGGGGCTTCAGAAATGGAAGGGGATGTATGGATCAAGTTTTCTCGCTCTGCAATATCGTGGAGAAGCAGCTGGCTATGGGCCGGAAGGTTTTCTGCGGTTTTGTGGATCTAGAGAAAGCATTTGACAGGGTTGTGCGGAAGGACCTCTGGGACATATTGCCCGGATATGGGATCAATGGCCAATTGCTGCGTGCTGTGCAGTCCACTTACGAGGACTGTATGGCATGCGTGCGGGTGGACGGCAGCCTGTCGCCCTGGTTTGACGTCAATATTGGCGTCCGGCAGGGCTGCGTGCTGTTGGCTTTGCTGTTCATCCTATATCTGGACAACTGTCTCCAGAGATTAAGATTGATGGATGTTGGGGTGCGGATGGGTGATCTAGTTGTTAGCACTTTGCTTTAGGCGGATGATGCCGTGCTTTTAGCCGAATCGCCATCGGAACTGCAAACACTTGTCACAATGATGAAAGATGACTGTCAGGCGAGAGGCTTACATTTGAATGCGAAGAAAACAAAGGTTATGGTGTTTGAAAGAGAAGAAACCAGAACGAATGCAAGGATAATGGTTGATGATGATATGCTGGAACAAGTGAATGAGTTTGTATATCTTGGATGTGCTTTTAGCAGGGATGGAAGGTACACCGCTGACATAGAAAGAAGAGTAAATTTGGGGAATAGTGTGAATGGAGCGTTAGGTAAACTTCTAGGCGCTAAGAACCTCAGCCACAAGGCCCAGCTTGCCATACACAACGCGGTGCTGGTACCTACGCTCACGTATGGAAGCGAGAGTTGGTTATGGAATAGAGAGCACGAAAGTAGAGTAAACGCGGTCGAGATGCGAGCACTGCGCAAAATCTGCGGAGTGACGCTCGCGGACCGCGTTCGTAATACCGAAGTAAGAAAGAGAGTTGGTCTGAAAGAGAGTGTCGGGGTGAAGGTAAGGAAAGGAATGCTCCGGTGGTTCGGACATGTGGAAAGAATGTATGATGAAAGAATGACTAAACAGATATACAATGCAAAAGTGGATGGATGCAGAAGTCGCGGAAGGCCACGACACACCTTCCATGATCAAATTGATCGTGTATTAGCAGAAGGTGATGTCAGGAGCCTTAAGAACAGACGAGCGTGCATGACAAGAGCTATGAATGTCAAAGAAGCAAGTGAGGTGTGTAAGAATAAGCCTATATGGCGCTTTGTTGTTCGTGCCTACCCCGCAAGAGACCTGGCGTGAAGTTATGTATGTATGTGATTTTTATTTTGTTTTTATTAGTTTGAAGTTTAACAATTATTGGTTGTGATTAATTATAGTTTTAGTAAGTTTTATGACAGCTAATCATAAGTGATACTGAATAAATAATACCTAATTTTATTTGATGTTCCCACATCGAGACTGTTCTACTTAATTATTATTCTACATAAATACTTTTACTGATGTATGTATTCCTTTATTTATTCAATACTAGCGGCCCGGCGCGGTTTCCGTGGTTATATAGTGTCATGTTGTATAGCCTATAACGATATATCCAGGTTGTTTTAAGAGCCTTTGATAGTATAAGACGTAAAAAAATGTAATATAAAACGTTACATTTTCAGTACTATAAAGTCACATAAGTAAATTAGGCTTCCAGTCATTTTAATCTAAATCGGTAATTGAGATAAATAGCTTGCTACTATTATTTTTGGGCTACGTCACTTCATACTTTTTGGCTTACTCTGAAATTATACTGCAGTGTCGCTTAATTCTTTTTTCCTGTATTCAATTGTAGTTATGAAGTCACTTAAATCTTTTTTCCATACTCTGAAAAATAAGGGCTTAAGGCAAATTGTATAAAGTGACATTTATCTTTGTAATTAAAGATCCGTTTTATTTGGTATGAGCATCACCAACACGATGCTTTTAATTGAATTTAAATAAAGTTTACTCCATTCAAATAGCTGAAGAAGGTTTTTTGTTATGTTTTTTTTTCCAAAATTTTAAACTTTAGATGGCTCTCCTGTAAAGTTGCAAAAATGTCGCTTAAACCAAATAGCCTTTCACCCCTCGATATAATACTAGCTGTACCCGGCAGACGTTGTCCTGCCTTTAAAAATAAAAACCCAGAACCCGATTCCAGCGTCATCTACCGAGGTCAAATGTTAATCTAAACTATTCTCAAATCCACTTGAACAAACAATTTTTTTTATCAAAATCAGGCACAGCGTTTAGGAGGAGTATCACCACCGTTGCCACCTACTGGGTCCAATCGTTTATTTAAACCATTCCGGGACAAACTTCAACACATACAACAACAAAAAGAACACCTAAATTCTGGTACCCGATTGCAGCGCCATCTACCTGGTTCAAATTAAAATCTAAATCATCCCAGTAGAAAATTGTAAAAATACTAATATCGCTATTAAAAAATAGGGGTTGATCGTAGAGGGTTGAAAATTTAGGTTTGTATGTATTTTTTAATTCTATATCATAAAAAAAAACGAAAAAAAAAAAAAAAACTTGAGAGGTGTCAAGGGACAGGGTCTCTACTTACCTAACTCCATCAGCAACAGCAATATCCGGAACTTGTGCAGAAACACTGTCAGGATTCATTATTATTATTATTTTTTATTATTTATTATTTACAAAAACCTTAACACATGGTTCTTAAGATCTAACACAATAGCAAAACTAATTTGCAATCTGCAAGTTTAAGTGTAATAGTAAATGAGTAAGTTTGAATCCTATTTACTTCAATATAAGAAACAATTTAAAAATCGAATCACATCCTGCAATTCGACTCTTGAAACAAATTTAACTTTAAACCAGATTCGCGATATTGCTCCTTATTTTAATGACATTAAGACTCTATATGTCCGCAAATGCTATCTGTACGTCAGCAACCCATGACATTTAAATAATGTACTCCAAATTAAACTCTAACTGCGTGGGCATATTGCTGCATTTTATCTTGGCAAGTTCAAAAAGTGTCGGTGACAACTTTTTTTCGTAAGAATTTTTTCCGTCTAGCCCCCATTCGTACCGCGCGATAAGGAACTACGTTCCAATATTTAGGGTTGGACTACCCTTAACATTTAAGGGGATAAAAAATAGATGTTGGCCGATTCTCAGGCCTACCCAATATGCATACAAAATTTCATAAGAATTGGTCAAGCCGTTTCGGAGGAGTTTGGTAACTAACACTGTGACACGAGAATTTTATATATAAGAAGATTTATTTGCTAAAACGTGGTACATACAGATGATAAGGCATTATAATATAGTTTCACATGCTTTTGTTAATCACTGTCGTGAAAGATGGTGGACGATATGAAATAGCGTAACAGAACGTTCTAAGCAGTTGTTAAGGCTCTCTGGAAATTGTGCACGAGAGCAGTCTGTAAACACGTAATCACGCTAGCGCTGTTAATCCTTTGACTCCTACGCCAAAACCGACAGCACAAAAAGGCAGGACTAGCGTGGTGTTTACACGCTCTCTCTGCCCAGTTTCATCATCGTTTTCCTGTTCTCAAGGATGAAAATAGGCGTAATGTAAACGAGGATTTAGACAAATATGAGTTAGGTACATTTTGGTTGTAGGTAGGTGTTAGTCAATAAGCTACAGAGCCCTAATACTTAGGAATGTTAGTACTTTTTTAGGAAAATGCTAATCGGTTAGCATTTTCCCTCGCCTCAAAAAAAAAAAAAGCTTAACGTTTGTTAAATAAAAGTACTAACATTCCTAACACAAATCCACTTTATGCTATTTTTAAAATTTAATATTAATGTAGAAACGGAAATTAAAGAACTATAATATAAATCGATCTATCTATCTATAATATTATAACACTATAAACATGCCGTGTGTTTACATTGAAGCTATATAGAAATAAAAATCGGTAAAAAAACTTTTAAGTTAAACGGTTTTATTTTATGTGCACTGAAAACTACAAAATAAATAAATAGTTACTTACCTATCAACCTACGTAGGTGATCTCGGTCATTAATATCTCTGATGGTAGTGGTTGTCATAACATGAACCATGTCAGCGGCCGAAAGGCAGTTCATGAAAGGACACTAACACCAGGGTTTGCTTGGTAGGTAAACTAAGCAGCCCACACTATAACAAGTAGGTATTTTGACCTTCTAGTTCAGAAATATTTTAGTACTAGGGAGAATAGCTTTTAGGCATATTAGACTAAAATAAAAACGTGGTAACTATTTATTTATTTTGTAGTTTTCAGTGCACATAAAATAAAACCGTTTAACTTAAAAGTTTTTTTTACCGATTTTTATTTTCTTGTTTTTAGTATTTAGTGAAATTGTCTACCGAATATTCCTCATTCTATTTAATTCATTCAGTGCATCATTATTACATGGTTTCTTACCTGATAATTTAGTACAATCTAATTCCTCAATACATAGCCCTTCCAGAGACTTGACTCGACTTAGAGCCACGTATGCTTGTCCTTCCTCAAACAATTTTGAGCCCAAATATACTACTGCATGGTCGACGGTGCTGCCCTGCATTTTATGGAAGGTGGATGCCCATGACAAAACTAAGGGCAACATCCTTCTTTCAGCCGTACCATAATTGAATTTTGCTGGAAACTGTATGGCTTTAGGGTAAATAACGTGCATGCCGTCTCTGCCAAAGTCAATTTGAACTGATGGTATATCTGTTTCGTACATTTGGGTTCGACGGAACTGAGGCCAAACAATTTCTGTAATGTGGCCTATAGCGCCATTTACCAATACTTTTGTAACGTCAATGTTGGACCGCAACATTACTTTTGCACCTACAAATATTTCAAATACTGATGGTAAGCCTCCAGTCTTATTTATATCTGTTGGTAGTATTATATTTGCTAAATTTAGATTATCTGTATTTCGTGTGGCGTCAATTATTTGATCCTGTGCTTTTATGGTATAAATTCGAGATCCCGTGCTTCGGAACAGATTTAAAACTGCAGCGTTGTGATTGTTTACTTGTTTCTTTGTCTGTTGCAAACTCATCACTTGGGTTTTGAATAACTCTTTGCATCAAAATACTAAAATGGTTAGCGGTTAGCTCACCTATTCTCAAAGCTTTTAATATGTCAATAAAAGTATGGTCCCCTTGCTGACGCATATTCTCCGTCAGCTCACAGAGCGTGAACAAACGCCATAGATGCGTGGCTGGTTGGAGATGGTCGGGTTTTATATACAACAAGATGCGCCCAATCTTGAGGGGGAAGCGCTTACGACATTACATTTTTATCCACCCTAATGCCATACAGTCCTCGGCACGTTTTAACCTATTACCTTAACTTGGGTGGTATAGCTACCGCTTACTAACGAGGTATCTAATTACCTATTTTTTTTATCTGCCCCTCTAACGTCACACAATCTTGGACGCAACTGTTCTCGACACGACTAATCATGCCCCCACCTAATACGCCATTTTGTAACAGCGTCCATCTTGAGTTTGAAATTTTGACATAATGACAGTATTCTGCTAGTGTAGTCCTATTATTTGATACCCATATTGTGGTGGTTGTGGAAAAATATGTACCTAGTCCGCCATATTGGAACGGCGAACAACTTGAATTTTAAATTTTGACATAATCATCGTGTTTTACTAGTGTAGCCCTTTCATTTGATACCCATATTGAGGGGGTTAAGGAAAAATATGTAATCCGCCATTTTGTATCGGCGGCCATCTTAGCTTTATAATGTTATTGGTTTTATTATATTATATTGTCATCTAAATTAAATGTGTGTACCAAATCTCAGATCAATCTGACAACGGGAAGGTGCTTAAATTTCAATTTCTAATTTTGACCCAAATAAACAAATAAATTCCGTACGGGTCGAGCTAAATAAAACCGTTTAAAAAACAACTGGAATAGATTATAAAAACGACGGAGTATACGATGCATTTTTTTAGATATCTTGTCTGTTCGGGATTCAAGTAAAAACTGGAACTTTGGTGCTTTTGTGTTTGTTTTGTTTGAGTGGGTTCCCGGATGGTTTAGATTAGCAATTAGAACCGGTAGGTGGCTCGGGTTCTAGAATCTTCCTAATCACCTAGATCGATTTTGGTGATCTTAGCGTGATTATATATAGCCTATAGCCTTCCTCGATAAATAGGCTATGTAACACTGAAATAATTTTTCAAATCAGTCCTGTAGTTCCTGAGATTACCGCGTTCAATCAAACAAACAAACTCTTCAGCTTTATATATATTAGTATAGGTTTTTAATCAACATCGCAATACGATATGCTCCGTCAGAATGTGTTAAAGTTAATTCAATTTTACCGCATTACATCGGCGCATACTTTGTTTTCGTAGCGCTCAGGGTGTTTTCTTACATAGATCGCTATCTCAAAAATGTATAAGCACAGTAGGATTAATAGTTTGAGGCTTTTGAAGAACGGTCTACAACTATCTCGCTTTTTTATTCCACATATAGTTCGTATACATCATTTTTTCACAGTGAATAAACGTTCCATGTTAACCGCGTTACCCCAAAGCAGTTTTCTGGTAGGCTACTTTGTTGAGCATACGTAACGCGAATGAAAACTGTGCAACTTTGTTATAAGTATTTCGATATATTGTGTCTGCCACTTTATATTACAATTAATATATAATCCTAGAAAGTTTGTAGTTTTGCCAAGTTCTTCGTCTCCGTATTTCACGCAAGTATCGACATACAGTCTTCGACTAAAGTTTATGAATTTGGTCTTTTGCAAGTTTAAATGTAGTTATTATTATCAAGCCATTGAATTATGGAATCGAGACTTGTTGTTATTTCATCTACATTGTTACGTATCCCAGTGCAATCATCTGCATACAGAGCCATTGGAGTTTGCATGGCTTTTGGCAGGTCATTGATGTATATTTAGAACAACAATGGCCCAGAATGCTGCCCTGAGGAACTCCTACCGGTTGGACCTTTGTGAAGATGCAATAATATAATTCAGTTATATTCCTAGGACAAATGGGTTATATTATCATGATATATGACACACACACAAACATATACATTTTTTATTCATATTCATATACATGAATTACTGTTCCGAGGGAATATAGGTATAAAAATTTCCTAGAAAATTGACTGTAGCATACAGTGTTACAAACAGAAAGATGGATGAACATGACGAATACCTGATGATTTTTGCACAACTGGCTAGGTAATCCTAACAAGATGTCAGGTCAGAGCCCCTTAAATCAGCCGAAACAGTTACGCCGATTGTTGCTACGCGTAAGACAGTCGACTTTACATCCCCGTTAATTTTATAGGGGTCAAAGTCGTTTACGACAAAAGTCGAGCTTAAAACAATGTCGCAGATCAACAGTTAAGTGTTTATAGATAGTTTTTATTAAAGTAATTATCTGCGCCCGCGATTTCGTCTAACTTCAAGACTTTTCTTTTCCGAAATGAAATCCATTTACGGATTGTATACTACGAGGCAACTGTGGTGGAATGGGACTAGTTCAGACCACTTGGAGCCCTCAAGTTTCAGCTATATATTTCCGGCTTCCTCTACCTTATGAGCGTATTATTTATTTTTATTTTTAGTTTTAACCGACTTCGAAAAAAGGAGGAGGTTCTCAATTCGTCGGGATCTTTTTTTTTTTTTTTTTTTTTTGCTTTTTTTATGTATGTTCGCCGATTACTCCGTCATTTATGATCCGATTTACGTGATTCTTTTTTTGTTCGACGCGGAATAGCTTCCAATTGGTCCCCTAAAAATTTTACATACTTTGGCCCAGTAGTTTTCATTTTATGAACATTTTTCATGAAAATAATTTTCACTCCGTTCCATATGTACACCGATTACTCTGAGATTTATGATTCGATTCACGTGATTCTTTTTTTGTTCGACGCGGAATAGCTGTCATGTGTTCCCCTTAAAATTTAACATAGTTTGGCCCAGTAGTTTTCATTTTACGATCATTTTTTTGTTCCCGGTTCTTGGGACCTATATTTTTTAAGAAGCGCGGCACCATTCGTAGGTCCACCCATACATAGCTAGACACTAAAAAGTAACAAATAAAATTTAAAAACTTCGTTTAAAAAACCCGACTTCAAAAACTAAAAAACTAAAATGTATAAAATAACTTATTTCTAAAGCTATTAAACATTAATATATATTATCTAAAACATCTTGAAGTCGGTGCAAAGCAAAACATAAAAATTACTATATTTTGAAAAATTACTAAGCACCGACTTTAAGATGTTTTAGATAATATATATTAATATTTAATAGCTTTAGAAATAAGTTATTTTATACATTTTAGTTTTTTAGTTTTTGAAGTCGGTTTTTTTAAACGAAGTTTTTATTTTTTTTCGGGATCAAAAGTATCCTATATGTTGAACAGGAATATAAGCTACCACTATACAACATTTCATTTTATTTAGATTAGCCCGTACAAACGTACACAGAAGGTTCTCCGAAAAATCTTGGGCCCAATAATAAAAGAAGATGGCAGCTGGAGGGTCCGAACAAACTCCGAAATAGAAGACCTCATGGCCGAGCCTAACATAATTGGGGAGATAAAATCTCACCGTCTCCGCTGGCTCGGTCATGTAGAGCGGATGGAAGAGGATCGGGGAGTGAAGAAAGCATACTTGGGACAACCAATCGGTCGGCGCCCGGTTGGTCGTCCCAAGTATCGCTGGAGGGATAGAGTAGAAGCTGACCTGACCGCACTGCAAGCCCACAATTGGCAGGACACTGCGCAGGACAGAGGGAAATGGCGTGCTCTCGTTTCGGAGGCCAGGACTCACTTTGGGTCGTTGAGCCAACGGAGTTAGTTAGTTAGTTAGCCCGTACAAACAGACAAACAGAGAAACAAAAATTTTAAAAATCTAAACTACTTTTCCATAGAAATTGAAAGGCAGAAATGAACATATCTTGTTTTGGCTTAACACAACCTTCATTATAAAGTGTTAGTGTTATAAATTTAATTACAAGCTTTTATTTTATGTAAGTTCGAGTGGAATCTTGTAAGTTAAATTTGACCAGCTTCCCGGCTTCCGATTGAGCTGAAATTTTGCACGCATATGTATATCACGTGAAAATGCAATAATATGGTGCCATGGAGCTGATCAGATGAGTCGGAATGTGGCCACAGGAACTCCTGCACTAAACAAGATGAACCCGTCGTGTTTGGGCTCGTTTTACTTGTCTTGGCTAGCACTCTACTGCTACTTGATATCCAGGATCTCAAAAGCTTGTATTTAAAAACCTTAAATATAAAGTTTATATGATAATCAAAATACTGAACACTTATTGTTTGACAGGTCGCCATCGCACGTAGCCACTTCGATTCAATTCGAAGCAAAACTCACTTGAAATTACTACGGGATTAAGTTTCTCTCAAGTCAGATTGCCTGCGGACGTGTGCCACGGGATTAGATTTTAAACTGCGTCTTAACGATGCAGTGGAAGATATAAGCTTATGATGACTACTGCCTATTATTATTTCAACCGACTTCGAAAAGGAGGAGGTTATCAATTCGATTCTAAGTGGTTTTAGTGTGTTTATCACGCTATTTATCCGTCAATTGTGAAGCGATTATATTTTTTTTACTCTAAAAAGTCTACTTTGAGTTAGTCTCATTGGCACCAACTCAGAATCTGATAAGTGGATCCCAGGGAAATCGGGAGCGACCCTCGCATATTATAGGCACGTATAAAAAAGAATCAAGCAAGAAAGAATCTTTATTTGCAAAAATAGCGACGCAATGACATTTCTTATACATTTTTATACACAGAGCATATTTTGAAAATCTGTACACCGCATCTTCAGCAAACAAGGTTTGTACTTAGCATATTGCTGTGCCGGAACTATATCCGACACAACGCTGATTTTCAGTGCAAACCCTCACTTTGACGTAAGACGAAATACGACTCAATTTGGTTAATAAAATAATAAATAATAATTAATAAAAACTAATTCTACTTATGTAATACTTAATAATAATACTTTAATGCGTAAAAGAAATAAATAAATTTTAAATACTATAAATACGTTACTTTAAAATTAAAATAAATACTCCTGTAACAACTTGTATCGAATCATTTATTCGAAATTCGCTAGTGCTTGCCGAGTATTCCACATTCATTATAACGTGTTTAATTTATTTTTCTAAAGCTATTTAAGTGTTTGCGTTATAAAAAAGTAGAAAAAAAATTGTGTGTATGTGTGTACTTATGTACACGCGTTAGAAGTTATACTTCTTTAGCGTATCAAGATAAAAATCTTCAAAAATTTTATCTTTTGCCTTATTCTACGTTTGTAGAAAAAACAACACTAACAATAGAAAAAATAAAATGTTGACTATAGCTTACTTCAGGGGGACGGTTGACTATAGCTAACTTCATGGTGTAGGTTTATCGTGTGACGGTGTACGCGCGCATCGTAAAAATTTACTCTCATCATTTTCCCTCGTCATTCTCATTTTTCCCTAACGCACCTAAAGAAGTTATACAATAAATGATATTCTATTCTATTCTATTCTACAACTTCAACAAAAAAAAACAAAAAGAAAGCTGACTTAAAAAATAACTAAAAATTAGAAAATAAATAAATTCGATGCTAGTGCCAGGTAAAACAAAAAAAAACACGAATTTATAAAATTTAATAATATTTACTTCCCACCGATTTCAAGATGTTGTAGAAAATGTTGTTTTTTTTGGTTTTTATTTTATTTTAAAGTTGGATTTGTTTTTTAATAACACATGGTAACCTGTACCATTTCTGCATTAAACTATTGACACTCTGTCAATCACAGACGTGAATCAACCCGTGATTAAATGTTTTTTCTTTTGTAGCCACAAAACACTAACAATATTATTAATGTATAGCTACAAAATACAGGCTGGAGAGAGAATGGATGAACGTAAAATCACAAAACAAGTGTATGACAGCATTGTGAATGGTAGAGGTGATGCCGGTAGACTGGCGTACACACCACGATCAAATAGCGGGTTGTGTCTACAATAGTGTTAAAGAAAAATCAAGTAAAAGCACTTAAAGAAACGAGTATGTACAAAGAGATGAATAAAATTAGGTGAAGCGAAAGTTGTTCATCTGGATCATCGCAATTGGAGATCCATCGCCTCTGTCCCATGAGAAACAGTCTGTATGTACAATACAAACACATGACATTTTTATTTAGTCTGTTCAAGAGAAGAGGACTTCTAATTATTGATCCAGTGAAATGACTAGCATCACATCAAACCGGGCGGTTAGTATTCTTGATATGCACTTTTATGGATATGCGTTCACCTATCAACTCCGTATTATAGCCGGACTGCTTTGCTCGTAAGCTGTTCACGCTTGGATACCGAATGATTCACTTGTTGACAAGAAATTCTATTCTTTCTCCGATCCTGCACCAACTACAAGTGCACGTGGAATGACGACGCCGTGCTTTTTGGGTGCCAGGTGACTCTAATGAGCTATGATCCTTAAACTCAGTCTATCCGCCTTTGACTTGTCCCAATGTCATTAGCCTCCTCGTTCACAAATACACACACTCTGGAGTCGTCAAATATCCGTGATGAAGAAGCAGTACTGTTTAAATTTAATCTTATAGTTATGGAAATTAAGTTGCATTTTATCTAACAGTAATGAATGTGTTATTAATGTATTAAATATTTTGACTAATACAGTGTCTTCTGCTGGAAAGCCTTTTCTAAATTAAGAAAATTGTTTCCAAATTCATTGTTAAGTAAATTTTCCTGATCCTTAAACAATTGTGCCTGTACTTTCTATATATTGCAAAAAAATTACATATTGTTACAACCTAGGCGCCGACAAAGACAAATTCCACGTACAGATTTGTAGAAGCACATTTATTACCCGTCGGCATTTGAACTAATAACATTGAAACTATTGTCTTTTACGATGGTTTTCTTTTGTTTACTTATTTATTGGCATACGTTTCTAGAGAACAGCCTATTGTTGTATTGTAAGCATTAACCAGGTGTTACGGATTTTAAAGTACTAAAGTATTTGTACCACGTTGACGGGCGGACACATTGCATTTGTGTAATATAAAACAATGGCCTGATTGAGGGAGGGGCAGGGGCAGTCAAGCTAGAACCACGATCAAAGCGAAACGTGTGTACTACAATCGGGAATCTAATAGTGACGGACTGTGCGCGTTTTATTGAATTACGACCTTATGCATTACGTTTGGACTTGTTCTGTTCGGTTATATGTGTACCTGTGTTATACTTGTTTGTATAGTTCTAATTAACTCTATAATCATTCCAACAGCATTTTAATTCGAGTCTTTTTCATTACTTCATAACTTAATCAAGGATCCTTGCATTTATAAAAAATAAAAACTTCGTTTAAAAAAACCGACTTCAAAAACTAAAAAACTAAAATGTATAAAATAACTTATTTCTAAAGCTATTATTATTAATATATATTATCTAAAACATCTTAAAGTCGGTGCTTAGTAATTTTCAAAATATAGTAATTTTTATGTTTTGCTTTGCACCGACTTCAAGATGTTTTTAACCGACTTCGAAAAAAGGAGGAGGTTCTAAATTCGGCGGGATCTTTTTTTTTATTTTTTTTGTTGTTTTTTTTATGTATGTTCGCCGATTACTCCATGATTTATGATCCGATTTACGTGATTATTTTTTGTTCGACGCGAAATAGCTTCCAATTGGTCCCCTAAAAATTTGACATAGTTTGGCCCAGTAGTTTTCATTTTATGAACATTTTTCATGGAAATAATTTTCACTTCGTTCCATATGTACACCGATTACTCCGTGATTTATGATCCGATTTACGTTATTCTTTTTTTGTTCGACACGGAATAGCTTCTAATTGGTTCCCTAAAAATTGTACATAGTTTGGCCCAGTAGTTTTCATTTTATGAACATTTTTCATGAAAATAATTTTCACTCCGTTCCACATGTACACCGATTACTCTGAGATTTATGATTCGATTTACGTGATTCTTTTTTCTTCGACGCGGAATAGCTGCCATGTGGTCCCCTAAAAATTTGACATAGTTTGGCCCAGTAGTTTTCATTTTACGAACATTTTTTTGTTTCCGGTTCGTGGGACCTATATTTTTTAAGAAGCGCGGCACCATTCGTAGATCCACCCATACATAGCTAGACACTAAAAAACTTCGTTTAAAAAACCGACTTCAAAAACTAAAAAACTAAAATGTATAAAATAACTTATTTCTAAAGCTATTATTATTAATATATATTATCTAAGACATCTTAAAGTCGGTGCTTAGTAATTTTCAAAATATAGTAATTTTTATGTTTTACTTTGCACCGACTTCAAGATGTTTTAGATAATATATATTAATAATAATAGCTTTAGAAATAAGTTATTTTATACATTTTAGTTTTTTAGTTTTTGAAGTCGGTTTTTTTAAACGAAGTTTTATTTTTTATTTGTTACTTTTTAGTGTCTAGCTATGTATGGGAGGACATACGAATGGTGCGGCGCTTCTTAAAAAATATAGGTTCCAAGAACTGGGAACAAAAAAATGTACGTAAAATGAAAACTGCTGGGCCAAACTATGTCAAATTTTTAGGGGACCACATGGCAGCTATTCCGCGTCGAACAAAAAAAGAATCACGTAAATCGAATCATAAATCACGGAGTAATCGGTGTACATATGGAACGAAGTGAAAATTATTTCCATGAAAAATGTTCATAAAATGAAAACTACTGGACCAAACTATGTCAAATTTTTAGGGGACCACATGGCAGCTATTCCGCGTCGAACAAAAAAAAAATCACGTAAATCGGATCATAAATCACGGAGTAATCGGGGAACATACATAAAAAAAGGCAACAAAAAAAAAGATCCCGACGAATTGAGAACCTCCTCCATTTTTCGAAGTCGGTTAAAAATACTCAACATCTCAAAGACTTCTTAACGGATACTATTCAAACTATTGAACGTATCTTTGAAGATCTACAGCTTTGATTATTTTAAGATTTTTCCACCTCATAGTTGAAAAGTTTGATATATTGTGTCAACTCCAAATATTGGGCAGAAGGTGAAAGAAAAGAGAGAGTTGAAAAGCTAGAGGATTATGTAGGTCACGCTTTCGCCTGGTACCTATTAGTTTGAAGATTGATCTAAAACGTTAATATTTTAATGTTTTATAATATTATAATGAGGTAAAGTTTATGAGTTTGTTTGTTGGACGTAATCTCTTGAACTACTATATCGATTTTGAAAATTATTTAATTGGTAAAAAGCTACATTATTACTGAGTGACACAGGCTGTATTTGATTGTGTTTAATAATATTTTTTGGAAACGCTCACCTATGTGGGCACAGGTCAGCTACTTAATATTATAAACCCGTAAATGACTGAATGAGTGAATGAAAACACTTTATTGTTCACCAAAAATTAAAACTATGTTATTTAAACTAGTGTTACGCGATATCCATCACAGCAGTCGTGAGAGCCATAGAGTATATTAATATCACATAGACAATCGTCATAGATAATAATATATTTAGTCGATTTATCAGATAGTTCGATTTATAATGAAATTGCTATTTCTACCTGCTAGTTAATTTTATAAGCCCACTAAATTATGGTCTAGATAATTTAGTGCATCAGTAACTAATTATTATAATTATTTTTATAATCCTGGCAACACTATGATGTAATTGCTATTTTTAACAATGATGCAATAATATTGTTTTTTAGGGTATCATTTTCGTATAAAAAGTTGAGTGGCATGTTGTTGACGGTGTTCATTGCTTACTGTGCGGTGTGAATAGTCACATCTAAGGCTGAACAATAATAAAGGGGAAACCCTGCCCAAGTAGTTAATATTTGGTATATATGGTACTTTCTTACCCAAATCTCTGCAAGGCTGTTACACTAGGTACAGTAAATGTTGAACAACGGCGGGCCTTATCTCTTAAAGAGAGCTCTTCCAGGCAACCCTCAGGCTAGTTTGTTTGTGACGCATTCACGCCTTAACTACTCAACTGATTGTCATGAAATTTTACATACACGTTTTCAGGGGTATAGAACAAGACATATTATTATGGTACGATTTGTTCAGAAAAAAGTACTGTTCCCGTGAAATAGACGAATATAGCCCAAAAAGATTTCGCTCTGATCGCGTTTCATTGGTGCCATTTTTACAATTCCCTAACAAATACATCGTCAAGGCATCGACTATGACAATGGAATTTTAATGAAGTCCCCTCATGTAATGAAGTAAAATTTCATTTGTTTTTTTTTTAATATTTATGCCTCGGCAACTAGGCAATGTCATTTGTTGCATGATGCATGTCAGTGACGTGGCACACGGAATGTGGAATACTCGGCAAGCACTGTAGCGAATAGTATTCGAATAAATTATTCGATACAAGTTGTTACAGGAGTATTTATTTTAATTTTAAAGTAACGTATTTATAGAATTTATTAAAAATTATTTATTTCTTTCACGTATTAAAGTATTATTATTAAGTATTTTATAAGTAGAATTAGTTTTATTAATTATTATTTTAATAACCAATTTGGGTCGTTTTTCGTTTTACGTCAAAGGGAGGGTTTGCACTGAAAATCAGCGTTGTGTCGGATATAGTTCCGGCACAGCAATATGCTGAGTGCAAACCTTGTTTGCTGAAGATGCAGCGTACAGATTTTCAAAATATGCTCTGTGTGTAAAAATGTAATTGCGTCGCTATTTTTTGCAAATAAAGTTTCTTTCTTTCTTTCTTTCTTTCTCATCATCAGTTTCACCTTCGCTAGATGGCATGACGGGCATTTTGGATTAGAAATTACAGTTTGACATTTCTAAGAAGGGTATTTATACCTCCCAACAGTCTGTTCTCCAGTCTGTCGACAAAATTTGCATAAACACGAGCGAAGCCGTTTTTGAAGCTAGTTTATGATCATTGAACATGTTTAGATCAATGAACCATGAAAGATAATTTTGAGAGTTTCTTGCTTATAACCTTGTTCTATCTGCTGATCGACTTCTTGAAAGAAATAGACCGGTTGTAGTAGCTGCGACATAACTATTCACTATTGCAGGTAAAATGCGCATTTTTTTCAAAGAGTCTACGTTGGAAAACGTTTCCTGCCATATTCATATAATTATTTTTCATCTTTCTGTTTAAAATATCCTTCGAAATATAAGCAAGTTGCAGGTAGCAAGACGAGGTGCTGCAAATATGTACATTTCCATGCAAATAGCACTACGTAAAGCGGACGTTTTTGAAATAATGTAGAAATTCAACGTTGTAAGCGTCCTTATGGGTTGAAGCCATTTTTTGAGTTATAAATATAATATAATAGATTGAATAGTAGAGCTATGAGTGCAAAGCACATATTATGGCAGGTCATTGGTAAAACGCTTTGTCCATAAATAATTATATTTTACAACTTCTGGATCTGATTGTAATTTTTGGTCTTTATGGTAAATATTTAATATTTTTATTTTCTTCCCAAAATATTACAACTATTTTAATAAAACTACATATATTATTTTATTTTCAAATATTGTCTCAATGACGTTTTAAAACATGACGCATGTATTACAAATTTTCAAACGGAAAAATTGTACTTAGATCTCAGAAGTAAACTAAAGAGTCTGATTATATAATAAATATGAATATATAATTAATCTGTGACTAATATGAGTCTTGACTGTTTTTTGATAGAAAAGGACATAGGATACAATTTATCTAGAAAAAAATGTTCCCGAGCGAAAGACGAAATTAGTCACATAGTTTTAATAGCGCCACCTGTACAATTCATTAACAAATGCATCATCATGGCTACAGTAATAATAACAGAATTATAATGTATTTTTTTCATGGTTAGTTTCATGTTTGCTAGATGGCGTTACGGCTATATTCATTTAAAAATTAAGTTTGAAAATTGTAAGGGCTTCAACCGGCCGGACACCCTGTCTACAAAACTTACATCAATGCGGGCGATACCTCGGACAATATACAGTTAAACATAAAGCTAAGTTTCAGAATATGAATATATATAAGATTATATAACTAAGCTACTTATTGTACGAAGACGAAGTTTTTGAGACATGAGTAATGTTAAGAAGGTTGTAGTCCATCTATCCGTCTCGCTCGCACCTTGCGAAGACGAATACGTGTGTCCTACTCTCGCGCTCTTCCCGTTCGTGGAAACGTTCCCCGGTCGAGGACTCCGTTCGCGTCGAGACTCCCGGGGGACCTCTTCTCGCGTTCCCGGAGCGTTCTGCCGTTGGCTGTGCGGACCCCCGCCGCCAACGGCCAGTGTGTGTTTGTTCGCCCACCACCCCTTCATGGAGAAGGGTACCGGTGGGCAACAGGACTATTAAGAGACAGTGACTCAGTTTCGTGTTGTGTTATTTTTAGTGCTAGTTTTTAGTGTTTAAGCTATGTACTAGCGCTAGATGGCGGAACCGCCTAAAAAACCCGCGGCTAGCCGCGACCCCCGTCTGGCCTATAGGCCGATGGCTACCACCACTCCATCTACAAGCCATGAAAGCATTCCCCCCACCGCAGGCGGGACCCCGCTCGCACCCCCCGGATATTATCATCCGACTGGGGGCGAAACGGGCCCGCGCCAGGTTGGGGTGAAAACCAGAAGAGCATCGTCTTCTGAAGAAGAAGATGAACCCCGGAAACGCCGTGACACGGCCAAAACTCCATCCCCTGTTGCACCAGAAGAGGGAGGCGGTGAAGAGATGGCGTCCTCTTCCTCCGCCAGCTCATCCACTAGCAGCAGTAGCAGCCAAGTTTCGGCGGTCTCAACGCCACCTTCGCGCTCCACATCCTACGTGGAGCTGGAGAGTCTGCGGAAAACCGCCGTCGCCGAAACTTCTGACGCCAACAACGGCGTCACAGACGCCGCGTACGGCGTCACAACCAACCCCGCCTACGGCGCCACAGACGCCGCGTACGGCGCAGAGGACGCCGCGTACGGCGCCACGGACGCCGCGTACGGCGTCACGGCCGCCGCCGAACATCGCGACATCGCCGTAGCAGCCCAAGGTAGGACTTCTCCTCCAAACATTACTTTCGCTGAGGTTACTTCGTCGCCACGTGCGAGTCGGACACCGACGCCACGTCCACGCACGAGTCCGCGGAAACCCATCAGCCCGCAGCCAACCACATCACGGGCCTCACCCGGGCCAATGGCGACCTCCACGCCGGGCCAAGACGCGCAGGCCCCCCCCACCGCTCCCCCCAAGGCTAAAGCATACCCACCGATTGTAGTGGATAAACTGCCTAATTGGACTCAGCACTTTGCGAAACTTCACAATCAACTTGGTTTTGCCCCAAATGGACGCCCCTTCGGCCAGGGGGTAAGATTCATCCCCCAAAGTCCGGAAGAATTCCGGACTATCCAAAAATACCTTACACTGGCAACTCAGGCGGACGCATCAGTACAATGGTACTGCTATAGTGCGTCCGCCGAAAAACCTGTTAAAGCGGCCATTAGAGGCCTACCCCCAGACACAAACCCGGAAGAAATCCGGATGGCCTTAGAAGCCTTAGACTTTCCGGTAGAACATATTAAACACATACCAGGCGTGGGAGGCAGGCCTGGATGCCTCTTCCACGCCACCCTAAAGCACCTCAATCAAGAGGATCTCGCCCGGCTGTATGCAATCACCGAACTGCTTTACATGCCGGGCGTAGTTATCGAGGCCTGGCGCGGGCAACATATTGTCGCCCAGTGCCATAGATGCCAAAAATTTGGCCATTCGTCCAAGAACTGCCATAGGCCGGCCAGATGTGTTAGGTGCGCGGAGGAGCACCTAGTCACCGACTGCCCCCAACCAAGGGAGTTCCAAAAATGTGCCAACTGCGGGAAAGCACATGCGGCAAGTTATCGTCGTTGCCCTGTCCTTCTCAAGGAGCAGAGGAGGAAAAGGGCAGCTTTCCCCCCGCGCCCCCCGCCGGTAGCAAGACCCCGGCACCCACAACAACCGGGAGGCAACCGCCCCCCACGCCCATCGAGAGCCGAAAGGAGGCGGGCTCAAGCACCCCTCCCCCCCGATGCCCCGTTCGAACCAGAATATCGAGGGCAGCAGACGACAACCGCCCCTCATATAGGCCAAAGAACAGAAGAGCGGCCCCCCACTACTCTGTTACCGCCAGCTAATGACCCAACACCGAGAGGCGCCCCCCCCCCAAGCGCAAACGCAAGTCACACAGAGGGGGGCGCAAACATAGGAAGAGGTCGGCACCGCCCCTCAGAGAAGCTGATCAAGCCTCACGACAAAGGCAATCCAGGCAACTGCCCCCCCCAGCTCCGGAGCAAGTTGCCCCAGCCGTCAGGGAGCCAAAGCGACCCACCCAGCCACGTCAAATAGGGCAGCCGTCAACTCTAGCACATGAGATGGTTGCCCCAACATTCACGGCACAAACGAAGGGCTGCCCCCACTGTGGTACCCAGGAATCGCAAAAGGGGGCGAAAATCGGCCACACAGAGGTCAGCGAACCCCTACCTCAGAGAGCACCTAGGAGTAGGACCAGGCGTACACCCGCCCCCCCTGCCCCATCACACCCGACTAATCTAGAGGAGACCAACGCCAGGGACCCACTCCAGATTATCCTCCAACGTCTGGACCGGATGGAGGTTTTCTGTGGGGCCCTGACGGACCTGATCTCCACCATCGCGACCGGGGGAGATCTGAAGATGGTCGCGATGCGTAACTTGGCCCGCCTAGAATCTGTCTGACATGGATAGTCAGCAAGCGGGCCAGTTACGAATTCTATATTGGAATCCTGGGGGGGCAGCTGACAAACAGCAGCCCCTACGTCTTCTCGCCCAGTCGCAGGATGTGCATATCATCCTCCTGGGCGAGACAAAGCTAAGGCCAAACACCAACTTCCGCATCCCGAACTTCGTCGTGTACAGGCGTGACGAAGTCTCCCCCCGGGGCGTGCCGTATAGGGGGACGGCCGTCCTGGTGAGGAGGGACATCGTGCATGACGAAGTTCCCCTACTAGACTTCGAAGAGCTCCGCACCATCGGGGTGCTGGTCAAGGCGGCCGGCAAAGAGGTGAAGATCTTCGCCGGATACCGGCCGCCGGGCCCCCGACTCGTCCGCACCGACTTCAACAACATCTTTGACGGGACCACCCCCACCTTGCTGGCGGCTGACCTAAACGCCAAGCATCCATCGTGGGGGTCAAGGGTCATCAATCCGGCCGGCCGGGGACTACTGGAGATCGCCGAGGACAGTGGTCTCACCGTGCTCGGTCCGGACTCGCCGACCCATATCCCGTCAAACCCTCGCCACAGTGCGGACGTCCTGGACATCGTAGTACACCAACGCATCAGCTGCCCGGTCAACATGGAGGTGCTGTATGACCTAGATTCACAGCACCTCCCAATCCTCGTATCGCTCGCCCTCGCGGCTGTTGCTGTGCCGCGAAGGTCGCTGAGCGCGAGGACTGACTGGGCAGCGTACGCCGATCAATTGGAGAACATTCCCCTGGGCAGGCTCTCCGCTCCAGAAGAGGTGGAGGCCGCCACTAGGCTCATCATGGAGCGGATCGAGACCGCCCGGGCCTCAGCGACTACGATGTTCACACCGCGGAGCAGACGTCCAGAGCTCCCAGCCCGGATCAGCCAGGACATCAACCGCAAGCGCGCACTCAGGCGCTTGTGGGCCAGAACCAGATGTCCGGTGCTTAAGTCTAGGCTGAATGCCTTAACAGCCCAGGTTTCGGATGCAGTGAAGACCTGGCGAGGGGAGACCTGGGAGAGTGCAATAGACCGGGCCTCCGAACACGCCACGGATCTCTTTGCCCTGAACCGAGCTCTACAAAGGACGCCCATCCCCACTTACCCCCTGCTGGATGCGCAGGGGAAGCGGTGTTTTGCTCCCGGGGAGCGCGCGGAGTTGTTCGCAGCGCACCTGGAGGGGCAATTCACACCGCACCCGATCCCAGCAGGAGTCTCGCAGGAGATAAGGGAACACCACCAGAGCGTCGTGTCGACGGTCACCGAGTTCCTGTCGCGCCCACACGAGCCTCCGGGCGGGGAGGACTTCATCTCCCCTGCCGAGGTTCGTAAGACGGTGCTCTGTCTCCCCAGACGGAACGACGGACGACGAGACAAAATAATTAATAAAGGATTCTAATGCACAATACATGGCGGCGGCGTCTTTATGACCCCCTAACTAGTAATAACAAAATAGAGCCATAAATGATTGTATTAATTTCAATATTTTCACTTGAAATTTATTTTTTTATGAGTGTAAGATAAGTTACTAATTATTTTACAAGCACAGTTGCTATGTTATTTGTGTTAGATTTGAGTATTTTTAAAAATTTAAGACTACGTAAATCGATATTGTAGCTATTTAAATAAAATCAAGTTATCATGATTATAGCAAAAGTATTATATTTTTGTAGACATTGTAACTGTCAATAGGGATTAAATGTTAATATCTTGAAACGTATACCAGTGAGTTAAACAGAATCAGTGACAAGAGTAATACTATCTACTATTTTTACTAGTGTTATTGCAGTTGTATAATGAAACTGACTCTGCCACAAATGTATTGAGATCAAATAATGTGTGTGTAATCATAACCAGCAATTCAATAATTCATTAACTCTAAGTAAAAAAGAAAAATACATAAATACAGATGTCTTAGCATAGTAGTTAGTGCACTCGAGTCTCAAAATCTAAGAGCTCATGTTCAAATCTTGATTAGGAAAACCATTGCCCCTTTTAGACAGTTTTCTGACCAAATGTGCATAATTATTGTTACTATTGCCACGTGTTAACGGTCACAGTAAAAATCGTAATAAAACTTTAGACATCAATAGCCTTGTGTCAAACCCGCCAATAATATTGGACAAGCGTGTCAGATATACTGTTAGTTTCCCTATAAATGTTTCTAGACTGTTTAAGACTATTTAAGAAGAATATTAAGATCATAAATGGTTTATTTGTCAATTATGTTTAATGAAAAGAAATAGTGGACTTATTTTACTTTGATAAACCAGGAAGTTACACTGACTACTGACTTAATAAAATGTTATGGATAGTCATGAACATATGTAATAAATATTAAATATTTTAAATACACGTAGTGATCTATGGAGAGTAGGGTTTCGTATTTTAGATAAAAAACATTAAATTTCCAAAAACCAAATATGTATAATTTCTGAATATTATAAAAAAATCATGCTTAGTAATAAAACAAATTTTGTTGTAACAATAAAGTTTTAATTCTTTTTAATATTTTGTTAATGCTCCCCCTGCGTTTATAATTTCATCACATCTATTGCGCATAGACGCGACGAGTTGCGCACATAGATTAGAGCCCCGTAATGAGTCCCAAACTTGATCGCAATGGGTGACGAGTGCAGCTTTGGTCCTTTCGTTTCTGAAGTCCCATCTTTGGACCATTATTGCCCATAAATTTTCAATAGGGTTTAAATCTGGAGAACGAGAAGGCCATGGGACAGTCCTAATTTCCGGATGCTGCGCAAGCCAATTTTGGACCACGCGCGCGCGGTGTATTGGACAATTATCTTGAAAAAAATAAAATTGCGGTAAATCATCCCGGGGATACACCGCGCGCACTGTCAGTAACATGGCTTCTTGTAGCAACTCCGCGTGTGACTGTCCATTGGCCCTCCCGTCTATATAAACTAATTCTCCTGGTCCATCTGCGCTCATCCAAGCCCACATATTTACTATTATTCTTCCCGATTCATTGTTGGGATTCACATTTCTAGGCTCAAATCTAGAGTTATTAGCACGCCATAAATTCCGACGACCGTTTTAACTCGATTTAAATGATTTTTGGTCGGAAAATACGGCGTGTGAAAAGTCAAAATCGCGGAATTCCCGGGCAAAACGCACTCTGGCTTCTTTATGTTGCACATTTAATATGATATTTTTAGCCGGTCGCCTATGATGCACTCCAGCACGATGTAATGTATTTCTAATAGATTGTGTAGTGCAGTCATATAATTCTGCAAATGTGGATGTCCTCGCAAAAGGGTCTTGTTGGTATACATTTAATATATGCTCGACACGGTCATTCGTGAGTATGCGTGGAGGTCGTGCTCGTGGTCGGTCGCTAATAGAGCCTTCATCAGCATCCCGTCGAATCCATAAACGGGCCGTATTTCTCTGCAAATATAAAAGAAATTTAATTTAAAATTTATACCTAATCAAAATATATAGTATATAATAAAATATCGGAAATAATAAAAGACATTTGGTTTTATTTAGTAATATACTTTAATATCCTTCACAAATAATCTAAATAATAAATAACATTAACTGCTGAGCGACCGGGAAATTATAATCGTAAATATCATAAGTTCAGAAAAATATTTTTTTATTGATTATTTCCAATTTACTTAGTTTTCAATGAGTTCGTGTATTATTACAGTCCTGATGTTTTATTATAGCCATATTATTAATATATCATTTTATCTACATTTAAATTACATTAATTAATTGAATTTATATCATATGCAAGCTATGGTATTTTGGCTGTTAACAGTTTTAAATGTCAGCTCTTCTTTTAAATGACTTGAGTTCGAATCCTGTCCAGGAAACATCACTTAGACAGATTTCTGACTTAATGTGTGTGTTACAATTATCATGGTCTAATATTAAAGAAAAACATAGTAATAAAACTTGCGCAATAAGATAAAAGATGTTTCCAACGAGCCAATTTCCAAAAAAATTCACAGACGGCTTGTCTGAATGTAAAAGCTCCATAGGAAAATAATTTTCTAATATAATTATAAATGGTATAATATAAAAGGGAATATTTTTGTATAAACAAATAGTATTAAAGATTATAAAAATGCAGCTCTTCTAACTTCCTACTTATTTACGGATACAAATATATTAATTTATTTAAAAAAAAACTATTATTCATTATAGTAGTATTCACTACTGAATTAAATATAATGAAACTCACCGTAACATTCAGTTCCCGTGAAATTTGTGAAATGTTAAGTCCTTGTATGTACTATGTAGAACCAAAATATGGTTCCGTTCATCTCTTGATAAATTCCGGTTCATGTTTAAGTCCAATAATACACAGCACAGGTCAACTAAAGATATATCAAACAATTATCCAGAAAACAGGCACAGGTCAACAAGAAGGCAATAAAATCGAAGTCCGTAAACAAAGAGAGTCGTGAGCAGAGTAGAAAACAATAAAAGCGCGACGTCAATTGGCCAAGTGCAAATTACAACTAAACAGAGGCCATTGTTCCATATAATTTTAAAATTTTCGAAACGTCCTGATTGGTGTATTTGAAATTTGAGAGTGTGTGCGTGAGTATTGATACGTTATAAGCCGTTCAAAGCAAAATGTTAGAGAACTGATCATGCTCTAAGTTTGTTGATTGTACATTAGAATTTTGTGTATGTACATTATTAGTATCATTATTTAAGCTAATTACCGAAATACGGCTAGCTCTGTGGGTTAGGGTGAGAGAGGACGAGCCTGCCTACCGCTGTTGTATCCGTGAAAGAAAGGGAAGCCAGACAGACTGACTGGCGTCACAACGCGTTACGTAACGAAGTGGTTTACCCTCCCATAAGAAGTTATCACTTCAAAAGTTTTTCAGAAGTTGGTCATTAAATACTAGTAAATAGAAACACAAAACTTCTAAATGTATGCCAAATTTCGTAGCCTTTAGCTTCCGTCCTTTCTGATATAATCAGCTGTAACAACTAAACATGGGAGCGAGAACACTATGGCTGGTTTACACGTGTTAAACACGAATAAATTTTAATTAAAATTAAGTCTCTTAATGCCTATAAACGGTAGCTGTAATAACAAGTCACATTTAAGATGTAGTTATATTCAGAAACTTACGTACTTAATACGTGTGAACCAGTCATAAGATTTAACTTTTCACCTTTAGACGTAGGGGCCCTAAAAAGGGTCCTTGCTTCCATCGTCACTCGGTTACGTTTGAAATAACCTTCTCTGAATTATAAATACATAGGGTACTATATAGCTCGGGTTCCATTTGTACAGAACGTGTCCGTTATGACTTTGGAATTGGTCCCGCCTTTTGGGAATCAGGAATCCGTTTGTAATTTGGACCGCCAAATATTGGGAGGCACGATTTTCGTTTCAATAATATCCATACAAAGAAACCTTTTTTGCGTTTTCTTTAAATTTGCCTTTAAGGCTTCCTACAGTTGTGTACTATATTAATTATATGGTAATATCGTAAGGCGTGACTCTGATCTGCATTGCGGAAGTACAGCAGTAGTTTTAATGGTCAGCAGGATGCTGGGCTTAATCCGATTATAGAGCATAATATATCGGGCATTTATCACCATTTTATCGTAAGTGAATTTTGGATGTTAGTATATTCTTTGTTATAAAAGGCATGTTAAACGATTTTGTTTTAAAACTTTCATTTTTAATTAGATTAGGCCCGGCCGAATGAAAAACTGAGAGTCTAATAACAAAATAATAAATTATAATACCATATACAACAAAAAATAACGTGTAAATGATTAAAAATAATGTATTGTATTTCATTCTCTCCCAGGCTTAGTCCTATAGATTTGTGTCCATCTCTTTTATCTGTCACTTTTTCGTTTCATAGAGTTTTAAATCACTAAAGTTCTAAAGAAGTAAAGGCTGGATATATTTTTTGGTTTGTCTTTAGTTTATTCTTTAAAATGCAAGTGTATGAGCTTCCAAGGTTCGTAGAGGAGTTTAATTTACTTGAGAATTCTCTAATCAACTGTTTGATTAGATATTTCAGCCGTTGAATTTAAATACAAAGTTGAGGTTCAAAGGACCTCTCCGATTATATTAATGTTACAGTGTATGTAACATTAATATGCTATGAGAATTAACGTACTCTATGAAAAGATCTATGTAGACTGCGTCTCACGAAAAGTTCCCACGGCAAAATATTAACATACAGTGTTGAATTAATAAGCGTTTTAATATAAATTTTACATTATATCATTATTGGAACGTAGTTCCTTATCGGGCGGTACGAATGAGGGCTAGACGGAAAAAATTCTTACGAAAAAAGTCGTCACGACAGTTTTTGGACTTGCCAAGATAAAATGCAGTTGCATAACCCTTTATGCCCACGCAGTTAGAGTTTAATTTGGAGTACATTATTATTTAAATGTCATGGGTTGCTGACGTACAGATAGCATTTGCGGACATATAGAGTCTTAAGGTCATTAAAATAAGGAGCAATATCGCGAATCTGGTTTAAAGTTAAATTTGTTTCAAGAGTCGAATTGCAGGATGTGATTCGATTTAACTTACTCATTTACTATTTTGTTGAGTGTATACAGGTTTTTTGTAAATAATAAATATGGAACTTCGTTCCATCCGGGTGTCCCTTGACACCTCTCAATTTTTCTATTTACTTATATTATAGTCTGGTAGCGTTATTCCTAGCGCACGCGTCCCAGATTCAAAGGACGCGGGTTCGATCCTAGCCAAAACGCATGTACCACTTAGCCAGTTTTCTGATCTAATGTGCATATTGTTATAATTAGCACGTGCTAACAATGGCGAAGGAAAATATCATGAAGCCGGTTTGGACAAACGTGGCGGGTATACTGTCTATTCCCTTATAATGAGAGGCCCGAGATCAGCAGTGGGACATTTACGGGCTGATATTATATTACTTATATTGTTAAATCGCATTGTTACTAAAATTATTTTAGCTTTCTAACATTCCGTTGCATGACCATAGCGCCCTGTCTGGGAGATTTCTTTCATGAGAGGTTATAACATTATTTCTTGTTGTAAGATGCTTTTTTGAAGCTCAAGTTAGATCGCGTTCGTAACAACATGTTTTTCTATTCTATCTATTACATATTTTGAACTTTTAATATTTATACCAACCATATTATTGTCTGAATATTGAAATTTAATTTTCATCAAAAAATGTAATTTCATTCAATCTGCTATTGTCTGTATACATATTCTGGATAAACAACAAAAGTCGTATTACAATTTATTTAATGATACTAAATTGTTTGTGACAGGACTTATGATTCGACTATGTATAATTAAATTGTGAAACTACATAGATATCCGAAATAAGTGACTTTCGTTTATATAAATCTGCATTCTGTACATTATCATCATTTCAGAAGTACTGTATATTTGTCGGATAGTAATATAACTTTATTAACTCAAGCTTTCAGCTTAACAACTTCAACGTTGTTTTTCATATGAGTTTTACGAACATTGTTTAGTTCATGTATTTTTATGAGTTCGTAATTCGAGCAAAGCTTAGGGATTCTCGTTAACTTTAGAGATAATATGTCTGGTGAAATGAATATCTGTTTAAATCTGTTTACTCTGATTCATATACTTGCCTTGTATATTTTTATTTGACTAATAAATATAATAATTTCTATTCGTGCAGGAATGGAGAAATAATACAATTTCCTGCGGCCGGGCTGTCTTTCGTAAGAGGCGACAAAACAACCCACAGCCAGGTGGCAGGGTATTTGCCCGACTGGATGGCTACCATATCTGGTCTAGAGTATGCCGCCAGAACAACCTTGATTTGTGTTCCGGCATTAGTGAACAGGTTTCAGTCTCCCTTAAGAGAGCAGCAGCGCATTTGTAGCACCTTTGGTGAGACCGCACACCTGCATGTTGTAAAAACTAATTCTTTTATTTCGTGTTTAAACTTTAAAAACATCTATTGTTATTGTACTTATTGTATGGCTGTAATTGGTGTCCAACGAATTAATCCTTGTGTTTATTGCATTGCGTCGAAGCTTGCCAGATGTGCGGATTAACTCAGTGAACGCGGCTCCTTTGTCGGTATTATACAGTTTAGTATAAAACAATGCCCGAACGGAGGGGTGAGGCAGTCAAGCGAGGACTACGGTACTAGTAAGACGTGTAGTACTTTCAATTAGCGACATAGTGACGGACTTTGCGCTTGTTGAATTGTACAAGTGTACAATTGTACTGAATGTTTGTACAGTTCTAATAGACTCTATAGTAATTCTAACGGCATTTATTTTAATTCGAGTCCTGTAGCTCGTAACAATATACAATACAGGTTTTATCGTGATGTTTCTTCTCCTTTATACACGTGTTTTGTAACATATGAACATTAGGTTAGAAAATTGTCTTATTGGTGTATGGTTTTCGGCCAGGATTCGTATCTGCGCTCTTTGAGTTTGGGACGCAGGTACACTAGTCACTATGAAAGCTACCATGGCTACTGGGGTTATACAGATAAAATTTAATATGTATAGGTGTGGTCTATATGGCGCACACAATGTTGTAGTAAAACCGAGGAACAACTAAAAATAGCTGCCATATATGAGACTGAGGATTGAAATATTTTTGATACAATTATATAATCGTGTGCGGTGTGTCAGACATTGAAAAGTTACGATTATATCTTTAATTAATTTTTTATCAAAGTTAATAGCGGGGATGATAATAACCACCGTGAAAACAAATATCTTCCTATATCATTAGGAAAGTGAAGTGGTAAAAATTATCCCTGCTCTTTAATTTTCAACGCCTCTTGCTGTATCTACTTTCATTACCCTCAATATATCTCATAATACCTAACCTTTAATAATGACGCTGCCAAATATGTTTTTGTGTTCCTTGTAAGTAATCTGAGTAAGATAATCTCATCTTAACTACAGAAAGACAACCTTTCCTGGCAAATAAAGCAAAGTTTGTGGTCAATAGAGTATTTATTTGCCTAATAGCAAAGTTAGAACTTGCAAAGAGACAAAAACTGTATAACGGCATGACATTTCCCTTGCCCTCGGCGTTTAGACGACTTTGAGTATTAGGCAAGGAGATGCTATTTAGAATGAATGTCTGAAGATAGTTACATAAGTAACAAAAATGTGTGACTGTGGTATAAATATCACGTATCCGAAAAAAATCGTGTTAATTATGTTTCGTCAAAAAACCTTAGTAAGCTCTCCCTCTAATCCTTGCCATAAAAAAGTTAAATTTGTACATTTGGAATGCGTTGACAATACAATCAAACTTGACTTGACTTGAGTGTGTGTGAATTGCACACACAGACACACTTTTGTTATTTTTACACGCTTTATATTAGCTTCACTTGTATGTCAGTATGTCAGTATGTCTGTAACCGACCCCTTTGAGCTCGATTTTGTACTACTTTGAACGATCAGATTTAATTCATACTTTGCACACCTGTCAAAGGTCGATGACAATGCAATAATATAGTATCATGGAGCTGATCTGATGATGGAGTGGGAAGGTGGCCATAGGAACTCCTGTACTAAACAAGATAGACCCTTCGTGTTTGGGCCCGTATGTTTATATCGCGTGACAATGCAATAATATGGTACCATGGAGCTGATCTGATGATGGAGACGGAAGGTGGCCATAGGAACTCCTGTACTAAACAAGATAGACCCTTCGTGTTTGGGCCCGTATGTTTATATCGCGTGACAATGCAATAATATGGTACCATGGAGCTGATCTGATGATGGAGTCGGAAGGTGGCCATAGGAACTCCTGTACTAAACAAGATAGACCCTTCGTGTTTGGGCCCGTATGTTTATATCGCGTGACAATGCAATAATATGGTACCATGGACCTGATCTGATGATGGAGTCGGAAGGTGGCCATAGGAACTCCTGTACTAAACAAGATAGACCCGTCGTGTTTGGGCTCGTATGTTTATATCGCGTCAAAATGCAATAATATGGTACAATGGAGCTGATCTGATGATGGAGTCGGAAGGTGGCCATAGGAACTCCTGTACTAAACAAGATAGACCCTTCGTGTTTGGGCTCGTATGTTTATATCGCGTGACAATGCAATAATATGGTACCATGGAGCTGATCTGATGATGGAGTCGGAAGGTGGCCATAGGAACTCCTGTACTAAACAAGATAGACCCGTCGTGTTTGGGCTCGTTTTACTTGTCTTGGCTAGCACTCTGCTGCTACATGATATGCAGGATCTCAAAAGCTTGTATTTAAAAACATTTAAACAAAAATCAACTAAAAAATGAAAAATAAATAATAGTTTAAAAAAACTAAAAAAAACACGCTTTTATAAAAAATCCAACTAAAAAAACAAAAAATAAAATTTAATATAATATAAAAAAGCGTGGGGTGTATTCAAAGCGCTTTTTAAGATATTATATTATTAATTGAATACACCCCACGCTTTTTTATATTATATTAAATTTTATTTTTTGTTTTTTTAGTTGGATTTTTTATAAAAGCGTGTTTTTTTTAGTTTTTTTAAACTATTATTTTTTTTTAAACATAAATATCTTGATTGTAAAAAGTCTTACGTGTGTCTTTTTAACTGCTTATCAGCTTATTTGTTATTTTATGGTGTTTCTTAAATTATAGAGTATTTACAAGGATATTTTTTATTAAAGTGGAAAATATCGTTGTGTATCAATAAGTAATAGAAATAATAAAAAAAACACGCTTTTATAAAAAATCCAACTAAAAAAACAAAAAATAAAATTTAATATTATATAAAAAAGCGTGGGGTGTATTCAATTAATAATATAATATCTTAAAAAGCGCTTTGAATACACCCCACGCTTTTTTATATTATATTAAATTTTATTTTTTGTTTTTTTAGTTGGATTTTTTATAAAAGCGTGTTTTTTTAGTTTTTTTAAACTATTATTTATTTTTCATTTTTTAGTTGATTTTTGTTTAAATGTTTTTAAATACAAGCTTTTGAGATCCTGCATATCATGTAGCAGCAGAGTGCTAGCCAAGACAAGTAAAACGAGCCCAAACACGACGGGTCTATCTTGTTTAGTACAGGAGTTCCTATGGCCACCTTCCGACTCCATCATCAGATCAGCTCCATGGTACCATATTATTGCATTGTCACGCGATATAAACATACGAGCCCAAACACGAAGGGTCTATCTTGTTTAGTACAGGAGTTCCTATGGCCACCTTCCGACTCCATCATCAGATCAGCTCCATTGTACCATATTATTGCATTTTGACGCGATATAAACATACGAGCCCAAACACGACGGGTCTATCTTGTTTAGTACAGGAGTTCCTATGGCCACCTTCCGACTCCATCATCAGATCAGGTCCATGGTACCATATTATTGCATTGTCACGCGATATAAACATACGGGCCCAAACACGAAGGGTCTATCTTGTTTAGTACAGGAGTTCCTATGGCCACCTTCCGACTCCATCATCAGATCAGCTCCATGGTACCATATTATTGCATTGTCACGCGATATAAACATACGGGCCCAAACACGAAGGGTCTATCTTGTTTAGTACAGGAGTTCCTATGGCCACCTTCCGACTCCATCATCAGATCAGCTCCATGGTACCATATTATTGCATTGTCACGCGATATAAACATACGGGCCCAAACACGAAGGGTCTATCTTGTTTAGTACAGGAGTTCCTATGGCCACCTTCCGACTCCATCATCAGATCAGCTCCATGGTACCATATTATTGCATTGTCACGCGATATAAACATACGGGCCCAAACACGAAGGGTCTATCTTGTTTAGTACAGGAGTTCCTATGGCCACATTCCCACTCCATCATCAGATCAGCTCCATGATACTATATTATTGCATTGTCATCGACCTTTGACAGGTGTGCAAAGTATGAATTAAATCTGATCGTTCAAAGTAGGACAAAATCGAGCTCAAAGGGGTCGGTTACAGACATACTGACATACTGACATACAAGTGAAGCTAATATAAAGCGTGTAATGACAAATACAAAAATGAATCGTCTACTTTCGGCATTAAAGAGTTGTGTACGAACCGCGGGAACTGGCAACGCAGATACAAACTTCACCAATCGAGTTGACTTGCCACTATTCTTTGTTTCCAATTCGTCGTTTCCATTTTTTGCCTTTTCTTGGCCATCGAATCAGGTCCGTGTATACGAATAATTCAAAACAAATTATGTAAGCCCCGGAAATGGCCAAAAGTGTCATATATTTCTGTCATTTGTTTAATTGCTCAAAAACTCCGCTCACTTGCAGATACTCAACGGTGACTCATTCGGCAAGTCTGTAACATCTCTTTGACCGTAATGTTATTGTACATTTTCGCTAAATGAATTTAGCGTGAATACGACTGGTAATTGCTTTTGCGTAATTTACGCAAGCGTCAAAGCTTTGCTGCATAATTGTATTAATGTTGCGAAAAAAGAAAACTTAAATTCAGATTGTGATTCACACACATTTTTGTACTATTTAATGACTTTTCTGTGCAATTCAAATAAAACTGCCTTTGAATAACGTCTTTTAATGTAATATTTTGGTTATCTTTAAAAGTTTAACATAATATAAAAGTGAAACAAGAGTTAACAAACGGTAAACAAGGTATAGACATTAATTTAAATTACTATGTGAAATTTCAAGTATACAGATCTGATAGTCTAAATATATTTATTTAAATAGGTCGCTTTTTCTTAAAACAATTTTTTTAAGCTATTGCATAGCTTTTATCGCGGGCTTTGAGCGCGCCGACCGAATCAAGAAATTCCGTAACGAAAACAAAACCTAACATCCCCCACTCGCCTACCATGTAGCTTGGCCGAGCGTTCGCTTAACGAGTATATATATGGTACGACTGTACGAAGCTCGCACGGATCGAGACGAGCTGCTCCGAAATCGGACGAATACGTAAGCAGCTGTTTGTGAGAAAGTATATAGGTGTATAGGTATCTTTCATATCTTTATAATGCCACACTCACCGCATGTGCGCCCCGTAAGTATACATGTAGGTATATATGTACAAATAGGTTTACCTATGTACAACAGTGAATAGTAGTTGCTGGTGAATAGCTGTACGCGTAAAATTTGTGTATAGTGTTTTAAATATGAATAGACAAAGTGCAATTATTAATGAAGAAAGTGATGAAAGAAAATGAGTGATAGCTTAAAAATACTTGATAAATAAAAAATAAATAAATAATTATAATTGCATAAGTTGATAAAAAGTGCTATGCAATAGCTTTACCGCGGCAGTCTGTGACGGATCCAACGTTGCCAAAAGGTGGGGATTTGATATAAAAATACAATTAAATCCATATATGTAAATAAAATGATCAAGACTTCAATTAAATACATTAGCGACATGCGAGGAGCATGTATGTTATTGAATACATTAAATGACACATGCAATCAATCGAATATTGATTAATAAAACTGATAAAATATTCTATTAATAGAATATATTAAAAGGTAAATTAAGAATGACGACACCTGGTGTAGATAACGCGGAAGCTTCATACAAATCGTTGTCAGATATTCTTTATTCTCAAGTAGTTTCAGCTTGCGATAATAGATGGCGCTGAAACAGAAAAATGATAACATGGAGGTGTTGTATTTTGAAATTCCAATTTTCTTCGGTAATTCAGAGATTAGGGCATGCAAAATGCATTAGAAATAACCACAAGCATCTAATCTATGGTAAATTAACAAAATATGTTACCTTTATTGTGTTGAGAATGCAGTATTCATAGATTTGTGTAGCAGTCATAAAACACTTTGGAAATTAGTTAACATTTTAGGATTTTCTTCTTATTTGTATGAATATACACTTCAGTATATGCTTGGGATGAGTGTGCCACTCTTGAGCTCCGTAGGGAAGTGTGGGTTTCGCATTTGATAGCAAGTTCGAAGAACAAAAGCATATTTCTGAAAAGAAATAAACAATTGTTATAGAATTAAAATTTAAACAAAGTTACACCCTAAGTAGATAGCTAGTGAATTGCATACGCTAGATAACATGTATATCACGGTATAATTAACAAATTTTAGAAATATTAGAGAATGAGTAAGATATTGGCAAAAACAGAATAAAGATCTGTAGGGAAATTGACAAAATCGATTTAAGCCAAATTACCTTGTTAAATTTGTGCTGAAAGTTGAGAATTTTATGAATAGATATGCTAAATTAATACAGAAGACGTAATATCACCTGCAAAAGTCGATTAGAATTAGCAATTTAAAGATAATAGGGAAAAATTAAACTAATATAGTCAATAACGTTTCACAATAACAGATAAGAAATTACCAATATAAGTTTATGGGCATATAGCTAGTTATTACAATTTAAACTGTAAATTTATACATACAATTTAGTAACTAGATATTAGTAATTCTATACTAAATGCAATAAAGAATACATAAATATGTAAAGTAGGAAATAATTAAAATGATGATAAATGAGGGTACTTCTGAAAAGTAAAATTTAACATTTTGTAGTTAATTTACATTATTAACGAGTTATATCTATTTTGTGACTAGATAAAATAGTTAAAGATTTAAGTAATTAATTATGCATAAAGTAATAGACGTTTATAGATAGAAAACAAGAAATTATTAAAAGAGAAACACAAGATACGATTTATAAGTAGAGGGCGCTTTCAGTGATGCCGTTTCGTTTAATATTTCGGGATTCATTAGAAATACGTATGAAATATTTATGTCAGAAGATGGCAAAATGGGTTTAAAAAGATTTTCTTACAATAGGATGGTTCGAAGTTCTTAGTTTTTACAAATAATTATGTAGGAAGCAATGCTGTTCTCTAATTGGTTGAAAAATGGTGGTTGGTACCAGGGGACTGAGGCGAAGGGGTAAAAAGTCGGTAAACAGCGGAAAATTACTGTGATCGGGGTGGACAATATAAATACCGGGGGTCGAGAAGATTCGAGACAGTCTACGTTCTACTATTACCGTCGCGAAGCGCTGCTAGTCGGATACTAGAGCCCCTTAGAGGCCATTTTCCTAGGGCTCTGCGCTGCCGCTCTGCGCCGTTAAAATAATTAAATAATTAAAAAATAAATTAAATAATTACATCGTGCTGCGTCGTCGAGGAGGCCTGCGGTAACGTTAAATCCTTCTGTATTTTGATAGATATAGAATAGCTAGGTGATTCAATCAGCATCAAATTAAATTAAAATTAAAAGAGTAAATTTATAATTGTTAAATAAATCTTTAAATTATGTGAGTTCGTAAGATTTTAATTAAAAATGATTGTTTAAATTGCTTATAAAACCTCATATAAACGGTTCGTGTAAAATTATTCTAATATCTTGTTCTTTGACAAATTAAAACGGGAAATAATATAATATTTTAATGTAATATTAAAGAGTCGCGTTAAAAATAAAAGTATACCTTCTTTTAAAATCGTCAAAAATTAAATGCCTGGGTTCGTTAAATGAAACGATGATCGATTAATTAAAAATATTAAAAAAAAATTAATCTACCTTCCTTAATTTGATTAAAAAAATAAGAGAATAAAATTATACGAGAAATTAAACGGTATTAAATCTACTTTAAATATACAAATTTAGAAGGGTGGTTTGTTAGGGTTATTATTAAATAAAAAATATATATGTATAAAACTTAACAATATTAATTGTTAAGTTTTATAAAACGATTGTTTCAGTTAAATTACAACAAAACTTGATGTAAAATTAATTCAGGTTTGAATTGCATTAAACTAATAAATTAATTAATGTAAAACGTGCTTGATGCAACAAATGTAAAATATAAAAAGGGATTTTGGTAGTTTAAATCTTGTTGAATCGAACTAGATTAATTAAAAAATGAAATATAATGATATTATGAAACCGCGAAGAGTAAAATAATTTTGGTATTGTAGGCTAGATTGAATCAACAAATTAGAAATTGTGATCTGCGTATAGATGGCAGAATACCTAGTGTCGGAAGGTATCTTAGAGTAGGAGACTAGTGTCGTGAGTCTACTAGTATAGGTGGTGTTAGAATCTCCACAATAGTAGGTAAGTCGGACAAAGGAGTCCGGCTTTGGTGAGTTTTTGAACAGATTGACAGGAATTCTTCAAGTTTAATTATTTCTTTTACTTTTATTGTATTTGTTGTACTTTTATTGTATTTGTTGAAGCTTTCTATGATGTGTGTTACAGATTTATTACAAGATATATTATTCGGAATTTAGTTGCGATATATTAGAATCGGCTAATGTAGGTAGGCGGATAATAAGATTATTCTAGACTCGTAAGTAAGGTTACGTATAATTTAACGTGTTACGATAAACTGAGAAATATCTAGTTTTAAAAGGTAGGTAGGGCGGATAATTGATAAACGAGTTTAATGTAGTAAGTAAGATTGCGTAGAATTAGATCGTTACGGTAATTTGCGATGCGTCTAGTATGAGAAAGTAGTTATAAGCGATTTTAACGTTCATTAGACGTTAAGGTAGGAAGCGGCAAATACGTTATTATTATTGCGTTAGATTAAGGCGTTATTTTATAAGTTTAGAGTAAGCGGTTTTAATAAATAAATATAAGGACAAGGGCACTACATCAACAACTTTGGGACAACTTGGAGGACTGCAGGCAAGCTAAGCTGGCTATGCCTCGAGTAGACCTGCGTTTCTCCAGGAACATCCTAAAGCTCAGTCGGTCCAGGCTGAGACTAGTTATTAGCGCAGCCACTGGACATGGCAATTTTAACAGACATCTTTTCAATATAGGTGTCACCGACAGCCCCCTGTGCAGAGCATGCCTGGAGGCAGAAGAAACAGCCGCCCATGTCCTGCTTGAATGCGGAGGGGTGGCCCAATACAGGGCGAAGTATCTGGACGCCCCAGGTAGCCTCCGAGAAGTCTTCAGCAACGTCAAGAAGCTGGTCGACTTCCTGGAGGAGCTGGGCTGGATGGAGTAAACCCTCATCCACCCTCGCACGCAAAATAGGCGCTTTGTCGTCGAGTTGCGGAAACCGCCCGCTCGCAGAAGAAGAAGAAGAAGAAGAAGCGGTTTTAACGTTCATTAGACGTTAAGGTAGGAATCGGCTAATACATTATTATTAACGCGGTAGGTTAACGCATTATTTATAAGAAATTATAAGCGGTTAACGTTCATTATACATTAAGGTAGAAAAGCGGCTAATACGATATTATTATTGCGTTAGATTAAGGCGTTATTTTATAAGTTTAGTGTCGCTCGCGGACCGCGTTCGTAATACCGAAGTAAGAAAGAGAGTTGGTCTGAAAGAGAGTGTCGGGGTGAAGGTAAGGAAAGGAATGCTCCGGTGGTTCGGGCATGTGGAAAGAATGTATGATGAAAGAATGACTAAACAGATATACAATGCAAAAGTGGATGGATGCAGAAGTCGCGGAGGGCCACGACACACCTTCCATGATCAAATTGATCGTGTACTAGCAGAAGGTGATGTCAGGAGCCTTAAGAACAGACGAGCGTGCATGACAAGAACTATGAATGTCAAAGAAGCAAGTGAGGTGTGTAAGAATAAGCCTAAATGGCGCTCTGTTGTTCGTGCCTACCCCGCAAGGGACCTGGCGTGAAGTTATGTATGTATGTATATATTTTACTAGCACAAGTAAACATAATCGTGCAAAAAATGTAAATAAATTCTTTTTAATGCGTAGAGAATTTATTTTAACAACTAATATTCGTTTAAAAGGCTAAGAAAAGCGGTGTTGAATAAAAATAAATACCTAGGTAGGCGAATGTTTCGTTGGTTATTTGAAATTAAATCATGTCCAACAACACGCGACCAAAATAATAACACGGACTCACAATGAGAACTGTAAAACAAATACATGGTATTATAAGTAAATGGAAGGAGCTTGCAGTGTACATAAACACCTATAAACTTCTATTGTTGCCCACAACTTCGCCACTAAAAGTTAAAAGGTGCCTTATTCACCACCTTAGGGGTTAAATTTATCCGTGCAGGAACGGAGAAAGAATACAATTTCCTGGACGGCATGTCGTAAGAGGCGACCAAACAACCCATAGCCAGGTGGTAGGGCATTTGCCGACTGGATGGCTACCACCCCTGGTCTAAAGTGTGTCGCTATAATAACCTTGAGTTGTGTTCCGGCATTAGTAACCAGGTTCCAGTCCCCCTTAAGAGAGCATCAGCGCATTTGTACCACCTTTGGTGTTAAAAATGTCCATAGGCGATGGTAACCGCTTTCCATCAAGTGGGCCGTCTGCCTGGCTGCTGAACTCCTGCAACAAAAAAAAATCAAAAATACTTTCCTAGTGCGCACCTGTGGTATAGAGAGACTGAACACGCATGCAAATTTTCACGGTCGTAACTTCAGTGGTTTGGGGTGTGCGTTAATTTGTTAGTCAGTCAGTGACGTAAAGTGGTTGTATATGTGCTCGTATAGCCAGTACATATAGAAAATACAGAGGTAAAGGATCTCAACTTGCTACGATTATTGCATGTTCCTTTGGATTAGTTTGCTTACATGAATATCATATAAAACTTATACACAGACTCATTAAAATAAAACAGAATTGTATCAAATTTGGTAGGCAAACGACCATAATCTTGTGAAGATCAGTGGCATCTACGGCAAATGATTACAGTGTTTTTAATGGAGCAGCAAACACACTGCTTCTATATTATAGGAGAAGAATAAATCTGATGAGATCTCAAAATTATGTAGTTGAAGCCCAAAACCCGGAACTACTTCACGTATACAATCCAAAAATGAAAAATGAATGTATTTATTTTATGTAGTAGATTAGGTATTTCCGTTTTTTAAACGACTTCGAAAAAAGGAGGAGGTTCTCAATTCGTCGGGATCTTTTTTTTTTTCGTTTCTTTTTTTTATGTATGTTCGCCGATAACTCCGTGATTTATGATCCGATTTACGTTATTCTTCTTTTGTTCGACGCGGAATAGCTTTCAATTGGTCCCCTAAAAATTTTACATAGTTTGGCCCAGTAGTTTTCATTTTATGAACATTTTTCATGAAAATAATTTTCACTCCGTTCCATATGTACACCGATTACTCTGAGATTTATGATTCGATTTACGTGATTCTTTTTTTATTCGACGCGGAATAGCTGCCATGTGGTCCCCTAAAAATTTGACATAGTTTGGCCCAGTAGTTTTCATTTTACGAACATTTTTTTTGTTCCCGGTTCTTGGGACCTATATTTTTTTAGAAGCGCGGCACCATTCGTAGGTCCACCCATACATAGCTAGACACTAAAAAGTAACAAATAAAATTTAAAAACTTCGTTTAAAAAAACCGACTTCAAAAACTAAAAAACTAAAATGTATAAAATAACTTATTTCTAAAGCTATTATTATTAATATATATTATCTAACACATCTTGAAGTCGGTGCAAAGCAAAACATAAAAATTACTATATTTTGAAAATTACTAAGCACCGATTTTAAGATGTTTTAGATAATATATATTAATAATAATAGCTTTAGAAATAAGTTATTTTATACATTTTAGTTTTTTAGTTTTTGAAGTCGGTTTTTTTAAACGAAGTTTTTAATATGTTTTACTTTGCACCGACTTCAAGATGTTTTAGATAATATATATTAATAATAATAGCTTTAGAAATAAGTTATTCTATACATTTTAGTTTTTTTAACCGACTTCGAAAAAAGGAGGAGGCAATTCGTTGGGATCTTTTTTTTTTGTTGCTTTTTTTATGTATGTTCGCCGATTACTCCGTCATTTATAATCCGATTTACGTGATTCTTTTTTTGTTCGACGTGGAATAGCTTCCAATTGGTCCCTTAAAAATTTTACATAGTTTGGCCCAGTAGTTTTCATTTTATGAACATTTTTCATGAAAATAATGTTCACTCCGTTCCATATGTACACCGATTACTCTGAGATTTATGATTCGATTTACGTGATTCTATTTTTGTTTTACGCGGAATAGCTGCCATATGGTCCCCTAAAAATTTGACATAGTTTGGCCCAGTAGTTTTCATTTTATGAACATTTTTCATGAAAATAATTTTCACTCCGTTCCATATGTACACCGATTACTCTGGGATTTATGATTCGATTTACGTGATTATTTTTTTGTTCGACGCGGAATAGCTGCCATATATTCCCCTAAAAATTTGACATAGTTTGGCCTAGTAGTTTTCATTTTATGATCATTTTTCATGAAAATAATTTTCACTCCGTTCCATATGTTCACCGATTACTCTGAGATTTATGATTCGATTTACGTGATTCTTTTTTTGTTCGACGCGGAATAGCTGCCATGTGGTCCACTAAAAATTTGACATAGTTTGGCCCAGTAGTTTTCATTTTACGATCATTTTTTTGTTCCCGGTTCTTGGGACCTATATTTTTTAAGAAGCGCGGCACCATTCGTATGTCCACCCATACATAGCTAGACACTAAAAAGTAACAAATAAAAAATAAAAACTTCGTTTAAAAAAACCGACTATAAAACTAAAAAACTAAAATGTATATATAAAATAACTTATTTCTAAAGCTATTAAATATTAATATATATCATCTAAAACATCTTGAAGTCGGTGCAAAGTAAAACATAAAAATTACTATATTTTGAAAATTACTAAGCACCGACTTTAAGATGTTTTAGATAATATATATTAATAATAATAGCTTAAGAAATAAGTTATTTTATACATTTTAGTTTTTTTGTTTTTGAAGTCGGTTTTTTTAAACGAAGTTTTAAGCTATTGCATTGCTTTTATCGCGGGCTTTGAACACGGCGACCGAATCAAGAAATTCCATAACGAAAATAAAACCTAACACCCCCCACTCCGCCTACCATGTAGCTCGGCCGAGCGTTCGCTCAACGTGGATGTATATGGTACAACTGTACGAAGCTCGCACGGATCGAGACGAGCTGCTCCGAAATCGGACGAATACGTAAGCAGCTGTTTGTGAGAAAGTATATAGGTGTATAGGTATCTATCATATCTTTATAATGCCACACTCCCCGCATGGGCGCCCCGTAAGTATACATGTAGTTATATATGTATACATAGGTAATTTGTTTTCTTATCGGTCTCCCCGCTCAAAAAGTGTAACTTGAATTAATATCAAAGAAAAAACTTGAATTAATATCAAATACTGCATAAATAAGAAATAAATAAATAATTATAATTGCATAAGTTGATAAAAATGCTATACAATAGCTTTACCGCGGCAGTCCCCGAGTGCCACACGTCTTTTTCTTTCTTTTTCATCACTTTACTACAACTAAACCGATTATAAAAGTCAACACAGGTTATATTCCTGGTCAACAATTAGAATACTTATTTCCGATAAATGATGTCGTTCACGTAGAATAGACTAATATAGAGAAAAAGGTGGCGATGCAGTGATACCTTTTTGGTGTTGCTGTTGCGATACTAACAAATACATCGCCACCACGGTTTTCTTTACAAAACAAAAGCAATCTTGGTCGAATATATGGTTTACTAAAAACATAAGCCACTTCAAATCCCCTCTATATCTGCTAACCAAAAAGGGCTACAGGATTCATTTGTAAACAGTGCGCACGGATTGTTTCGGCTGTCCGCCGGTCCGTCCGTTTGTACTTCCTAATTTAGCTCACAAAGATCCACGATCGCCAGGTGCATGGATGAGGTGCTTCTGACATTTGCAATGCAAAGAAGCTTTACAGTCAAAGGGAAGCTTAATGACGTGAAGTAAGCCTTTATCTACAAAGTATAGAATTTTATCTAATCAAGAGAGGCTTTAGGCAATTTCATTATTACTTTAGAATTAAATCCCAGTGATGTTCGGGAAGTCCAATTTAAACCCCAGGGACCGCGTTATTTACATGTAATTTTTGGGGATGTCTATAATAATATTATACTAAACATGCCATGTCTGTATATTAAAGCTATTAAAAAAATCAATTGGAATAGACTGTATAAACGATGGATAAAATGATGCATTTTTTTATATTTATTGTCTGTTTGTTCGGGATTCACGACAAAACTACTAAACCGATATGCGGTTAGATAATGCGGTTTTCGTTGATCAACTTCTTAGACTTGAAATCTGCGCCACTATTACTATCCTGGTTCTCGCGGGAATTATTCTGGGAATTATTTAAAATGACTAGATTGGAAAAAAAAATAGAATTCAAAAGCGATTTTTTCTCCGATCGTAAGCAAATTTTATGTAATAAAATTGTGGTACTTTTTATCTCGAAAATCTCGCGGAAATTTTCCAGGGAGCGGTTTCTAGTTGTTTGGGTGTAAAAAAATAGCTTTTTCCGATACAGTTTTCACTAAAACGATAGCTTACATTATCTTTTAAATGCTGTTTTGACACTCTCTCGGGAATTTCAGAAATTCCGAAAATTATGAAGAGTAGGGAACATATTTGTACAAAGGACGGCTTTCTGCAAAGGGCCCAATGTCAGATAATGATGTGTACTCACCCTTCCTATGGTTTTAACATTGTTGAGTAATTAATTGAAAATTTAAGTGAACTAGAGCAATGTGTACGAAATTAAAATATTATATGTTATATAAAAAAGTTTTATATACGCTGACTTGAAATTCTCACGCGATTCGCGGGACACAAAGTACCACAGCATTTAAAAAAAGGATGTAAGTCATCGTTTAAGTGAAAACTGTGTCGGAATAAGCAAATTTTTATGCACTGAACTGAACTGAACAACTACAAACTGCTCCTGGGAAAATTTCTACGAGATTCCCGGAATTGTTGATTATTGAATTTTTTTTTTACCTGGCCATTTCAAAAAATTCCCCGAAATAAATCACGCAGAATTCTCAGGATAAAAATTAGCGCAGAATCTAAGTCTAAGAATTGTCTGTCGATCAGCCAAAACCCCATCTAAATTGGCCCAGTAGAATTTACGTGAATCCCGAAGAAACAGACAAGAAATCTACGCAATTATATCGTGTTCTCCATCGTTTATTTAGTCTATTCCAGCTGTTTTTTTTAAACAGCTTTCTTTAGTGGAAACACAGGGCAAGATTAGAATTTTATAATATTAATAGATACTTAGGTATAATTACATAAAACTTTTAAATGTGGTACTTGGGAGCATGAAATATTATTCTGGTAATAGAGGTGCAACAGAGGTGCTAAAAAAAATTATTTAAAGAAAATTTATCTCTACAGATAAATAAAATTAAAGTGTCTGTTTGTAATGTCAAAGGAACAGTTTTTTTATTAAATATACTTATATGAAAGTATATACGGCACATATAATAAAAGATCAATTTTTAAAAATTTTGTCTGTCTGAATGTTCTGGATAATCTCTGAATCGGCTAGACCAGGGGTCGGCAACCTGCGGCTCGCGAGCAACATGTGGCTCTTTGGGTGTAGAGCTGCGCCTCTTGGTTATACATCGCGAGCTTCCTACCAAATGGGCGTACAGACAAAAGTGCAGTTTTACTAAATGCACAAAATTGTGAATAAAACAAAACTAGTTGATCGTATAAGGCTGAAATCCGGAATACCCTTCTTCTTAGGTACACTTGCATACTGGTAAGACCTCCTAAATTGTAACATGCATATTTTTTGTAAGCAAAAAATTGCATTTTTGCGTATACCCTTATATGTTATGAAGCTCTTGATATGTAAAAAAAACATGGCTTTCATTGTCCAATTGCAATTGCCCAATTGTTTGTTATTGAAGCACTAGTTAGTCTTGTAAGTTAATAAGTTAATTGTTTTCATTTTTTTATTTAATAATAAGTAGTTATCTAATAATGTCACATAAATATTATCTTTTTGTTGTGAAAAACACTACTTATATATGAATAAATAGATTTGTTTGTTATTATCAAACATTTAATTTATGCAAGTAATATTTATTGTTGGCAAGAAAAAAATTTGTGGCTCTTTAAAAATTTAAAATTTCGTAAATTGTAGCTTTGACTATTCCGACTCAAAAGGTTGCCGACCCCAGGGCTAGACTGATTGTGTCGCGACTTTCACTGGCAGGTACCTGATGTTATGAGGAGTAACTTAGGGTACTTTTTTATAACCTTTGTTTAAGAGTTCCGCGAAAACACTTTTACGCGGACCAAGTCACGGGCACAGCTAGTTTGAAATAGATTCGTCAAATAGTTGATTTTTTTAAATTACTACAGTGCATGGACGTGTTCTATAAAGTGGGTCGTCACTTGATGTAAAGTGGTTATCGTCACCTATGGACATTTGTAACACTGAAAGTGTAATAAATACCGATGTTCTGCTGGCCTCGAAGGGCTGATTGAACCTAGCCACTAATGCCGGGAAACGACTGCAAGTTATTTTACGGAACTATAAACTAGGGACGGTATCCAGCCAGTTCAGCAAATGCCCTACTACCGACTGGGTTGTTTTTTCGAATCTTACGACGCGTCGCTCGGATATAGGGTACACACACATGATACAAACATGATATAGGGTATTTTCGATTAAAAGCTATATTTATGGTTAAAACAGTGGACGTTTATCACCTTTGCGAAACCCTTGACTTGGCAGAGCCATGCTCGAATCATTATCCGACTCGATCGGCGTAATACCACGCTCTCACAGATTATAGGCATGGAATAATTAGGCTAAGTTAATTGTGTTTCGTACAATGAGTGAGAGTTCCAGAAGCCCACTTAAGTCTCCCCTTAGCCATTTCCCTGTTCGATCACCCTAATCCATTCTCCTATCCTATCCCTGGGATCCTTTGCCCTCTATGCGATTCTAAAGACTGGCAACGCATTGGTTTGTTCCCTGATGGAGCAAAGGAGCCATCCATAAATTACGTCAATGTTAAGGGTGGAATATGTGACAAGGGTCCTAAATTTCAAAACGTCACATTTCAAAATCTAATTTTTGAGCTTTAAAACACAAAATTTGAACTAACGAAAAACTTCAAAATGTTTCGAATTCTATATGAACTAACTATTTATTATTTGTAGTTTTTATCTTTTATAAATTAAGTTGTATATATATATATATATATATTTAGAATAGGTAAATATAGTGTATAAAATGTAATAATTTTGTAAAAAAATTAAATTATTAAAAAATAATTTAAATGGAAATAAAACTAATCATAGAACTGCTGTTAATGTTAATATATTCTTGATCTAAACTTGCAAAATATGTGTATGTTTGTGTGATGTAATTTGTAAATGTCCCCAAACGTCTATAGGCAACGGCAACCATTTTTCGTTACGTGGGAGGGCTGCCTACTGGCCAGCTTCACCATGAAAAAAGACCCCTCATTGAGTGTTTCTTATTTCTCATTCCCCATTGCACGTCATGACTTTGTAAGGATATAACGTACTGTCCCAAGGAAATTTCAACATCACAATACTCGCATAATAAAATGGAGATTAAAGGACAAAATACATAAAGCATACAGATGTTATACTTCAACCGGATTGAGATGAAAGAGGGTTTGTTTCGCCCCCATCTTTCTAAATATGCTTTAGAATTATAGTATGCTCGACTTCTTCAGATTCTGTTGAAGGAAATTTAAGTAGTTATATTGTCGTTGATGTTGAGTTGATGTTAGATAATAAAAAACATGAAAATGAACATTTCATTATTAGTCGGTTGGAAACCATTTTTAAAAGAAGAGTTAAAGAACACTATCTATCCTAATTAATTGATATATATATGTATTTTATATATGTATAAACTAGGTAAGTATATATATATATATATATATATATATATATATATATATATTATATATATATGTGTGTGTAATTGTGTATGTAAGTTTATGTATGTATATCTGTATGTAGTTTATAATGTAATATTTATTTTCAATAAGTACTTTCATGTACACAACCCTTGTGTTCCCACTCTCGCTAGACTCGCCTATGGTATGCTGGAAGAATACTCTTTTTAGGGTTAAGCTCGCCTTTGTACATCACCATTATTTTGTAGTTTTTAACCGACTTCGAAAAAAGGAGGAGGTTCTCAATTCGTCGGGATCTTTTTTTTGTTGTTTTTATTTGTAACTATTTTGTGTACAATAAAAAATAAATTATTATTCTACACTAACGGTGCCCGAAACTTCGTTCGCGTGGAGCTTGTTTTCGCGGCACCCTAGAAACAATGTAAAAAAGGTAGCTTTTAAGCTAACTTATTACTCCTTACAACATCAGCTATTTGCTAGTCAAAAGTTTCGTCAAAATCGCTCCAACCATTTCATTGATTAGTCGGAGCATCTAGAAACGCAGACAAAAACTTTAAAAATCTATTTTTGATATATGTATCGTTTAGACACACTTCTGGACGATGCTACGTTAGAATTGGTGTCTCTATTCGACGCCACCGCGTCGCATCCGGTGCGCCGCCCGCCGCACTAGCCAACTCTCACTGCTCGAAATCACTGTGGACATTCATTTAGCATTCGTGAGATAAAATAATATAGACCATCTTAATTTTTGAAGTGATAACTTCTTATGGCAGGGTAATCCGCTTAGTTACGTAAATCTTAACGACGCCAGTCTGTCTGGATTCCCTTTCTCTCACGCATACGGCAGCGGTAGGCAGGCTCCTGCTCTCTTACAGTAACCCACAGTACTAGCCGTATTTCGGTAATAAGATTAAATAGGGATACTAATAACGTACATACACAAAATTCTAATGTACATACATATTCAAGAATTGTAACTAAGAATAAAATATATATTTTATATATAGAGAGAGAGATTTTATTGCACACCAAAATATACAATTACAAAAACAGACCATATTTACAATATTTTCTAGGCAATACAACAGGCGGCCTTATCGCTCAAAGCGATCTCTTCCAGGCAACCTAAACGACAAAAATTGAATCAGACGAATATATTGAAAAATATATTTTATAGTCAATATTTTTAGGCTATTGCATAGCTTTTATCGTGGGTTTTGAGCGCAGCGACCGTATCAAGAGATTCCGTAACGAAAATAAAACCTAACAACCCACACTCCGCGTACCATGTAGCTCAGCCGAGCGTTCGCTTAACGTGTATGTATATGGTACGACTGTACAAAGCTCGCACGGATTGAGACGAGCTGCTCCGAAATTGGACGAATACGTAAGCAGCTGTTTGTATATAGGTGTATATGTATCTATCATATCTTTATAATGCAACACTCACCGCATGTGCGCCCCGTTGTATGTATGTATACATGTAGGTATATATGTATACATAGGTGTACCTATGTACAACAGTGAATAGCAGTTGCTGGTGAATAGCTAGCTGTACGCGTAAAATTTGTGTATAAAATGTTTTAAATATGAATAAACAAAGTGCATTTATTTTTTATTACTAAATTACCTTTCCTTACATTATCATATTAATATACATTAATTTATGTAATAACCTAAGCTTTTCTCAAGTTAAACAATTTCAATATTAAATAGTTCAACTTAGATCAGTTTAAGTTATCACTTCTGTCGGGTTTCCCGAGACGCACACTTTTTTTTTGAGACGGGGGGGAATACATTTCGTACACTACCGGGTCCTTTACTGGGATTAGACCAAAGCAATGAGAGTTATCCATTAAAGATAGCGCAGATAACATAGTCGATATATATATATATATATATATATATATATATATATATATATATATATGTGTGTGTAATTGTGTATGTAAGTTTATGTATGTATATCTGTATGTAGTTTATAATGTAATATTTATTTTCAATAAGTACTTTCATGTACACAACCCTTGTGTTCCCACTCTCGCTAGACTCGCCTATGGTATGCTGGAAGAATACTCTTTTTAGGGTTAAGCTCGCCTTTGTACATCACCATTATTTTGTAGTTTTTAACCGACTTCGAAAAAAGGAGGAGGTTCTCAATTCGTCGGGATCTTTTTTTTGTTGTTTTTATTTGTAACTATTTTGTGTGCAATAAAAAATAAATTATTATTCTACACTAACGGTGCCCGAAACTTCGTTCGCGTGGAGCTTGTTTTCGCGGCACCCTAGAAACAATGTAAAAAAGGTAGCTTTTAAGCTAACTTATTACTCCTTACAACATCAGCTATTTGCTAGTCAAAAGTTTCGTCAAAATCGCTCCAACCATTTCATTGATTAGTCGGAGCATCTAGAAACGCAGACAAAAACTTTAAAAATCTATTTTTGATATATGTATCGTTTAGACACACTTCTGGACGATGCTACGTTAGAATTGGTGTCTCTATTCGACTGGGGGCAGCGGCTGTTGTCATTCATCGCTACCGGTGTGGAGATACAGTCGCCAGTTCGGGTCATCATGGTTTGTCATGCATCCAATGTGCCGGATGGATACCGCGCCATGCCATATTATGTATCTTATTATTGTACAGTGGCGGAATAAAAAAGTTCGCCAGTTTTTAAATTGATTCATCTAACGTTCGGCGAGCATGTTAGCTTTTCAAATTAAGTCACAGAACAGACTGTTCCACAGAAAATTATATTTAGTTGTTTGACAATAAAGTTTAAAATTACTCGGATCAAAGTTGCTTGATTTTCTATCTTGTCTAATAAGATTGTTTAGAGATATAAAACCTTTTTATTGGTTTAATATTTATTTCAAGTGTAATGATTATATCCTCTTTGTTTTTGATGATTAAATCTATTGTTAATCTCATTGCTTGTCATTGTCAATATAGCTATTTTCTTTTTTCACGTTTATATCTAAATATTCAAATAAATAAAAGTCAGTGTCTGTTTGTAATGTCAGAATAACAGCTTGTTACTAAATGCATATGAAAGTATATACGGTACCTATATCAAAAAATCCATTTTAACAATCAATTTTAATTCTGGATGTTCCGTCTAATCTCTGAAATGGCTGGACCGATTTTGAACGGGTCTTTCACTGCAGACAGCTTATATTTAAGTAGTAACTTAAGCTATATTTTTTTAGAATTCGAAGAAAAAAATCCACGTGGGCGAAGTCGCGGGCACAGTTAGTATTTTATGAACGTAAAATTTATTAAAATGTTGACAGTTTTGTTTGTTTTACTCGTACAAGCAAAATACGACTTTAAAGTGACGAACATTTTAATTCCGGGAGTATACAAATAAGAATTAGTAGTTTTATACAAGTAGATTTGTTCGCCTTGCATTTCTATCAAAATTTGGTTTAATTAAAAAGAAATATCTAGGGAATTTTTATTTATTCATACCTAAATTAATTCTATAGTTATTTAAGAGATGGCGTTAGTAGTGACAGCCTTGTTGATAAATATTAAACATTGCTGACTTTTTAAAGTGAAAACTTCTTTAGGCATGTTGGGCACATTTGGGATGAGGATAAAGCAGATTTTCAAATAGGACACGTACATTAACAAACTGCCCGTAACACTTCAAGCTTTTTAACCGACTTCGAAAAAAGGAGGAGGTTCTCAATTCGTCGGGATCTTTGTTTTTTTTTTGTTGCTTTTTTTTATGTATGTTCGCCGATTACTCCGTGATTTATGATCCGATTTACGTGATTCTTTTTTTGTTCGACGCGGAATAGCTTCTAATTGGTCCCCTAAAAATTTGACATAGTTTGGTCCAGTAGTTTTCATTTTACGATCATTTTTTTGTTCTCGTTTCTTGGGACCTATATTTTTTAAGAAGCGCGGCACCATTCGTAGGTCCACCCATACATAGCTAGACACTAAAAAGTAACAAATAAAAAATAAAAACTTCGTTTAAAAAAACCGACTTCAAAAACTAAAAAACTAAAATGTATAAAATAACTTATTTCTAATGCTATTATTATTAATATATATTATCTAAAACATCTTGAAGTCGGTGCAAAGCAAAACATAAAAATTACTATATTTTGAAAATTACTAAGCACCGACTTTAAAATAATATATATTAATAATAATAGCTTTAGAAATAAGTTTAATAAGTATTTTATATATTTTAGTTTTTTAGTTTTTGAAGTCGGTTTTTTTAAACGAAGTTTTTATTTTTTTCCGCTCATCCGTTGCCAGTCGTTTTTCAACTTGTCCGTTGCGATTCGTTTTTCCTCTTGACCGTTGAAGTTTCACTTCTAATATTTGTGTCCCAGCACACATTTCGATTTTTAGCCTTTCTCCGTTTCCGCACGGATAAAAACAATAATGATCATCGTATTTAATTTTATCAGTACTTTAATAAAGTGTTTTTGATTAGTGGCCTTTTTTGTATCAAAGCAAAGAAATAATAAGTTATATTTGGAAACTATGGCTTTAGCCTGAAGCTGTCGTCAAGTGGCAGCTAGTCAGATACTTTCTTTTATTCCCAGATTTACCGGAGTTGCGAGACAACACGGTGCACTGGAATATTCCCAGTGAACTAACTGCGGTGTTTCATATTATACGTTATTATGTAAGACCAAGTAGGGTGCTAATGGATTTGTTAAAAGGAGAACACAAGAATTGTATTTTTATTACTCTAAAATTATTATGTAAATTAAATATTTATATCATCAAAATTACGTGTACATCTTTTCCTACTAGGAGCGCGGGGCACTTGGGAGGAAGGGGGTTTTAATGGAGCATTACCCCATGGGTTACCTTATTAAAAGGGGTACCTTACTAAGTCTCCACACAAGCTAGCAATCGACTATGTTATCTGCGCTATCTTTAATGGATAACTCTCATTGCTTTGGTCTAATCCCAGTAAAGGACCCGGTAGTGTACGAAATGTATTCCCCCCCGTCTCAAAAAAAAAGTGTGCGTCTCGGGAAACCCGACAGAAGTGATAACTTAAACTGATCTAAGTTGAACTATTTAATATTGAAATTGTTTAACTTGAGAAAAGCTTAGGTTATTACATAAATTAATGTATATTAATATGATAATGTAAGGAAAGGTAATTTAGTAATAAAAAATAAATGCACTTTGTTTATTCATATTTAAAACATTTTATACACAAATTTTACGCGTACAGCTAGCTATTCACCAGCAACTGCTATTCACTGTTGTACATAGGTACACCTATGTATACATATATACCTACATGTATACATACATACAACGGGGCGCACATGCGGTGAGTGTTGCATTATAAAGATATGATAGATACATATACACCTATATACAAACAGCTGCTTACGTATTCGTCCAATTTCGGAGCAGCTCGTCTCAATCCGTGCGAGCTTTGTACAGTCGTACCATATACATACACGTTAAGCGAACGCTCGGCTGAGCTACATGGTACGCGGAGTGTGGGTTGTTAGGTTTTATTTTCGTTACGGAATCTCTTGATACGGTCGCTGCGCTCAAAACCCACGATAAAAGCTATGCAATAGCCTAAAAATATTGACTATAAAATATATTTTTCAATATATTCGTCTGATTCAATTTTTGTCGTTTAGGTTGCCTGGAAGAGATCGCTTTGAGCGATAAGGCCGCCTGTTGTATTGCCTAGAAAATATTGTAAATATGGTCTGTTTTTGTAATTGTATATTTTGGTGTGCAATAAAATCTCTCTCTCTATATATAAAATATATATTTTATTCTTAGTTACAATTCTTGAATATGTATGTACATTAGAATTTTGTGTATGTACGTTATTAGTATCCCTATTTAATCTTATTACCGAAATACGGCTAGTACTGTGGGTTACTGTAAGAGAGCAGGAGCCTGCCTACCGCTGCCGTATGCGTGAGAGAAAGGGAATCCAGACAGACTGGCGTCGTTAAGAGTTACGTAACTAAGCGGATTACCCTGCCATAAGAAGTTATCACTTCAAAAATTAAGATGGTCTATATTATTTTATCTCACGAATGCTAAATGAATGTCCACAGTGATTTCGAGCAGTGAGAGTTGGCTAGTGCGGCGGGCGGCGCACCGGATGCGACGCGGTGGCGTGCCGGCATCGCGCGTCAGGTGCCGTTTCCGCTACGAAAGTGTGGTCCATATTATACTATTATTACATTTTTTATTTATACTGTGTCTATCAATTAAGGGTAAAAAGTCGTAAGAAAATAATGAAATTTACCTTGTTGCTGTACTTTGTAATTTTTTAATCTCTTGAAGAGAAATTGTGTATAGTATTTTCCGAGATGAGAATTATTTTATTCATACTTTATTTTAAAAATAAACAGTCGTAAGATTAAATAAAATCGGATGCTTGTGTGCTTGATCGTCCACGAACTATGAAAGGTTTAGTGGAGGTGACAAACATTAATTGTTTGCGTCTTTTCGCTACAAAAGACTTTGAAGTGAAACTTTTTTAGCCACGCTAGTCAATTCTCTCGATGGGGAGGAAAGAGTGTAACGCCGTGAATTTAATAACAATTTAAACACAATTTTCAACAGATAGACTTGGAAATATTTTGCATTTTGGAATTTTATCAATCAAATTGAAAGTAGAGAATTTGTTTCCTATTTTAGTTATCATAAGCCTCTCTTGTCATTTGTTCAAAGAGAAAAGATGGAATCTGAAATAATATGTGTTATATGTATATATTTTATATACCTACCTATGTTAATATGTAATATATGAAATGTAATTTGTGCTTGATAAAAATATTATAAAAAAAACTTGAGAGGTGTCAAGGGACACCCGAATGGAACGAAGTTACATACACACACACACACACACACACACACACACACACACACACACACACACACACACACACACACACATGTGGCACATTTGAGTGATGGCAACGGGTCGAGTTGGACCGTAGAGAATTTTAAACCTGGGTGCCCTGAACCCGCTGCTCGGTCTAAACTATGTCAAAATGTTGTTTAAATCTAAATTAAAAGTGTATAAACCGTGGCCATTGTGTTTTATGCTCGCATTTTATCTTGATGACGCCCACTAAACCTGCAACCAATAAAGAACATGTCACGAGAGAGAGAGAGAGAGAGAGAGAGAATATATATATATATATATATATATATATATATATATGTCGGAGGGAAGTTATAATTGGATGTATTATTGACTGGATGTATAACGCACAATATCATTTGTTTACATTTTAATTACTTCTAAAATTCTTAATGTAATTTAATTTGATTTGTTGAATGTTTCTATAACTTAAAGATCGTTCTAACCTAATAAAAGTTATGAATATTGTAATTTAATAAACGCCCAATCAGAGCAGAGCATATGGCGGAGCGGGGTCAGCGCCTCTATACTTTGAGTAATATCTACTTGGGTAGACTGAGGAGTTTTTGTGACACATTTGGTTGGTGGCTACAGGTCGAGTTGGACCTTTGAGAATTTTAAAAAGTATTCAAGCTGAAAGTATGAGCGGGTGCCCTGAACCCGCTGCTCGGTCTAAACTATGTCATAATGTTGATCAAATCTAAATTAAAAGTGTATAAACCGTGGCTATTGTGTTTTATGCTCGCATTTTATCCTGATGACGCCCACTAAACCTGCAATAACTAAAGATGATGTCGCGAGAACGAGGCCGTTCTGCGACATCAGAAATGGGATCTCAGCTTGTGCCCACAATGAAAGCAATGACTGCGAAGCCTTGCCAGTCAGTATGAGAAGGCGTGCTGATGGATTGAAGGATGCCCACAGTGGAAGCAAAAGCATTTGAGGACGATTGACATGTCGGGGCCATCGGCGGCAATAGCGGCGACGTAGTGGTGACGTCCTGAATGTGCCTGTGGAGCGGCGGTGTGTCGGCCTATGCATGGTTTGGTCACCGTTGGGCCTACTGTGTGCCAGCAATGGTTCAAATTCACGTTAGTACAGCGAGTAGAAAGGCAGTTTTATGGATCGTGAAGTCTAATCTAAGGTAAAAATTACGTGCCTATTCTACTTGGCACAGGAGGTATGGTAATTTTTAATTATTATTTTAGTGCGAATTCTGAAAATGAAGAAAGCGAGATAAAAAAAAATTAAATTATAGTTCATCGTTTGTGGTAGACAATTTTACTACCCTCATATTTAAGTGATATTTTTCGTGTACGAAAAATTACGATATGGTTGCCAAAAAATGGAAAACGAACAAATTACGTAGGTAGTTTACTTTTTCATCATTATTTTTGGGAGTTGGTTACTTACAAGAAATTTGTGTTCGTTGTAAACGATGTGCGTGTATTCATTGTCTTTTCAAGTCTACCTTCCAAGAGTTTTTATAATGTGAAAATCGGGTCTAGTTTTTTAAATTATTTTACTTGGATTATGTATGGTAGAAAGTTGCCTTTGACATATTATTCCTATGCGACGTTTTCCTTGGTTTTCTGATTAAGGTAAGAAAACTTGTGTTCGTTATAAATGATGTGCGTGTATTAATTGTCTTTTCAAGTCTACCTTCCAAGAGTTTTTATAATGGGACAATCGGATCTAGTTTTTTTAAATTATTTTACTTAGATTATGTATGGTAGAAAGTTGGCTTTGACATATTATTCCTATGCGATGTTTTCCTTGGTTTTCTGATTAAGGTAAGAAAACTTCTGTATGTTATAAACGATGTGCATGAAATTCATTGTCTTTTCAAGTTTACCTTCCAATAATTTTTATGTGAAAATCGGATCTAGTTTTTGAGTTATTTTAGATTATGTATGGTGGACAGTTTGTTTTGACACATTATTCCTATGCAATGTATTCCGCTGGTTTTATGATTAAGATTTTCTTTCCTGTAAAAGTAAGTTTGCAGGCGTTATATGAAAGACATTTTAGATTCAGATGATAATAATTTTACCGTGAAGAAAGTGTGGCTATGAAGAAGTTTGAAAGCCACTATAAGGTACTCAGGGGGTATTTACGTTAGTAGACACTTTGGTAAGTTGATTTTTTATTTAAGATTATTTTTGTGATAGTTTCAAATTCGAATTAGGGTGAATACCCTAGTTATTGAACGCATTGTAAATCGGAAAATTACTTTGAGTTTGTTTGTTCCTCTATTATAATGAGTTTTCATAAGTTGTCGACCCTGGAGCCCGTAGAGTGACAACCTTCGTTGCTCTGATTGCCTACTTTGGTCAAAAAGTGTCATCCGAGCCACGCTCAGCGGGGGTTGGTTGAGAGTACATCACTCATTTAGATGTATTGGTTTGATTGACTGATTGAGAAGTGTTGTTAGCGAATTGGATGACTGATGCGTTCACACGGTTTTTGTTTGAAGTTAAAATAATGGAATTTCAATCATTATTAAACGTGGTAAATGCAGTTGACTATTATAATAGGTAGTTTTTAAATTTAGAGGTACATATAGAGTGAAAGATTTTAGTCTGATAGTCAAAGATTGTGAATTTGTGATATTATTATTGAAATAATAGTCGTTGGAAATTTTGAAAGTTTATTTTGACTTGGATGTTGAAGTAGTCATTAGTGCTCAGGGGTAGCAGAGTGCTTGTTTGGGTTTATTTAAGCTTTGTAGCGGGCGCGGTGGCCATTACAAAGTGAAATAGAGGCGAGGTGGCCAGTGAAATAGAGGCGAGGTGGCCAGTGAAATAGAGGCGAGGTGGCCAGTGAAATAGAGGCGAGGTGGCCAGTGAAATAGAGGCGAGGTGGCCAGTGAAATAGAGGCGAGGTGGCCAGTGAAATAGAGGAAAGGTGGTCAGTGAAATAGGTGCGAGGTGGCCATTACAAAGTGAATGAGAGGCGAGGTAGCGATTGAAAAGTGGTATCGATAGAATGAGAAGCTGGGTATTATTTGGAGATATTTTTTGTGTTTGATGTTTTGATTTGTGTTTTGACATTTGACCCAAAATGCGTAGCTCGATGGGCGATGAGGTGGCAGTTTCGATACTGCTGACTTGATTTGGTGTGTGGTCTGGAGTCTGTTAGGACTCGGATCTCAGAAAAAATCCAGAATGAAGTTGTTGCGCAGAAGATAAAATGTACACGATGTCCTTGGTCAGGAGTGGCCGAACTATAATATCTCTTTCTTTTTGCAGATAATCCATAATGGGCGGCCTATTACACGAGGGCGTGTAATACGTCAGGAAGGCCGTGTCGGAGGGAAGCTTTAATTGCACGTATCGTTGACTGGATGTATAACGCACAATATCATTTGTTTACATTTTAATTACTTCTAAAATTCTTAATGTAATTTAATTTGATTTGTTGAATGTTTCTATAACTTAAAGATCGTTCTAACCTAATAAAAGTTATGAATATTGTAATTTAATAAACGACCAATCAGAGCAGAGCATATGGAGGAGCGGGGTCAGCGCCCTCTATACTTTGAGTAATATCTACTTGGGTAGACTGAGGAGTTTTTGTGACACATTTGGTTGGTGGCTACAGGTCGAGTTGGACCTTTGAGAGTTTTAAAGAAAGTATTCAAGCTAAAAGTATGAGCGGGTGCCCTGAACCCGGTGCTCGGTCTAAACTATGTCATAATGTTGATCAAATCTAAATTAAAAGTGTATAAACCGTGGCTATTGTGTTTTATGCTCGCATTTTATCCTGATGACGCCCACTAAACCTGCAATAACTAAAGATGATGTCGAACGAGGCCGTTCTGCGACATATATATATATATATATATATATATATATATATATATATATATATATATATATATATTTATATACTCTCTCGACTTCGTAAACACAACAGCGTATAGGTTAGAACACGCACGGCTTGCTAAATACATACGCATTGATAACGCCGCACGGCATAAAACTATAGCAAAAAGTGTCGTTTCAACTTTTGGTCTTAATTTTTCCGTCTAGCCCCCTTTCGCAACGCGCGATAAGGAACTTCGTTCCAATAATAAACTTTATAATTATCCTTATTCTCTATATTTATCTCATTCTCTCGTAGGCTACTTTTTTGATGTTTCACTTCTATCGTGTGTGTACGTACTGCTCACACATTCTTTTTGAAGTGAAACTTCTTTAGAATCGTTGTGATTTGAAACTCGATGAAACGAAAAAGCGACACCAAAAAGAGATAAATACAAATTTATAGAACTAAGCATGCGAGATAATCAGATACGAGTTTTTCATTGTGCAGCACAGATTAGAGAGTCAATAAGACCGATGATTCAATTTGTACCGAAACAAAACTGTTTACAATATTTTTTAGACTAAAACAGTGAAACATTTAAAGTAATACTTAACAGGTCCAACAGAGAATAAGGGTTTACTCCGGCTAAGTAGCCATTCATATTTTATCATAGATAAAGCTGTTTTAAGTACATAGTAATGTTTAAATTGATTCATGTGGAACTTTAGTTGAGGTTTCTCGGCCAGGAAACTAAAATCGAGGTACATTTCATGTAACTAGTATAGGAACATTTACACGACTGAATTTGAAGCTACGTACATAAAATTCATAGAGTTGTATTTATTGTTACTTAATTTTAGATACATATTTAATACTTTAATTGCGATATATTTAGGTAAAAAAATGGGTATTTGCAGTTCACACGCGGAAGAAGTGGACAAAATGTGACAACTGACAAGAGATAGGAAGGATTCTAAATTTCGAGACGTCATATTTCATATATTATATTTTAAGAGATAAAACACGAAATTTTAAGTATTATCGAAAAAATTAATGTGTTTATCTCTTTTTAGTGTCGATTTTACGTTTCATCGAGTTTCAAATCACAACGATTCTAAAAAACTTTCACTTCAGTAAACCCCTATAGTAGCCTTCCAGTTTTGTGTGTATATTACGGCTTATTATCTCATGAACTACTGTTACGGCTGCAGCCAGCAACATCGGTTGGCGCGGGACGGTAGCCGCGGCCGCGGCGACGCGGCGCCTCGGCTGGTGTCACAACACACGCCTACGAGCCTCTAACATCAACGCGCGCGCACCACATTCAAATTTATTGTAATAATAACCTAGCAATAAAACCATATTAATATAAAAAAACGTTCATCATTCTTCCAATCATCAAGTACAGTCCACAAAACAAACCGGAGTCTCAACAGGCTCAGGCCTTTACAACTACTATATACAGAAATGTGAAATTATTACAGAATGTAGATGTGTGTTTCTATGGAAACACACATCTACATTCACATACATACATCTACATGTTGAACAAACAAATTGAAATAATTATAAATATTGAGAGATGTCATTAGTTGAGATCAACGAAAGGTTTTTCTATGAGTATTTGAAGAATATTTGTATTTTCTACATTTCAGTTTTTTGAAAAAATGACAGGTTTCCTAATTTTAGGGAACGGGCATCACCCACCCTGCTTAATCAACGAGGATTATCTGGTTTTACATACCGATAACAGCGACGTAGGTTTTCTCATCGTCACCAGCAATATGCACAATTATGTCAGAAAAATGTTTAATCAAAATTTAGTTCTTTCTTTCTGTATATTTGGCGGCCAAGATTCTAAAATGACATGTAGGTGCTTTAGCTATTAGACCGAGACTTGATAGTACGTATAATTACCACGAGTCGATACTAGCGACATCGAGCTATAAAAGTGGAATTAACCACCAAGGCAACACTTCTTCTACGGTATTAAACAACAAAATATAATTTTAGTAAAATCCCGTCTCGATATCCTTCTGTATTCCGCTAAAGAAGCTTGCAGTCTTCGGTAAATCTTCGTTCCGCCTCCAGCCGTTCGCCCCGCAATACGTTTGTCGCATCGAGCTCACCCGGGAACACTAGTTTTGCTAAATCCTATCCTTTTACGATTTATATACGGTGCTTAAAGTCAGCGCCTTTTGTACAAAGCCCTTTGAAAAGTTATTGATAGATAAAAATTCAATAGACTATATTTTCTTGGCATGTGGCAAAATTAGAACCTATAAAACCGTTGTGTTTGTCCGTCCGTACGTCTTTTTATACATACATATTATAACACCTGTTTTCCATAGTTGTAGGCAGGGCCGATGGATTTCTAATTGCTACGATATTGACATTATCATACATACACGTCTATTATAGACGCTTTTTACTGGCTATTCTTTAAGACATCTGTGATTTGATTGTGGTGAAGAAGTACATTTGTTTATATTCGTCTCAATCCTTATTCTCAGTAACTAATGGGTCTGTTTGGATGAAATTTGTAAGGTATTCTGTATGCGATCCCAATCAAGCAATGAAATTGCAAAAAAACCAAATACCTACATATATAGGCGCGAGGGTTTTTGATAAGCACCTGCGTTTTAAAACTCGTAAGGATATTTCGACGACATTTATTTTGTGATAAAGTTGAAAGTTTATACAGATGGCAGAAGTTGGTTTTATGAAGGAAGTGAAATTGAAGTGATGCCAAAGCATTATTACCATATGGTGTCACTGTGGTGCGCTACGAGGACCTTAAATACGTGGTGTTCGGACATGAAGAGGACAGTCTACAACGAGCAGTCTACACGAGCAGTCTTAGACAAGGAGCAAATATATTGTGGTGAATAATTACTGCCTGATAATCACAGTATTCTTGGAGGGCAATTGCTGCTCGACATCTGACATGCGTGGATAGAACTTTAGGAGTTGTCCAGATTTTTCTGTGTATAAGTGTGCTATATTTAATATTGCAATTGTAATAATTCTAGTGTAATAAACTTTTATTGATGTTTCAGATCATTATTGTGTTATTCTCGTCCTTTGCCGTCGCGAGCTTCATAGATTGTATTTTTTAAGGTACCTTTGTATATGTATGTATTAACTGAACATAGGCCCATAAAACTTTTATTAGAGTATAAAAGTGGATGCTCGTTTTTAAACCGTATTTATTCTGAGCGTGCTTCTTCCATTACAATGTCTATCTAATTAATTAAGAATAATTTATTACAGGTTATGATTTTTGCCCAATAATTAGTTACGATATGTCCATCGGGCTAAGCTCAAGTGAGAATAATCGTTCCGGCTACGCCCGCTCGCTTTTACATCCGAGCGATGAAGAAACTAAGCCAAGTAATAATTATAATTACTCGTAAATTTAAATTCTGTGAATCTGTATAAATCTGTATAAATTTTTCATGTAATTTTAGATATATGGGCCACCCGATTTCGGCGCGGAGGGGAGCGCCGCGAGCGGCGTAGTTCGCCACACAACGATTGGCGGTACATATATTAACCACATACTTATATTAACGTCAATAAAAGCTCATTTCCAAAACGAGGAGGTTCTCAACTTGGGCGGTATGTTTTATTTTTATGTATGTACACCGATTACTCTGAGATTTATGATCCGATTTAAGTGATTATTTTTTAGTTCAACGCGAAATAGTTGTCATTTGGTCCCCTAAAAATTTAACATAGTTTGGCCCCGTAGTTTTCATTTTATAATAATTTTTTATGATAAAAAATTCTTTCCGTTCCATATGTACACAGATTACTCTGAGATTTATGTCCCGATTTACGTGATTATTTTTTAGTTCGATGCGGAATGGTTTCCATTTGGTCCCCTAATAAAATTTAAAACCTTCGTTTAAAAAAACCGACTTCAAAAACTAAAAAACTAAAATGTGTAAAATAACTTATTTCTAAAGCTATTATTATTAATATATATTATCTAAAACATCTTAAAGTCGGTGCTTAGTAATTTTCGAAATATAGTAATTTTTAACCGACTTCGAAAAAAGGAGGAGGTTCTCAATTCGTCGGGGTTTTTTTTTTCTTTTTTTTATGTATGTTCGCCGATAACTCCTTGATTTATGATCCGATTTACGTGATTCTTTTTTTGTTCGACGCGGAATAGCTTCTAATTGGTCCCCTAAAAATTTTACATAGTTTGGCCCAGAAGTTTTCATTTTATGAACATTTTTCATGGAAATAATTTTCACTCCGTTCCATATGTACACCGATTACTCTGAGATTTATGATTCGATTTACGTGATTCTTTTTTTGTTCGACGCGGAATAACTGCCATTTGGTTCCCTAAAAATTTAACATAGTTTGGCCCAATAGTTTACATTTTACGAACATTTTTAACCGACTTCGAAAAAAGGAGGAGGTTCTCAATTCGTCGGGATCTTTTTTTTTGTTGTTGCTTTTATTTTAATGTATGTTCGCCGATTACTCCGTGATTTATGATCTGATTTATGTGATTCTTTTTTGTTCGACGCGGAATAGCTTCCAATTGGTCCCCTAAAAATTTTACATATTTTGGCCCAGTAGTTTTCATTTTATGAACATTTTTCATGAAAATAATTTTCACTCCGTTCCATATGTACACCGATTACTCTGAGATTTATGATTCGATTTACGTGATTCTTTTTTTATTCGACGCGGAATAGCTGCCATGTGGTCCCCTAAAAATTTGACATAGTTTGGCCCAGTAGTTTTCATTTTACGAACATTTTTTTGTTCCCGGTTCTTGGGACCTATATTTTTTTAGAAGCGCGGCACCATTCGTAGGTCCACCCATACATAGCTAGACACTAAAAAGTAACAAATAAAGTTTAAAAACTTCGTTTAAAAAAACCGACTTCAAAAATGAAAAAACAAAGTTTTTAAATTTTTAATATATATTATATAAAACATCTTGAAGTCGGTGCAAAGTAAAACATAAAAATTACAAAATTTTGAAAACTACTAAGCACCGACTTTAAGATGTTAAAGATAACATATATTAAAAATAACATATTATAATTAAAAATAGCTTTAGAATTAAGTTATTTAGTACTTTTTGAAGTTGTTTTTATTTTCGTTTATAGGTTTTTGCCGTTTCAATCTATTTGCTCTAGGAATAATCAGACTAATGATGGTTTAAGGATTGGAAATATTTGGTGCGTTTCATTACAGAAAAACTAAGCTGGGTTTATAGCTTTTGTATTAAAACAAAAATAGCTAAGTGAAGCAAGAAAAGCCAGCCCATGAGATGTTTGTCATTCAACGCTACCGCGTCGTGTTTATTGTCCCAACGTGATGCCTACCAGCCTACCAGGATCGTCGAGTGCACTTCGGTTGTCTACTTTTTGAAAGAGATGACAAAAGTCGATAAATTGTATATTCTCCTGACACAATATTTCCTCAGATGTACAAATTATCGTACATGTGTATTATGAATGAATAATTATTTTTCGTAGAATTTTAACTAAGATTTTATGTAGCAGAAATATTGATCCAAGTTTAGGGCTTATCATGTATTTAGTTTAAAAACAATTTAATATATCTAATATATTTATAAATTATACTACACTCTAAATAAAACTATACTTACAAGATACCATAAATCTATAAGTAAAAAATTGCCTCCTAATTGCTGTCGGTGGAGAATGTACCCAAAATGCCGGTCGCATTTCTACGTTGGATGGCAACGCTGAAACGTTGCCGTGGGCGCAAACCAGGCCTTTGGTCACGTGACACCTGATTTAGACGCGTTCAGGGGTCTCAATAGACTGACTGTCACGGTTGTGTCTAGAACATGGGAAGCCGTTAAAGTATCGAAACAAGTTGCGTCCCATATAGGCGGCGTCCCATCTTCCAAGACACCTACGAAATTACGTCTGGTCTCTGGCCATCGTTGCGGCATGACCCATTTGGTTCGAGGACGGCTGGTATTCCAGCGGTGACAAGAGAAAAGGAAATAAATGAATTTTCTTTCTTCTTCATAAATTCTTGCGACAATAGACCAGATACGATGATCTAACGACGCTACGTAAAGTAGGTGATCTAGATCCTTTATTTTATTTATAGTCTCAAAACATCATAGCTAGCTTACAGTATAACATAAATTTATTAATTAGATTTATTCAAGCGTTTGTATTGTATTATTTTTTAAATTTATATAAACAAAAATAAATTTATATAACCCATTAAGCTTTTGACATACTATAGCATTTATAAAGAATAAAAACATTTTATTCTTTAAAACTATGTAAATCTGTTGTATTGTTTAGTAAGCAATAAGGTGTTATCTAAAATAATGTAAATCTTTAAATCTAACTATCTATATAAATAAATATGAATCATAGAAATGTATGTACGCGCATAACTTGAGAACGACTTTACCGATTTAGATGTTTTTTTGTGATTGAATAGGCCCTCCCTCGTATGTTTTAGACTCACAATTGGAACCAGTAGATGGTGCTGGAATTGGGTCCTACACAATTATCTTTATAAGGCAGGACAACGTCTGCCGGGATCTCTAGTAATAATTTAAATAAAAATAAAAAAAGTATGGCTTTACCAACTGTAGACGTTTCCAACACCAGGGAGGTAACTAATGCGTTGCCAGCCTTTAGTTTGAGGTATTAGGGATAGAATAAAAACGATGAGATGGGAGCTTTGAGAGAGGGGTGTTACTGAAGGAATAGGGTAGAGTAATCAAACCCAAGAACCCATGGAAAACTAGGAGAATGGAATAGGCGGATGGAATAGGGAAGATTCCCAAGATTAAGAGTAGGGAGAAAAAATGGGTGATCAAAGCTCATCGTGCGATAGACGATTAGCCTAAGGCTAAGCGTTTCATGCCAATATTCCGTGATATCACACCTATCGAGCCGGACTAGCGAACTGGAATCAAGATAATGGATTCCAGCATAGCTCTACCACGTCAGAAATGATCTCTGAATTTGCGACTCCTGCACGTAATCGTTGTGTAAAATACAACTTTCATATCGTATCGATACCTATACAATAGCAACACTACAACGTACGTGTTTGAGAATTCTTCTAGCTTCACAATGTTTTCTCTCCAGTTTGCTCTTGTTTTTGCGCTATTTGTTACATTAGTGTCGTTTCGTATAAAACTCACAAAATGTATTATGTCGGTGTGAATTGAAAGGGGCATGCTCGTTATATTATTTGAGGCATTGAATACAGATTTAGCTATATCCTTAAGTCTTATAAATAGTAAATAATTTTATATTGAACACTCGTATAATGTTCATAATGTACGAATCAACCAAATTGAATCAATTTATTTGAAAGACACAGAATTTATTGGACGCGAATGGCATTGAATGATTAATGTTAATGTTTATATAGATCACTTTGGTTGATTCATTGAATCACAGAAATGAACCATGTAATACCGACTTAAGTGGAATATATAATACGTAATATTTCCCTCACGTAACGGCATACCCGCAACGTTTTTCCAAGATGGATGAAGAATGAAGATCCCAGACGTGTCAAGGATATGGTGATTGTAACAACAGGGCAATTTTGTTTGACGAATTGCCTAAGATTTTCAAATTGGTTTTCAAATTGGACAAGAACATTAACAATCTGCCCGTAACACTTCAAGTTAAAATTTTGTTGCGATTCATGTTGTCACTTGTTAATTGAAGATTTTCCACTTGTCCGTTGCGATTCATTTTTCCATTCATCCGTCGTCATTCTTTTTTCAAGTTATCCGTTGCCATCGTTTTTCAACTTATCCGTTGCCATTCGTTTTTCAACTTGTCCATTGCGATTCGTTTTTCCACTTGTACGTTGAAGTTTCACTTCTATGTTTTTCAATTAAACAGTTAGTATATCGTTTGGTAATGTCAATTAATAACACATCTCTCAGTTTCTTGAAAAAAAAATATGAAAAAGTCTAGAAAGTATAAGTTTTATGACAGATGTCGAATGATTGACGCGTGGTACGAAGAAGTGTTTTTTCCTGTTGCCACGTATCAATGATCCCGCGACTGGTGGCGTTATTGTCACCACTATATATTTATAAAGTGTTTCTGCTCATAGAAAACAGTACCTTTTTTATTTGACATAACATGAGTCACGTGACACTCGGTCGCGTTATGTGTTAGTAGTATTTTCCGCCTTAATTACCAGAAACCAGCTTTATGAAAAATATTGACTACCTCCTAAAATAATCAAATTTCATCTCATCCTCATGTACCAATTTAAAACCTAACTAAAAGGGAAACAGCATCTAAAAGTAAACTTCTTCTTACTCATGTTAATAAATGAATGATAAGTTAGACTTCCGTCAATATTCAGGCATAAGAGTACGGTCAATGTGAAAAGATGATGAAAAATGGGGCTTGAGTGCTTTCAAGTGACAAAAGGTTGTTAGACAAGTGGCCCGACTAAATGGATGGACGTGGACTAGTGCAGGGATTATAAACCTTCGGCATATTTTAAAATCTCTTCTTTAAATCTTTATTGCACTGCATTATTACAGACTTATTTATCGTAGAGATCTCCAGTAAAACTTTAAATGTCAGATATAAGTAACACCCGTACTGATAAATTTCTGATTATTTTATTATGCGAAAGTAACTCTGTCTGTCTGCCTGTTACAGTTTTATGGAAAAACTATTGGGGACTGCCGCGGTAAAGCATAGCATTTTTTATCAACTTATGCAATTATATTTTTTATTTATGCAGTTTTTTTTTTCTTTGATATTAATTCAAGTTACACTTTTTGAGCGTGGTGACCGATAAGAAAACAAATCACCTATATACATACATGTATACTTACGCGCACATGCGGTGAGTGTGGCATTATAAAGATATAGATAGAGATTATAGATACCTATATACTTTCTCACAAACAGCTGCTTATGTATTCGTCCGATTTCGGAGCAGCTCGACGTCCATAATTTGCAATGCCTAACATACCTCAAACCGCTACGAGAGCTCGCGGCTCACTGTTGACTGTGGCCACCGCACGCCTCCGCTCGTTTCGGCTGGGCGTAACTATGTTCTAAATCTCAGCCTTTGCTCCACAAAATTAAAGCGCAGGGTCGACAGGGAGGAGGGGGTTTTTAGTGGGTATTGGGGTTGCTCCCTCGTGTAGCAACGCTCGGAGTCTCCACACTAGCTGAGTCGATCGCGGACGGAACACTGCCAAGAGCATACTATTGCTGCAGTGTTATCGCCCCCGACCGACGTGTGTCGCTTTCCTGGCAGCGACCCAGTCTGTGCGTAAATCGGTAGCATTTTCCCTCGCCTCAAAAAAAAAAACGACTCCGCTCGCCGCGCCCGCCTCAGGCCCCCGTCACCGCGCATGGTAGGCGGAGTGGGAGGTGTTAGGTTTTTTCGTAACGGGATTTCTTGGTTCGGTCCCCGCGCTCAAAGCCCGGGATAAAAGCTATGCAATAGCTTAAAAACAACAACAAAATTGAAAAATGCGCCGGCTTCAAAATGTTCTAGTAAATATTTATTAACACGCTTTTATTAGCTTCACCTGTATGTATGTATGTATGTATGTTTGTAACCGACCCCTTTGAGCTCGATTTTGTCCTACTTTGAACGATCAGATTTAATTAAAACTTTGCACACCTGTCAAAGGTCGATGACAATGCAATAATATAGTACCATGGAGCTGATCTGATGATGGAGTGGGAAGGTGGCCATAGGAACTCCTGTACTAAACAAGATAGACCCGTCGTGTTTGGGCTCGTACGTTTATATCACGTGACAGTGCAATAATATGGTACCATGGAGCTGATCTGATGATGGAGTCGGAAGGTGGCCATAGGAACTCCTGTACTAAACAAGATAGACCCGTCATGTTTGGGCTCGTTTTACTTGTCTTGGCTAGCACTCTGCTGCTACATGATATGCAGGATCTCAAAAGCTTGTATTTAAAAATATTTTAAAAAAATTCAACTAAAAAATGAAGAATAAATAATAGTTTAAAAAAAACTAAAAAAAACACGCTTTCATAAAAAATCCAACTAAAAAACAGAAAATAAAATTTAATAAATTTGGTTTCTGATGAATGGAGTCTTACCGTGGAGTGCAAAAAAGAAATAATACATTAATTTTTTTTACACTGTACTTAATCAAATTGATTAATTATTTCTTTTTTGCACTCCACGGTAAGACCCCATTCATCAGAAACCAAATTTATTAAATTTTATTTTCTGTTTTTTAGTTGGATTTTTATTAAAGCATGTTTTTTTTAGTTTTTTTTAAACTATTATTTTTTGAGTTTTAGTTCGAAGTCGGTTTTGTTTTTGTTAAAAAAATTGTGTGCGCAGTGCAGTTCACACGCAGTAGAGGTGAAACATCAGAGAATGTACTCACAGATAATTCTTATCCAACTTTTATTAATACAAATATAATGCTACACCCGTCAACATATTATAATTCAAAATAAACTTCTTAAGTATCAATTTCACTTGTTCACTGTTTTATCCTAAAAAATATTAGTATCAGTTTTTGTTCGGAATACAGATATCGAGCGTCGGCTTTCAATTGTTACGCGATACATACGAGGGCACTTTTTTATCGCGTCGAAAAGCGGGTACACCGGTGATTTGACTTCAAGACGCACGGTGATAGCTCTCGCGTGATATTATTTCATATTAAATTATATTTTGAGAATATTTGATAAATACAAGTATATGGAACAATATAATAGTTAGTATAGTCAGTGAACAAGTGGTTGTGACGAAATAGGACGAGGCGCGGGTGTATTTGGACAGACATTTATCCATCCCCCGTAGTGTTTCCCTTGTAGTAGTTTGGTAGGATATTTTATATATTTCCTCTCAAGGGGCGCCCCTCCCTTAAAAAACTGACGAATTAGTGTTCACCCTTGTTCCTGTTCCTGCCACCGTCGACTGGGGTACCAGGTAAGTACTTAGTATATAGGTAGCAAAAATTACCTTGTGGGTTTGTGCCGTCGGGTTACCGATCCCGCCGTGTACAGTTTTATTTCGGTCCAAATTGGACCTATGTTTAATCATCGGCCTTATTGTCTCTCTAATCTGTGCTGCACAAAGTAATACTCGTATCTCAATATCTCACAGGCTTAGTCCTATAGATTTATGTGTTTATCTCTTCTTGATGTTGCTCTTTCGTTTCATCACAACGATTCTAAAGAAATTTCAATAATATACCGCAATATCATAATAATATTAGTTGTAATGATGTTCAAATACGGACCTGTATTACATAAAATAACAACCCCACTTTTTACGCTAGGGTAACTCATTAAGACTTCTTTATATTAATTGAAGCCAACATTATCTACAATCGATACTCGAGAGACTTATTTATTGTTCTACCTTGATTAAAAATGTGATGTAAATGCAAAAAGGTTCGTCACCCCTGTCCTAATGCTTCGGGATAATAGCCAAATGAATCCAATTACTAAGAAAGTGGGGAGTAACTCTAAAGTCAACCTAATTTTTTCTCTCACAATTAATGTAGGAAACAAATGTATAGTGCACATTCGCAACAAAGTGAAAACGATAACATCTGAAATAATATTTTGAGATTTCGAGTTTGTTGTGAGATAAAGCCAAAAGAAAATAAACAAGTGGTTGTGTGCGAATTTTAAATGGATGATTCTTGTTTACAATAAAATCAGGTACGCAAGATTCTCAGGTACAGGATTTAAAAAAAAATGATTTGTTATATAAAAACATGTTTTATAATCCCACCATTTAGAAATATATAAAGGACTTATGACTTTCTATGCAACATCAATCAAGACAACAATAATATGTAGCGCCATGTAGTCATGTAGGAGTTACGACTTTATTAGAGGTAAGGAGCAATTACAACTCATGTATTAATTTTTCACGATATCACTATCACTATCTCTCAAGAGTAACTTGCTTCACTTGTGAATATATAATGATAAAGAATTAGTTTCGGATTTTACTTTTTTATATATTAAAAACAGCTTCCCTAAGCGTTTGTGTCTGCAAAACTCGTAATTATTAGGTTAGACTTAGTAGGTAAGAACTGTTGAATCTCATATAAGAGAACTGTAATGTAGTTTTAGGAATAAAGTTCTACAAACACATGCGGGGCCGGGTTGAGCTAGTACTACAATAAATAAAGTAAACTTTTATGATACTCGTTTGTTTTACAAGTCACGAGTGTGCATGGGAAACGTCCTTTTTAGCAGATGTAATTGAGTTGAATGTCAAGTGATTCGCAGAGACATGGCTAATTAGATTTAGGCGTAAATAAATGTTTAAGAGGAATAAAAATTGTTCCGAGTTTTATATCTTCTTCAAATGTTTTAGTAAATTCATTTAATAATTACTACCACATAATTTCTTAAATAAAGCTTCTTATGGTTACAGTGAAATACATTACTTAACTTATTGATACTTACTACTAACTACTTGATACTTATTGATATTATGCCTACATCAACGGCAGCAAGCAGGAAAATGGCGAGTAAAGAACTGAGCGAGGATTAATTGTTCAAATAATTATGTGTACATACTTGCCAATTTCCTGCTTACTACCGTGGAAGTACGCATATTGTTACACATATTTTATACATAGCTATACATTTGATATCAAGCACTCGACGCTATTTGACAATAAATTATTTATACATATTTCTTCGATTATAGCCTTTAGGGCCGGCTCGATCGGTGTGATATCATGCTCTCTTACATTATATCTGCGTGAAACTTTGGGCTAATCTTGTTTCATGCGATAATTGTTAGTTCCAATGGCCCACTTCCCCTTTCCCATATTCAATCCGAACAAAGTGCGACAAGGTGTGGGAGGGATTCTAAATTTCGTGATGTCACACACTTTCTAACACGTAATTTGAAGAATAAACGAAAAACTTCTATACATTTTCAACTCTATCTGTATGAGTATGGTGTTTAAATTATTAAATATAATGTATTCCATCTCATTGTCTCGCAGGCTTAGTCTTATACATATACTAGCTGTACCCGGCAGACGTTGTCTGGCTTAAAACAATAAAAATCTAGAACCCGATTCCAGCGTCATCTACCGGGACCAAATGTTAATCTAAACTATTCTCAAATCCACTTGAACAAACAAAAAATTTCACCAAAATCAGGCCCAGCGTTTAGGAGTATCGCGGCGTCACCTACTGGGTCCAATCGTTTATTTAAACCATTCCGGGACAAACTTTAACACATACAACAACAAAAAGAACACCTAAATTCTGGTACCCGATTGCAGCGCCATCTACCTGGTTCAAATTAAAATCTAAATCATCCCAGTAGAAAATTATAAAAATACTAATATCGCTATTAAAAAAATAGGGGTTGATCGTAGAGGGTTGAAAATTTAGGGTTGTGTGTATTTTTTAATGTTGTATCATAAAAAAATAAAAATAAAAAAAATATCTAATAAAAAAAAATTAGGGGTACCTCTACCTCGGGGACTAGCGTTAACATTTAGGGGGATGAAAAATAGATGTTTTCCGATTCTCAGACCTACCCAATATGCACACAAAATTTCATGAGAATCGGTCAACTATCACTACACTCAAAATCGGTCGTTTCGGAGGAATATGGTAACTAACACTGTGACACGAGAATTGTATATATTAGAAGATGTGTTTATCTCTTTTTAATGTCGCTTTTTCTTTTCATCGAGATTCAAATTTTAAAGATTTTAAAGAATTTTCCCTTAAAAAAAATTGTAATATGTCTAAACTTAAAAATTATGTTCTACAGTTTAGTTCGCTTTTTTTTAATACAAATCCCAAAAGTAATATTTCATCAATGAAAAAATACTTACGCAATTTGAAAGTCACGGTGAATCTTCATAAAAGAAATTTCCTGCTTAGGGCAACACGTCAGCGTTGATGTACAACTTGGAAATGTGAACGAACGGTAATAAAATCAGTGTCATTATAGCGCTCGTTGGCTTTGGTATTTCTTACATTTGACCCTTCCCTCCTAAACTAAAACTATATACATATATAAGAGTACTAACAATTTTCAGGAACGCTCGCCACCGACAGCGATATGGATTACATTTTTTACCTGTAAATATGCTAATAATTAGTCTTTTCATTTAAGTTACTTTATATTTATGTAAATATTTCTAATAGAGTAAAATATTGTTGCCCGTAAAAGAAAAGGGTATAATAAAACCTTATTTGTGTTCTTTGACAATGTCAAAAAGAAAATCTGAAACAACTACTCAGAATTGTCATTACATATATTTTTATTGTACGAGTTTTTCTTATTTACTGATTTATGTTTTAAAACAATTATACTAACCACTGCCACATACATATTTCTATAATATATTTACAATAAATACAGTTATCCATTATCTATGGATACTAAAGTAAGTAAAAATGATAACGCAAGTGACAATAGCGTTCAAAACGTAACAGGAAGTGATGCAGTTAGAAGTACGGATAATGTATCAATATGTATGGAATGCGATGAAGAGAAACCAACAGACCTCAGTCAGATTAATGATACAGTTTTGGACGTACCTCTGCCCAGAGCTGAAAGAATCAAAAGAACTGCGAAGGGGTCCAAAGAACGCGATCGTAAGAGTAACTTGTATGGGTTTTACAAGAGCGAAAGTCAACGGAACTCTCGGCCAACATGGGTACAGTCCATGCTCGGAGGAGGTATGTATTTGATTTTTTCATTAGATGCTTGTCATTAGCCATTCATAGTCCGTTTCTAGACGTAGGTGTTACGTAGTTTCCTAAATGACTCGTGTTACAACAATTTCTTAAGAAATTTTTAAAAAGAGCTGGTGTTATTTACATAAACTTACACATAACACCATGTAGCGTGTACATACTAGACGACTCATTTAAAATATGACGTCATAACTTGCTACACTCGTACAAAATCGAGGAGACTTCGGCGTTAAGATGATTAAAAGAATTTCAGTTGAGTTTACTATCAACTACCCTAAAAAACTGAACTACAAGTGAACATTAGTTGTGACAATATTAACTTTTTTTAATGCAATTTATTAGTTTTATCTCTATATATTTGTATAAGCTTGTGTGTAATACTGATATTTCATGACTCACTTCTATCTTTCAGTTTACATGAAGGAACCAAAGTGCTTCATGTAATAAAATTCAGTTATTCAACGTCATTGAATAACTCAACTTTTTCACCCACTTCCAGACGTCTGATTATTTTTAATTTTGTAATAATTCAGTAAGATTTTAGTGTTCGTATAGAGAAGGACCCAGTTGTTTGTTGAAATGTGTTTCTTTGTCAAAATAACAGACGTTACGTCTTGCTTTTCAGAGATGATACAAAGCGAAGGTCCTCCATTAGAGTACGATCCTGAAACAAGAAATGATTTTGTCAGAAAAGTTTTTTTTATACTGACAATAATGATGTTATTTACGTTTTTAATTGTGATTGCGATTTATGTGACGTAAGTTACACCAGACTATTTATTAAAGGCCGGATTCTATATCTTACTAAATAAAATATTAACGAACAAAATATTGAAGTTCAATTACATTCAATTAAAAAATTAAATTAAAATTTGACATAAGCTAGTAATGTCAAAATTCAACCGATGGTAGTGCAAGTGAATGAATAGTAAGATATAGGAACCTGCCATAACTAAGTGATGAAATTTTCAATTATATAATATCAGTCCATAAAAGTTCCACTTCTGGGCTTGGGGCTTCCATTTACAGGGGAGCGGACAGTATACCCACCGTTTATGTCTAAAGCAGATTGGCGAGTTTGAAACGTCAGTTATCTCGATGTGCAGGATTTATAACAATATTTTCTTTCACCGTAAGCACGTAGTAATTATAACAATATGCACATTACATCAGAAAAATGCTTAAGTGGTAGAAGCTTTCCGTCTAGGATTCGAATTCGCACCCTTTGAATTTGGGACGCAAGTGTGCTAATTACTAAGCTACTTTGGCTTATAAAATAACAACTACGAACAATATAGAATAGATAAATTACATACAAGAAACTTTGATCAAGTTGCCTGTCAGTTCCTCAGACGGTTAAAAAAGTGTAGTATGTAAAGATTTGTGTTCGTAAGCTTATTTGATATATGTGTGGTGTAGTTTGTAACGTTACGAACTTTTAGTTACGAAAGTTTTAGTTTAGAAGGTAAGGGTCAAATGTAAGAAATACCAAAGCCAACGAGCGCTATAATGACACTGATTTTATTACCGAAAACATACGAATATAAATGTGTTCCTTACAATTCAAACCGAAATCCAGGAATTAACTGTATTTCTGAGTTTAAAGTTTTGAATTTATCTTTTTTAAATAAACAAGTTTAATTAGAATTTTGCGATAGTAGGTAAGTTAAAAAAACCCACATATATGACTGAATCTATAGAAGCAATGATGGCGTTATTTCGTCACAATGTTGGAAGTGTAATTATAATGTAATTACATTTATTATATTATTTCAATTGCAGTCCATTGAAGCCTATTTTTGCAAAATATGGAGTAATTTTTGCAATCCCTGCCGCGTAAGTACCAATTTTGTTCTGTATTTCATTTTTATCGCTTGAACTAGGTAATAAGGCAGCTCACCCAGATGGAAGGTGGTTACTACGGTATTATCCGTGCAATGACGGAGAAAGAATACAATTTCCTGCGGCCGGGCGGCCTGTTGTAAGAGGCGACAAAACAACCCACAGCCAGGTGGTAGGATATTTGTCCGACTGGATGGCTACCACCCCTGGTCTAGAGTATGCCGCCAGAACAACCTTGATTTGTGTTCCGGCATCAGTGAGCAGGTTCCAGTCCCTCTTTAGAGCAGCAGTGCATTTGTAGCACGTTTGGTGTTGCAAATTTCTATGGGCGATGGTAACCGCTTTCCATCAAGTGAGCCGTCTGCTTGTCTGCTGAACTCATGCAATAAAAAAAATACCATCACCTATGGATGTTTACAAGCATATCCGATTTAAAAGTGGGTTATATTAATACAGCTATTAGAAAAATTAACTTTGCATACACGTTGTCAGGGGTATAGAATAGGACATAGGGTACCTTTCATCCAGAAAAAAGACTGCTTTCGAAAGATAAACGAATATAGCTGAAACGATGGCGCTTCATCTAGGTTGTATTGGAGTCATCATTGCAATTCCCTAACAAATATATTGCTACGGAAACAGCAGTGATACAGCGACAATAATAATTGTAACGTGTTGCTCTCATGGTTAGATCCACGTTCATTCTTTTTTTGTTCGACGCGGAATAGCTGCCATGTGGTCCCCTAAAAATTTGACATAGTTTGGCCTAGTAGTTTTCATTTTACGATCATTTTTTTGTTCCCTGTTCTTGGGACCTATATTTTTTAAAAAGCGCGGCACCATTCGTAGGTCCACCCATACATAGCTAGACACTAAAAAGTAACAAATAAAAAATAAAAACTTCGTTTAAAAAAACCGACTTCAAAAACTATAAAATTTAAAAACTTCGTTTAAAAAAACCGACATCAAAAACTAAAAAACTAAAATGTATAAAATAACTTATTTCTAAAGCTATTATTATTAATATATATTATCTAAAACATCTTAAAATCGGTGCTTAGTAATTTTCGAAATATAGTAATTTTTAACCGACTTCGAAAAAAGGAGGAGGTTCTCAATTCGTCGGGGTTTTTTTTTTTCTTTTTTTTATGTATGTTCGCCGATAACTCCTTGATTTATGATCCGATTTACGTGATTCTTTTTTTGTTCGACGCGGAATAGCTTCTAATTGGTCCCCTAAAAATTTTATAGTAATTTTTATGTTTTGCTTTGCACCGACTTCAAGATGTGTTAGATAATATATATTAATAATAATAGCTTTAGAAATAAGTTATTTTATACATTTTAGTTTTTTAGTTTTTGAAGTCGGTTTTTTTAAACGAAGTTTTTAAATTTTATTTGTTACTTTTTAGTGTCTAGCTATGTATGGGTGGACCTACAAATGGTGCCGCGCTTCTTAAAAAATATAGGTCCTAAGAACCCGGAACAAAAAAAATTTCGTAAAATGAAAACTACTGGGCCAAACTATGTCAAATTTTTAGGGGACCACATGGCAGCTATTCCGCGTCGAACAAAAAAAGAATCACGTAAATCGAATCATAAATCTCAGAGTAATTGGTGTACATATGGAACGGAGTGAAAATTATTTTCATGAAAAATGTTCATAAAATGAAAACTACTAGGCCAAACTATGTCAAATTTTTAGGGGACCACATGGCAGCTATTCTGCGTCGAACAAAAAAAGAATGACGTAAATCGGATCATAAATGACGGAGTAATCGGCGAACATATGGAACGGAGTGAAAATTATTTCCATGAAAAATGTCCATAAAATGAAAACTACTGGGCCAAACTATGTAAAATTTTTAGGGGACCAATTGGAAGCTATTCCGCGTCGAACAAAAAAAGAATCACGTAAATCGGATCATAAATGGCGGAGTAATCGGCGAACATACATAAAAAAAAGGAACAAAAAAAAAAAAAAAAAGATTCCGACGAATTGAGAACCTCCTCCTTTTTTCGAAGTCGGTTAAAAATGTATAAAATAACTTATTTCTAAAGCTATTATTATTAATATATATTATCTAAAACATCTTGAAGTCGGTGCAAAGCAAAACATAAAAATTACTATATTTTGAAAATTACTAAGCACCGACTTTAAGATGTTTTAGATACTATATATTAATAATAATAGCTTTAGAAATAAGTTATATTACACATTTTAGTTTTTTAAATGTTTTGTTTCTCTGTTTGTCTGTCTGTTTGTACCGGCTAATCTCCGAAACGACTGGACCGATTTACATGAAATTTTGTATGGTGATAGCTTATATCCCTGGTCAACATATAGGATAATTTTGCTCCCGAAAAATGAAAGAGTTCCCGTGGGATAGCTAAAAAACTTTCCACGCGGACGAAGTCGCGGGCAGAAGCTATTAATGAATAATTTCGTTATTAATTAACATTAGACTAGTTAATTGGCTCTAGTAAATTTGATTACTCGAAAGTAACTGATTCTATACAAACTATACATATCACTCCTGATCAGTAGGAGTGATACGTACTTCTCAGCATCCGGATGACTTGATTATGCATTATTCGTTTTAGGATTGTGGCGATGGCTATGTCTTATGCTTTTGCGTGTTCGCAGTGTTCAAGAAACCCTCCTTGTAACTATATCTGTCTTTTATTAACGGTAAGTGACTATATTTGACTCGTTAATACACATACACACAAGCGCGGATACGCTCATATATTAATGTCGAAGCTCACTAGAGCCACTCCCAACCGCCGGTAGCTTTACTTGCAAGCTGTCCACGCGCGGACGGCGAGTGAACCACATTTTTTTTTATTTCACACGATTTTATATTAGCTTGACCTGTATATCCAACAGTGGATGTATATAAGAAGGTGAAAGTGCTTTCTATTAGGAAAACTTGTATATATGAAACGCTTAGATTATATCACAGGAAATCTGTACCACAGTTAGAAATTACGCTGAAAGGTGTCGATAAATGCCCAATACCTCAAGTACGAACTAGTTTTGCACAAGGTCACATTAAATTTACAGCTCCTTTTATGTACAATAAATTACCCGAAATAAAAACATTAAAGAAGAAAACTAATCGTGATTTCAAAAGTTTTATATTGAAATGGCTTCTAGAATTAAATTATGATGATGTAGAAAAATTTCTAAAAATAGGCATATAATTATAATATTATACAATATATTAATATAATTTCATACGCATAGTCAAACAGACATTCACACACACACATGCACCCACTATTTTTATGTTTATTTTATGTTGTGTTAAATGTATCCTCTATTATTGTTCCTACATTAAGGGAGAGGACACTAGCTCCTATAATACAGTACAAACTAGTTTAGGGGCTAGTAGAATAAAAAAAAATACTGTCTGATACATGTAAAAGTTTCAAATAAATATATGTCAGTATGTAACGCGTTTTTACAACCTAAGTAAGTTCCACTAGTTATGAAACGTCGGATTTACCTTAAAATTTGCACATATATTAAGGACTGATGACAATACAATAAATTAATAACTTTATCCTCATATCCTTCCACGATAAATTGGTTAACTACAAATTATCTCTCCGTAGAATGAGTGTCACAATTTAGATCGATTTTCACATTAGATATACTTATTAGGCGTCAAGTTTCTTCGTTATAAGTTACGTTTAGTTCGTTTCGAGACTAAAAAATAAGAAAATAAAATTTACAGTTTTAAACATCTAGAACTAAAAAATAGAAAATAATTGTTAAGTATGAAGAGTTTTTTCACAAAATAAAAAAAACTTGAGAGGTGTCAAGGGACACCCGGATGTAACGAAGTTCCTTTCAATTAATTAGTGAAGGAATTGTAATTTTTTTTTAAGTTATAATTTTTATTATTATTATTAACAAATATAATGTAATATAAACTTAATCAGTAGACTCAATTTTAGTAATAATGAGAGAGAGAGAGAAAAAGACAGACAGGGAAACACGCGCACGCCGCACGGCTTACAACTATAGCAAAAAGTGTCGTTACAGCTCCCTTTCGCAACGCGCGATAAGGAACTTCGTTCCAATATTCTGAAAATCTTAGAGGCGCGTTTTACTATATGTTCATAATAACTTAATTTTATAATAGCTATTACTGGAATTCGTATTTGTAAAGCACCCCATGTATAACACACAACTTACTTAGCTTGGGGACACACAATGTATGTTTGTCTGACGGTTATTACTATGTAGTAATGAGCTTAAAGTGCTAAAAGATGTTGCTGAGTAATGTCTTTTAGGGTTCCGTTTTAATTTTGATTAAAATAGAACTGGTATAAAATTGTAATGCCCATGCGTCCGCCTATCAGTTTGTCTACAGTACGCTACGTTGTGGGCCGACTGGTAAGCACTCACCCAACTTATTTTTCAGGTTATTTCAATGAGCATAATATGCGCTTTTGTCACAATGCGGTACGAGACTAAAATAATAATATACGCGTTGCTAGCAACTGTTATTGCTGTGGCTATTTGTACATTCCTAGCTCTTACAAAGGTAAGAATAATTTCTTTTGTTTTATAGCTTAACAATATAATATCCGTGCAGGAACGGAGAAAGAATACAATTTCCTGCTACCGGGCGACCTGTCGTAAGAGGCGACAAAACAACCCCAGCCAGGTGATAGAGCAATTGCACGACTGGATGGCTACCACCCCTGGTCTAGAGTATGCCGTCATAACAACCTTGAGTTGTATTCAGACATCAGTGGCTAGGTTTCAGTCTCGATTAAGAGAGTAGCAGTGCATTTGTAGCACTTTTGGAGTTACAAATATCTATAGGCGATGGTAACCGCTTTCCATCAAGTGGGCCTGTCAGGTAAATTTATGCAATAAAATAAAAAAATGCTACAACAGTTTGTGAAGCGGTAGTAAATTACGGTAGGCTCTTATATAGAGTAAATAATAACCAGAAACAAAAGTTAAAATTAAGTAGGCTAAATGATAACTTTAACATTACTTATGTACGTATATCACGAATACTGATCAGTGGCAGAAACATACATAAATAAAAATGCTGCGATCAAAACCGTTAAAACGTAGTTTTAATTAATTTTTATAAATTACAGTTCGACTTCACCTCATGGATTTTGTATGTCGTCATCATAGGACTGGCTTTGTCTGCTGTCACAATGATTTTGGCGGTTGCAAAGTTCGCCTTCGGGTTTTATATGAAACCACTGCATATCGCTATATTGATCGCTGGGCTGATTATGAATTGCGTAGTAAGTACTAGAATATGCCAGCGACTTCGACCACACTTGGCTTGAAATTCCCGGGATAAAAATTATCACACATTTCATTACATAAAAATTACTATCAATCAGTGAAAAAATCTCATTGGAATTGGGTTTTTTTTTAAATTTGGTCAATCTAAAGTAGCTTCAGAAAAAAATCCGCAGGATTATCAGTATAAAAAGTAGCGCAGATTTTAAGTTTAAGAATTTGCTGTCGATCAGCAAAAACCGAGTATCGAAATCGGCCCAGTAACTTTACGTGAATCCCGAACAAACAGACAAGAGATCATCGAAAATGCATCGTGTACTCTGTCGTGTATATAGTCTATTTCAGTTATTTTATTTAAATAGTTCAATATACACGGCATATTTAGAATTTTATAATATTAGATTAACTCTTCTCTAGCCGATAGAGGTCTACTGGACGTAAGCCTCCCCAAGTCTGGACCACATATCTCGGTCTACTTTCTTCATTCCGACATTTATGCAGGTCATCAGTCCATAAGGCTTGAGGGCGTCGTACACTACATTTTTTATACGAAGTTGGTAAACCCCCAGACGGCTGACGTAATGGAAAATAGTAACCCTCCCCTAAAGACGTTTGCAACAGTAGGTACAAGGCGTTGCCATATTTAGGATGGGATAGAAGGGATGAGATAGAGAGATGTGATAGGAAGAAGGGGATAAAGGGGATGGATTAGGGGGAGGCGTAGTAGGCAATCGAAACTCTCACACGTCGTATGAAACACGATACGATCAATGGTCAACCGTTTCAAGCCGATATTCTGCAAGAGCGTAGTATTAAACCGATCGAGACCGCCCTAAGAGTTGAAATTAAGATAAAGATTCCGGCATGGTCTAACATGTTACGTTGACTGAGATGCGGTGTTCTCCAGGACTTTTTTTTCTCGTAGAAAGAAAGATAGAAAAGAAAAAAAGTATATTTTTATATACAATGTAAAAGTAATTAAGAAAGAAAATACCTATAGAAGTATAGATGAAGTTATAAATTGAATCTCTAGTTCAGCAGATTGGTGGTTAAGTCAACCAGTGCTGATCTTCCTCTAGGGCCATTTAAGTGACATATAAAGGCAAAACTTATAACAAATAATGAAAAAAAATGTGATACATCTACTACACTAAAAATAAATATTTATTTATAACTTAAATAATACAGAAGAAAGCAATAATATTAAAGTTTATGTAATAAAACCTAACATACATGAATACCATGATTGAATATATGCATATGCACAAAACTTTATGCAGAACTTATTAACAGTTAAAAAATCTCGATTTCTGTTTGTTTCGAGACATGGTTCAAAAGTATTTAAAAAAATGTAACCACGTTTGTATGAGTGAAATAGTCCTGTAACAGCGTCATCTAGTGAGTTATATTTGTGGTAGTTGCGTGTAATACACTTGATATGTTACGTACTACTGAACACTAGATGGTGCAACTAATTACATCGATAATATTTCAAACCAAAACTATTTTAGACAGTACTCGCTTATATCGTGGCCATTGGGTCAGAAACAGAATGTACATTTCACATGATCGTCAATCTATCTGACTGAAATGTCTAAGTATAATCAGAAAAAATTGACTGAGACTAGGTTTATATAATGCCTATGTGCACTGTACCTACATATAAAATATATTTTTCATTTCTCATATTCTAAAAGTACGCTTGAAATTTCCTAATCACAGGGATAAAAACAGCACTTTTCGTCGTCTCTTGGAAACGATTTGCCCTGCTGTCAAAAATTTAGGAAACTATGGGAACTATTACATGCGAATCATGTCCCAACTTTTTTTGACAACCACTGTTACATCGCGGATTAAATTATAATAAAAAGATATCAACAATTTTGTAACATCATTTTATACCTATAAATTACTTTTCACTGAATAATTATTTAATTTATATAATTTTGAGATCCATATTTACTGTCATCCGTGATTAAAAAAATACTCGCTAGTAGAACGCCACAGAAAAAACGGACAAGTGGAAAAACGAATCGCAGCAGACAAGTGGAAAATCTTCAACTGGCAAGTGACAAAATGAATCGCAACAAAATTTTAACTTCAAGTTTTACGGGCAGATTGTTAATGTACTTGTCCAATTTGAAAACCTGCCCGTTAAACCTAATCAAAATAAATTACTTCATATTCAAGACTGCTTCAATACCTTTATATTACTTCTTGAATTATTCAATTTAGTCATTCCAATCGAAAGATATCACGAGTTTAAAAATGTAAGAATTAGACCACGTGACCGTGATGCTTTTTCGTGAGCGAAACATCGTAAGACCCCGTCTATATAGAAGTTTCACTTCAAAAGTGTGTGTGTGCAATTCACACACGGCAGAACGGAAACTTCATAAAAGTAGCCTACGAGGGATTTTGATAAATATTGAGTATTAGGATAATTATAAGGTTTATTATTTTTATAATATTTTACCTAGCTCAAAAATTATTTTGTATTTTAATGCAAAATATTACATCTAATATATAAAATTCTCGTGTCACAGTTTTCGTTGCCATACTCCTCCGAAACGGCTTGACCGATTTTGATGAAATTTTTTGTGCTTATCCGGTATCTATGAGAATCGGCCAACATCTATTTTTCATCCCCCTAAATGTTAGGGGTAGTCCACCCCTAATTTTTATTTTTTATTTTTTAGACAAAATTTTTAATTTCTATTTTTTTATGATACAACATACAAAAATACATACAACCCTAAATTTTCAACCCTCTACGATCAACCCCTATTTTTTAATAGCGATATTAGTATTTTTACAATTTTCTACTGGGATGAATTAGATTTTAATTTGAACGATTCTCATGAAATTTTGTGTGCATATTGGGTAGGTCTGAGAATCGGACAACATTTATTTTTCATCCCCCTAAATGTTAAGGGTAGTCCACCCCTAAATATTTATTTAATTTTTTTGTTTAGTTTTTTATTTTTTTAAGATACAGCATTAAAAATACATACAACCCTAAATTTCCAACTTCTACGATCAACCCTTATTTTTTACCGGGTAGGACGACGTCTGCTGGGACAGCTATATCTATATATATAAAAGAAAGTCGTGTTAGTTACACTATTTATAACTTAAGAACGGCTGTACCAATTTGGCTGAAAATTGGTGGGGAACCAGGAGACAGATATAGGATACTTTTTATACCGTTGAAACCGGTAGGTGGCGTTGAGATCGGGTTATAGAATCCTCTTAATCACCGGGAGCGATTTTGATTTGGGTGTTTGAGTGGGTTCCCGGATGGTTTAGATTCGCAATTAGAACCAGTAGGTGGCGCTGATATCGGGTTCTAGAGTCCTCCTAATCACCGGGAGCGATTTTGGTGATTTTGTTTTTGTGTGTTTGAGTGGGTTCCCGGATGGTTTAGATTCGCAATTAGAACCGGTAGGTGTCGCTGAGATCGGGTTCTAGAATCCTCCTAATCACCGGGAGCGATTTTCGTGATTTTGTTTTTGTGTGTTTGAGTGGGTTCCCGGATGGATTAGATTCGCAATTAGAACCGGTAGGTGGCGCTGAGATAGGGTTCTAGAATCCTCCTAATCACCGGGAGCGATTATGGTGATTTTGTTTTTGTGTCATGAAACAAAGTTTTTAAGGAATTCAGAAAATATGGCGGTACGAAGTTCGCCGGGTCAGCTAGTTTAATATATTACATATTTAGGATATATTATAGCACAATTATTCTCCATCTAATATGACTACTACTACTTAAATCTCATTATTCTATCTAAATTACAGGTTAAATCGCTAACATAAAGTTCAAAATTCAATGCATTGTTATGCACAGTTTCCTTTGATCTACGTATAAGAGAATCCTTAAGTATACATATTATACAGATAATTAGCTTATAATAGCTTAATTTGATTTTTAAAAGTTTTATTTAAATTAAAAACTAATACCAATGGGTAAAAAGAAATGTTTTTAATTTCGAATTAAATATGGTTACATTTTATGTGTTTATCTTTTTTAAATGTTGCTTTTTAGTTTCATCGAGTTTCAAATCAGAACGATTCTAAAGAAGTTTTACTTTAGAAAATTACTTGACGTCTGATGGCACACACATAATTGTGAAATGTGACGTACGTGATGCCGTTTCATCAGAATTAGATATGGAATTAACGCGTGATGTTATTAGAAAGTTGTTGTTAGTAGTTGTGCGTTCAGTAAATCAGTTTTTTTTATTTTCCTCATATTCGAAATGAAAAGCAAGGCGTTAGTTAACCTCGGGTCAACGGCCTATTTAGGCACCAAACTATCTCGTACCTAAATAGGTCACTTTCACTTCTCGAGTAACAATTTACTATTATATGTCTCTATACTAAAGTGTAATAAACATTAGGAGTGGCTATACATGTTAGTGAAGGTAGGTTATTTTTTGTCAATGCACTATGTCAATTTGGGGTACCTTTAATCAGTTACCCCACATGGATATAAATATTTGCTTCCAGAGTCGTGAATATTGTGCGTTATATGTTTGTGTGCTCTGAAAATAAATTAGATTGTAAAGTTTCAAAAACAGGAAAAAAATATTTGAAGAATATACGTTCAGCAGTTTCTCAGATATGATGTATTTTGTACTAAATGTTTTTTTATGGTTCTTTTTGCGGAATCATTCCTAGCTGGCTAATAATACGCACTTGTCCGATTTTTTTACATTTGCGGCAACATTAATACATTAAAGGCTATTTTCTAAAACTGTTCTTTCTGTGTTTTAACACTATTCGCTTGAAATATATAATGTATGCTGATAGATAACACTTTATTGCTCACAAAAGAAACAATTACAAAAATGCACAATTAAAATATTATCATAATAATAACAATAGATGGATGATAAACCTTATGACCTAAAGCAATATTAAAGAATATTTTAAGGTTATTTGGCGATGTAGGAGGTGCAGAGTGTTACATAGAACATAGCTTAAATGTACACATTTAGACTACTTAATAAGTTAAATAAACATACATGAACTGCTTTATAAATTAAGTAAGATCTACTTAAACTACTTTGTATATCTGTCAAATATTATTATAACGAAATTATATCTTTTCAGATGCTAGTGATTGAGTTGCAAATGGTTTTGGGTGGAAAATCAGTTGAATTGAGCGAAGACGATTATGCGCTTGGGGCGTTTATGGTTTACATGTCGATCATTGAAATGTTCCTCCACCTTGTTAAAATCATAGGCTTACTGAGTGAAGATTAACGACGTTCCTGATTCAGAGCTTAAGCCGATATTAGATAGTTCATTTTTGTATCTTAATCTAGATGAACCAATGTGATATACGTATTTAAAAATTTAAAAATTATACGTATTTATTCAATGTAATTTAATATCGCCGTGTCCCTTTAGTTCTATGCCTTTCTGTCAAATTGAACCGTCTAATATCAGCATTAGCTATCAAATACGCCTCGTATGTCGAAACATGAATATATGAATAAAATAATAACTTTTTTTGTATGCGTCAGATTGTGATAACTGAATTTAATATGTTTTATATTTTAGTTTCGAATTGAGACTAATTTTAGCTACTAAATATGGACAATATGTATTTTTACTTTGATAATTTTATATAATACCTTTATTTTGAATGCATTTTTTTAAGTAAACGCATTATGTTTCGTGGTTTTCATCAGGCGTTCGTCTAAAAAGCAGTCCACGACATGCGATGCGACGCTATGAACGCAATGCCTATTTTCGTCGGATGGGGAAAGCGTATAACGGCGTGTACATAGTGTTGCTGTATATCTCTAACGTCGGCCACATCATTCTTCGAGCGCCAACTGTCAAATTTAGTTGACAACGAGAAGAATTTGCAATAACACGTCACACGTACGTACGTAATACGTCTTAGGCCCGGTTTCTACCAAAGCAGAGAGGAGAGGAGACGAGAGGAGATGTGCTGCGAAGCTGGCAGGTTATTTCCACCGAAGCGGAGAGGAGGCGTGTAGCGGAGAGGAGATGTGAGCTTTGTGTAGCCTCGCACACGCCTTCGAGTGTGCGAGGCGCGGGCTGAAGGCAGCGGCGAATGTGGCGCGCGAGCCCGGCGCCGCCCGGTCTTCGACTACATATGTCTCCGCTCTGCCGCGCCGTTTGCTCGCTGGCGGCACAAAATTCTATAGAATAATTAGACACCTTCCACGCGTAAAACGTGAATCAGGCTGCCATGAAAAAATACATTAATAAGCATACTTATTAATGTCTTTTCTCATGACTATCTATGCATGCCAATGATATTTTTATATAATATCATTGATGCATGCCTATATAAATATATATTTCGATTGTATAATGTATGAATATTTGTGAGTCTATTTAGAGAATAAATTTATAAAAGCTTTCGACGTTTACATATTTTTGCCTTTGATTATACTAAGTAATGGAAAACGGGCATTCATTGGCTTACGAATTGTAAGGCTCAATGTTTCCGTAAGATGGATTTGATCAATTTTCTTACTTTGAGATATTTTATTGATGCTATCCATCATATCATTCAGAGCTAAAGGGGAGACCGATGGCTTCCAAGCGATTTTTGTTAGATTGAAACATATCTATTGCTTTGGATATCATTTTTATATATTTGAAACAAACATAAGTGTGCTTTATGAATAAGGTGTCAGTGAATCTGGATTACCTTTTATTTCTGTCTAACAATTTTTAATTCCCCATGGCAACATTTAAGGATTACTGTTCCAACTTTCTGCTAAATTCCTGAAACTCCTCCCTTATTACTTACTTTTGCCACGTTTTTCTGCCATGGGTTGAGCCCAAACCATAATGTTTTTTTTTTTGCACTATTTACTTTGATCTACATATACAAGAATATCTGCCTTAAGACTATACAGGTAGAGCTAAAATTCATTTGAAATCTTTTAAGTTTTATTTAAAATAAAAATTAATACTAACGGGTAAAGAGAAAATTGTTTTATTTCCAATTAAATAAGGTTGAATTTGGTGTGTTTTTCTCTTTTTAGTGTCACTTTTTCGTTTCACCGATTTTCAAATTACAATGATTCTAAAGAAGTTTCTTAAAAAAATAAAAACTTCGTTTAAAAAAACCGACTTCAAAAACTAAAAAACTAAAATGTATAAAATAACTTATTTCTAAAGCTATTATTATTAATATATATTATCTAAAACATCTTGAAGTCGGTGCTTAGTAAGTTGCAAAATATAGTAATTTTTATTATGTTTTACTTTGCACCGACTTCAAGATGTTTTAGATAATATATATTAATAATAATAGCTTTAGAAATAAGTTATTTTATACATTTTAGTTTTTCAGTTTTTGAAGTCGGTTTTTTTAAATGAAGTTTTTATTTTTTATTTGTTACTTTTTAGTGTCTAGCTATGTATGGGTGGACTTACGAATGGTGCCGCGCTTCTTAAAAAATATAGGTCCCAAGCAACGAGAACAAAAAAATGTTCGTGAAATGAAAACTACTGGGCCAAACTATGTCAAATTTTTAGGGGACCACATGGCAGCTATTGCGCGTCGAACATAAAAAGAATCACGTAAATCGAATCATAAATCTCAGAGTAATCGGTGTACATATGGAACGGAGTGAAAATTATTTCCATGAAAAATGTTCATGAAATGAAAACTACTGGGCCAAACTATGTAAAATTTTTAGGAGACCAATTGGAAGCTATTCCGCGTCGAACAAAAAAAGAATCACGTAAATCGGATCATAAATCACGGAGTTATCGGCGAACATACATTTTAAAAAAAGCAAAAAAAAAAGATCCCGACGAATTGAGAACCTCCTCCTTTTTTCGAAGTCGGTTAAAAAGAGCTAGTTGCAAACGTAAACCGGCTTCGTCCGGTTTTTGTCGCACATATTCAAAGGGCACCCATAGTGTACAGCTAGTTGTTAGTGGCAATAAAGCACATGTTTATAATATCAAAAATAATACAGATTTACATACTCTATTTAAGGTTTACACTCCGAATTAAATAGTTTACTAAAACTGGTTACAAGCGGTTAATTTTAAACCGGTTCTAAGCCTTTCTAATAGCCATAGTAATATCAATAGATTAAATCACTTGCAAGGCTTAGTATCAAGAATATACAAAATCTACATGTACCAAGCCTACATAAAAAAATCATTAATTATAATACATTGTTATAGCCAATTGAATAATGAATAAGCTAAGAGCTACTAGTTGGTCCGAGCAACCTGCTTATCATAAAAACTCTAATTAAATAAATTAAATTTTTTGAATTTTTGGTGATGAGAATAATGTCCCGATATCCATACCTGTGCCACTTGGTGTTAAAACATTAGATCCTCGGGTCACACTGCAAGAGTTTCGTTACAAAAAACAGCAATTTGTTTTTATAAAGTTGAATTTCAACTGGTTTACTTTTTAATTTAAAAAAATTGTGTTGAAAACTATGTCCAAAGGCAAGTAAAATAAAAGCTTGTAAAATATCTAACTTGGAATCTAGTGAATTTACAATGGCTTAGGCAATGATAATGAAGAAAAAATAAGATACGTTACGTTATTTTAAAAATATCGTCTCACAAATGTCTGGAATTTAAATACGTGCTTTTCTATTTTTTATTGAATGAAAGCAGATGGGTAGACAGAGATCCACCTGATGGAAAGCGAAAGTTATCATCGCCTATGGACATTTATAACACTGAAGGTGTTGCGAATCGGCTCTCTGCCTATCCGCTGTGCTCATGCAATTGAAAAAAAAATATGATGGATGGTTAGTTTTTTATGTTTAAAACTATCTTACGAAAATCTTTTGAGTTTATATGGAAGAAACTGACTGTAAAGTGTTTTCCATTACACATTAAGAACAGCCCATATACCCCCCTAGACTGGGGTTTATATGGAAGAAACTGACTGTAAAGTGTTTTCCATTACACATTAAGAACAGCCCATATACTCCCCTAGACTGGGGTTTATATGGAAGAAACTGACTGTAAAGTGTTTTCCATTACACATTAAGAACAGCCCATATACTCCCCTAGACTGGGGTCGGGTATTCCTTTTTTATAAGGCAGCGGATAATATACCAGCCACGCTTGTACAAGGCGGAATGGAGGATTTCACACATCGGTTATCTCTATGTGTAGGTTTCATCGCGATGTTTTCCTTCATCATTAGCACGTGGCAAGCATATGCTCTAGATCAGAACACTGTCTAAATTGAGCATGCTTTACGGCCAGGATTCTACTTGAGGTTGAATCCTGGCCTCAAGCCAGCCAACCAACTCAACAAAAAAAAGAAAAAAAATTGGAATGATTTTTACTTCTCTTCTTTAACCAATATCGCTTTCCTATGTTACATACTTCTTTTATACCAAAAATCTCCAGATATTTGAAACTGCATCCCTTTGTGTTTCACCTGATTCAAGGGGAACATCAAAAGAATACGGTTGTGAGCATATATGTGAATTCTCAAAAGCAACTCAAACAAACCATTACTCGAATCTCGACTGGCTCGAAAAAATAGTTTACCAAGTGTGATCTGGGCTGTGGTATCGAAGTTCCGTCAAAAATTCCGACTCATTCTTCTTTGAAATAATATTACACGAAGATATAGAGAAGATATAGATCTTCGAGAATAATAATAGTATGCATAATGGAAAAAAATTTAGAGATTAAACTTGTCCAAGAATAGTTTAACTCTGAATATTTTTTTTCAAACGCTATCGACTTTAAACTAAAAATGAAATAAACGTTTCTAAAACAAGGTCTACTTATTCGTTGTTACATAAATTGAAGTCGGCGCCATTAAAAACTATTTTACATTTTACTTGACCACCGTCTTCAAATTATGTAAATTTAAAGTGTTGTAGTGAACTATTTCTTTATTATTATTTACTTGCTTTTGTGACATCTTGAAGTCGGTTGTGTTTTTAAAATACTTATCCATTACACATGCACTTTCTGGTATAGATTATAATGTTATTGTGTTCAGCGAATCGCAATGTATTGCTAAAGTCACGTTATTATTGTCTCTAATAGAAAACAAAATACTTGATTTCTTTTTGTGAACGGAATCCCAAAAATGAGCTCCATTCAAACGCTTTGATACGTGACCTGCCTACGCGCTTGCATTTTTCACTACATCCCACCTTTCAACGTTTTAACCGAGCTCAAAATACTAAAATAAAGACACTTGTAAAGGAACAGCTCTTTTTATAGGCCTTTAGTATTTAATAGGTATTATACATTTTAAGGGGATAGATATATGCTGCTTAAAGTATGTTCCATTCGAGTGAGATAGTCTTTAAATGTGAAACAAAAGTGAGCTTAAACTGATTCGGCCACTCTAGTGAACGAAATGCCATAGTATTAAAGTTATATACTAGCAAGTATATAATGTATGTAATTAGGAAAGACTACCAAATTTGTAATTAACGGATAAAAATCCAATGCACTAAAGCGTGTGTGTCGTTAGACGGGTCTTAATCATAATGACTTTTCTTAGGAACTTATTAGGGTTTTGTAATTATTGGGGTAAAAAAAGAAAGCCTTACACAATCGTTATGCTCGTCCGTCTATCCTTTCATGCGTCCACCTGTTCGCCTGTTCCTTTTTAACCGACTTCGAAAAAAGGAGGAGGTTCTCAATTCGTCGGGATCTATTTTTATTTTTTTGCTTTTTTTTATGTATGTTCGCCGATAACTCCGTGATTTATGATCCGATTTACGTGATTCTTTTTTGTTCGACGCGGAATAGCTTCCAATTGGTCCCCTAAAAATTTTACATTGTTTGGCCCAGTAGTTTTCATTTTATGAACATTTTTCATGGAAATAATTTTCACTCCGTTCCATATGTACACCGATTACTCTGAGATTTATAATTCGATTTACGTGATTCTTTTTTGTTCGACGCGGAATAGCTCCCATGTGGTTCCCTAAAAATTTGTCATAGTTTGGCCCAGTAGTTTTCATTTTACGAACATTTTTTTGTTCCCGGTTCTTGGGACCTATATTTTTTAAGAAGCGCGGCACCATTCGTAGGTCCACCCATACATAGCTAGACACTAAAAAGTAACAAATAAAATTTAAAAACTTCGTTTAAAAAAACCGACTTCAAAAACTAAAAAACTGAAATGTATAAAATAACTTATTTCTAAAGCTATTATTATTAATATATATTATCTAAAACATCTTAAAGTCGGTGCTTAGTAATTTTCAAAATATAGTAATTTTTAAGTTTTGCTTTGCACCGACTTCAAGATGTTTTAGATAATATATATTAATAATAATAGCTTTAGAAATAAGTTATTTTATACATTTTAGTTTTTTCGTTTTTGAAGTCGGTTTTTTTAAACGAAGTTTTATTTTTTATTTGTTACTTTTTAGTGTCTAGCTATGTATGGGTGGACCTACGAATAGTGCCGCGCTTCTTAAAAATATAGGTCCCTAGAACCGGGAACAAAAAAATGATCGTAAAATGAAAACTACTGGGCCAAACTATGACAAATTTTTAGGGGACCACATGGCAGCTATTCCGCGTCGAACAAAAAAAGAGTCACGTAAATCGAATCATAAATCTCAGAGTAATCGGTGTACATATGGAACGGAGTGAAAATTATTTTCATGAAAAATGTTCATAAAATGAAAACTACTAGGCCAAACTATTTCAAATTTTTAGGGGACCACATGACAGCTATTCCGCGTCGAACAAAAAAAGAATCACGTAAATCGAATCATAAATCTCAGAGTAATCGGTGTACATATGGAACGGAGTGAAAATTATTTTCATGAAAAATGTTCATAAAATGAAAACTACTGGGCCAAACTATGTAAAATTTTTAGGGGACCAATTGGAAGCTATTTCGCGTCGAACAAAAAAAGAATCACGTAAATCGGATCATAAATGACGGAGTAATCGGCGAACATACATAAAAAAAAAAAGATCCCGACGAATTGAGAACCTCCTCCTTTTTTCGAAGTCGGTTAAAAATTAATATATTTTGAAAATTACTAAGCACCGACTTTAAGATGTTTTAGATAATATATATTAATAATAATAGCTTAAGAAATAAGTTATTTTATACATATTAGTTTTTTCGTTTTTGAAGTCGGTTTTTTTAAACGAAGTTTTTAAATTTTATATCTATCTTTTTTGTGATATTGCTGGAAGAAAGCATTTTCGCATTTTCTCAGAACATCCAGGGTATGTAGGGTACTTAGGCCGGCTTTGCACGCCCCTTCAATCAGGAAAGAGTAGTAAAAAGTCAACTACTCTTTAAACTTACTAGCGTCCCTCCGCGTCTTTATGAGGCGCTATGAGTTATGTCTTATACAGTTCACTGTAACGCTTTGACGCCAACCTTCACGATGGGGTGCCCCAGGACATCCCACGTCCCTGGGAGTGGCTCGCTGGGGAGTTTCGTCTCTCGGCCACGTTTGAATTCGGCAATCCATCGGTTCACTGTGCTAAATGATGTATTAGATTCCTTTAATGTTAGTGTTACGTCAACATCAATTTCCTGTGTTGTCATATTTTTACACAAGTATTTGACTAGCGCATGATGTCCAAATTTCTCTATTATCCAAGAACGTTGCGCTTGGTCTCACAACTCGTTCTAACATAAAAGCCATAAAATCTACATAAATTAAATTTACGCTTTGTCAACTAAAGAAAAGGCAAATTTAATAAGGTTAGTATCATATACTTTTACATCATATACATTAGGATTACTGTGGGATGCACAAGGAGGCTTCAGAAATGGAAGGGGATGTATGGATCAAGTTTTCTCGCTCCGCAATATCGTGGAGAAGCAGCTGGCTATGGGCCGGAAGGTTTTCTGCGGTTTTGTGGATCTAGAGAAAGCATTTGATAGGGTTGTACGGAAGGACCTCTGGGACATATTGCCCGGATATGGGATTGATGGCCACTTGCTGCGTGCTGTACAGTCCACTTACGAGGACTGTATGGCATGCGTGCGGGTGAACGGCAGCTTCTCGCCCTGGTTTGACGTCAATATTGGCGTCCGGCAGGGCTGCGTGCTGTCGGCTTTGCTGTTCATCCTATATCTGGACAATTGTCTCCAGAGATTAAGATTGATGGATGTTGGGGTGCGGATGGGTGATCTAGTTGTTAGCAGCTTGCTTTATGCGGATGATGCCATGCTTTTAGCCGAATCGCCATCAGAACTGCAAACACTAGTCACAATGATGAAAGATGAATGTCAGGCGAGAGGCTTACGTTTGAATGCGAAGAAAACAAAGGTGATGGTGTTTGAAAGAGAAACAACCAGAACGAATGCAAGGATAATGGTCGATGATGTTATGCTGGAACAAGTGAATGAGTTTGTATATCTTGGATGTGCTTTTAGCAGGGATGGAAGGTACACCGCTGATATAGAAAGAAGAGTGAATTTGGGGAATAGTGTGAATGGAGCGTTAGGTAAACTTCTAGGCGCTAAGAACCTCAGCCAGAAGGCCCAGCTTGCCATACACAACGCGGTGCTGGTACTTACGCTCACGTATGGAAGCGAGAGTTGGGTATGGAATAGAGAGCACGAAAGTAGAGTAAACGCGGTCGAGATGCGAGCACTGCGCAAAATCTGCGGAGTGACGCTCGCGGACCGCGTTCGTAATACCGAAGTAAGAAAGAGAGTTGGTCTGAAAGAGAGTGTCGGGGTGAAGGTAAGGAAAGGAATGCTCCGGTGGTTCGGGCATGTGGAAAGAATGTATGATGAAAGAATGACTAAACAGATATACAATGCTAAAGTGGATGGATGCAGAAGTCGCGGAAGGCCACGACACACCTTCCATGATCAAATTGATCATGTACTAGCAGAAGGTGATGTCAGGAGCCTTAAGAACAGACGAGCGTGCATGACAAGAACTATGAATGTCAAAGAAGCAATTGAGGTGTGTAAGAATAAGCCTAAATGGCGCTCTGTTGTTCGTGCCTACCCCGCAAGGGACCTGGCGTGAAGTAATGTATGTAATGTATGTATGTATGTGTGTAGTATCATATATACAAAAAGTGAATATTCCGATGTCAGCCCGAGAACTTCTCTCTTCTCGTAAGAAATCGCTGCCAGTAAGAAGCTTGTCCAGAAAGCTAAATTGCCATGCTGTGTGGCAATGATTATTCGCTGTGCGAAATACGAACTACACTTATTAAATGTATGTTTTTATACTTTTTGTCACCTCTACGGTATTTATTTTCTTCATTGTGCGTGGACTCAATCGTACTTAGCCGATTTTTTTAAAGAATGAGAAAAGTACCTGTGAGATTATTATACTTATTTACAGCAGGCGTGGCGTAAATCACGCGCGTGGTCCTTCAATGCCCTTCATCCGGAGTTGGGTCCGGTTATCCGGCACGTCCGGGCGTACCCGGACTCGGTGAGGGATGCCTTCCGGTTCATCCTTTTAATTGTATGCCGGCTCATTTGCCCTGTTATGAGCTTAGATTGGGTTTCATTTCCAGTTAGAGGTTTTTATTTATTTTTTGTAAAAATACAAGACATGTATTTTACAAATTTTTAGGATTCTGTAGATATTGCGATTAACTATAAATCCTTTAGAAATAGCTTTATGGTATTTGTCCAACTGTCTCTGTCTATCACGCTATTTTATTATCAGAAACTTCAATCAAAAAATGAAAATACGTTTTAACGGTTTTAAGCGCGGCAATTTATTTGACTTTTTGTTATTTTGACGTTTCGGCCACATTCCAGTGGCCGTCGTGTTCAGTGATCACGTTAGTTTTATTGTATATACAAGTGGCGAAAATGTAAGAAAATATTATGAGAAACTACAATGTTTATAGGAATAAAATCTATGAGCAGGGAATATTATACTCTATACAATGCATGTTGTAATGTATACTAAATGGAAATATGTAATAGATGAATAGAATTTAAGATATTTAATCCAATTGTTTGCAAATAAAAATGATTTAATCCATTAATTAATATCATTTACAATATAAGAAAAAATGGCGCTGCTATTTTGTTTCTATGATGATCTGAACCCTTCTGATATTTATTATTCCAAAGCGTTCTATTTCAGGAAACTCTTAAATGTATGTACCTATATATAATTGCTTGGCCTCACTGACTGACTGATTGACATGTTAACGCATAGCCCAAAGGGGCTAGGATCGTGAAAATTTACATGCGGGTTCATTCTACACTATAAAAAATATTTTTACTCCATACATCATAATATGTTATATTTTGAATTGTATTTTTTTTTTAAATTGAATTTCTAAGGGAGTGAAAAGGGGATAAAAATCTATGAAAATCCGTCATTTTCAAAGTATAAAGCATGAAATTTTATATAACTGCTTCTGGTTAGAAATATTACTTTTAACGTGTAACAGCCTTTTTGGAAGTTCAACCACTAAAAGGGTAAATAAGGGGATGTAAGTTTACTTAAAGTATAACTATTTTTAACATACGCGGGCGAAACCGCGACCAACAGTTAGTCTTACATATGAAACGGTAAAGTCAAAAACAGTACAGTCGTACACAAATATCGATAGCAGTTTGGGAATTGTACTAAAAATTACACATCTACAATAAGCTGTTATAAACGTTGTGACATTAGGCAGTCCATGTTTCCGTTCATTACGCACGTACAAGTGTGAAATATCGTCATTGAATAGCAAAACAAACGTTGAACGAGGCCGCAATACCGCACAATGATATTGCCAAATACTAATTCAGACCAGCGATGCGTTTGCTGTTTTAATTATTGATTTTTAATGTTTCATTGATTATAATTATACTACGTTTTAACGGCTTTATTTTTATTTTTCCGGTGTTTCGTTGATTATTTGCATGATAAAGTGAAAAAGGTGGCGGGTGATGTATGTGGAAACTCTCTTTTAGATCACACTAGGGCTGAGCAGGCTGTGTAATCGAAGTATGCCCTGTTTTCTTGTCGTGATAAATAATAATACAGGCTTACTCGTTTAATAATTTAATTACGATTTCATAAAACTTATATACTAATCATTTACGCTTATAAGTGTTGTTTCATAAACTTTCAACCTCGGGAAGTACGTGAAGACAAAATATATTTTTTGCATGTATCCATATTTGTATCGCTTACTCATTCAGATTGTAGTTACTTTGCATGATTGCTTATCTTACTATAATTAAAAAACGCCTTTATTAACTATTTTTATTTTCCTTATTGAGATATTTCCATTCTCTGTACGCTTTAACTCCGCGCTATAACTTTAACTATTGTAACATATCTTTTTATAACTTTAAAAATTACAAGTCCTAAATGTCAATAATCCCTTGGTCAAAGTAGCTATATTAATTATAACGAAGTAATAATTTCTTTAGTATCAAACTAGAAGTACAAGTGTTTTATTTGTGTCACTTTATTATTTTAATTTTATTACAAGTAATAAAATTTCGACGACAAGTCGTGCTTGAATGAAATATCTCATATAAATAATCTTTTATCGTATGTCACATGTACATTAAATACATGTATATATTTTTGTTTTTATTATAATCATATTTTTAGAAAATAAGTTAATAATGCATTGTATATCTTCAATATCACTTAAAAGACAATCACGACTGCTGCCAAACTTCAGCTTTCATTTCAAATATTAGTTGAAATAATCACATTATTTATATTAAATTAGCGTTCCTGGCAGGTGTTGTCCTGCCCTAAAAAAATATAGGACCTGTCCTAACCACTTGAAACTACCCCCTAGAAAAATCCCGAGTTGTAAAGTATCATGATTTTATGACGGAAAATTTGCTATCGATTAGCGAAAATCTTACATCGGAATTAGTTTGTTTTTTTTAACTGGGCCACTTTAAATCGCTCCCAAGAAAACTTCTGTAAAATTACCGGGATATAAAATATCGCAGATTTTAAATCCGGGAATTTGCTATCGATTAACAAAAACTGCATTGAACTCGACCCATTAGTGTTTATGTATATCTCCAACAAACAAAAACACAAAAAATCTAAAATACAAAAGACTACATACACTTTTATATTATAATAGATATACATAGATATGCACTATCAGAAATATATCAATAAAGAAAACTTTAATAACATTATCGCGAAGAAAATAACAAAAGCACACAATGGTTTGTTTGATCTTCGAATATTGTAATCGAGTTTGCTCTACGAGGAGTGAATGAACAGCACTAACGAGCTGTCTTATTTATTACATTTCTTTTATAAACGAAATCTGCGCGTCACTGTACTTAGTATTATTGATGATTCAATACAATTGTTAAGTGACGGATTCGTGGCATTATTTGATATTAATTGTAAATAATTTTTGCCGGATTTACGTCAAATAGTGGTAGGCTGTATTATTTTCATAAATTTTGGACTGAGTACTGCGGGGAACTTTGTGTTTTTGTATTTGGATAACACATTCAGTACAGTCTTGTCTAATACTGTCTATCTATAACATAATAAAATTCTACACATGCCTTGGCTGTACATTAAAAAAAGAAACTACTGGGCCGATATCGATGCGGTTTTTACAGATCGACAGCAAATTCTTAGACTTAAAACCTGCGCTAGTTTTTATCCTAGGAACCCCAGGAAAAATTTTCTTGGAATTATATAAAATGGGCTGATTAAAAAAAATGTGTGTGTGCAGTTCACATGCAGTAGTAGTGATACTTCAGAGAATATACTCACAGATCATATATTATTATCAGTTTTATTTCAGTCCAAATTTGAATTATGTTCTATCATCGGTCTTATTGACTCTCTAATCTGTGCTGCACAATGTACAGTTTCACTTCCACTGCGTGTTAACTGCACACACACAATTTTTTGTAAGTATAATAATATTTATTACTTTATCTTTGGACAACTCAAAATATTCATTTAAAACCATCTTAAGCCAAATAAAGTTCTTTTACAAAGTATGGAACAATATAGACATTTTCTTAAAACTTTTAATGAGTGATAAAAGAGAAAATTGTGGATTAAGATATGAGTTAAATAAAAGGGATTATTCATACAAGTTAAATTCAGCAAAGAAAACACTCGAGTCACTTATAAACGAAGACGTGATATAAGTTATGTGAACTCGCTTGGAGTTTATTTGGAGTTATTCGTTGTCAGGTTACAGACATATGATACCATTTATTTAGACCATGATTTTTTGCCTACATCCCTGGTTTTTAGTATTTTAGAGGAATAATATGCATATCCATACACGTACATATTGTTAACCGTGACTTCAGCTATGGACCAAGATTAAAAACAGTGCTGATTTTTAACCGACTTCGAAAAAAGGAGGAGTCGGGATCTTTTTTTTTTTTCGTTGTTTTTTTTATGTATGTTCGCTGATAACTCCGTCATTTATGATCCGATTTACGTGATTCTTTTTTTGTTCGACGCGGAATAGCTGCCATGTGGTCCCCTAAAAATTTGACATAGTTTGGCCCAGTAGTTTTCATTTTACGAACATTTTTTTGTTCCCGGTTCTTGGGACCTATATTTTTTAAGAAGCGCGGCACCATTCGTTGGTCCACCCATACATAGCTAGACACTAAAAAGTAACAAATAAAATTTAAAAACTTCGTTTAAAAAAACCGACTTCAAAAACTAAAAAACTAAAATGTATAAAATAACTTATTTCTTAAGCTATTATTATTAATATATATTATCTAAAACATCTTGAAGTCGGTGCAAAGTAAAACATAAAAATTACTATATTTTGAAAATTACTGAGCACCGACTTTAAGATGTTTTAGATAATATATATTAATAATAATAGCTTAAGAAATAAGTTATTTTATACATTTTAGTTTTTTAGTTTTTGAAGTCGGTTTTTTTAAACGAAGTTTTTATTTTTTATTTGTTACTTTTTAGTGTTTAGCTATGTATGGGTGGACCTACGAATGCTGCCGCGCTTCTTAAAAAATATAGATCCCAAGAACCGGGAACAAAAAAATGTTCGTAAAATGAAAACTACTAGGCCAAACTATGTCAAATTTTAAGGGGATCACATGGCAACTATTCCGCGTCGAACAAAAAAAGAATCACGTAAATCGGATCATAAATCACGGAGTTATCGGCGAACATATGGAACGGAGTGAAAATTATTTTCATGAAAAATGTTTATAAAATGAAAACTACTGGGCCAAACTATGTAAAATTTTTAGGGGACCAATTGGAAGCTATTCCGCGTCAAACAAAAAAGAATCACGTAAATCGGATCATAAATCACGGAGTTATCGGCGAACATACATAAAAACAAAGATCCTGACGAATTGAGAACCTCCTCCTTTTTTCGAAGTCGGTTAAAAAACCGACTTCAAAAACTAAAATATATAAAATAACTTATTTCTAAAGCTATTATTATTAATATATATTATCTAAAACATCTTGAAGTCGGTGCAAAGCAAAACATAAAAATTACTAAGCATCGACTTTAAGATGTTTTTAACCGACTTCGAAAAAAGGAGGAGGTTCTCAATTCGTCGGGATCTTTTTTTTTTTTTTTGTTGCTTATTTTTTATGTATGTTCGCCGATTACTCCGTCATTTATTATTCGATTTACGTGATTCTTTTTTTGTTCGACGCGGAATAGCTTCCAATTGATCCCCTAAAAATTTTACATAGTTTGGCCCAGTAGTTTTCATTTTATGAATATTTTTCATGAAAATAATTTTCACTCCGTTCCATATGTACACCGATTACTCTGAGATTTATAATTCGATTTACGTGATTCTTTTTTTGTTCGACGCGGAATAGCTGCCATGTGGTCCCCTAAAAATTTGACATAGTTTGGCCCAGTAGTTTTCATTTTACGATCATTTTTTGTTCCCGGTTCCTGGGACCTATATTTTTTAAGAAGCGCGGCACCATTCGTATGTCCACCCATACACAGCTAGACACTAAAAAGTAACAAATAAAAAATAAAAACTTCGTTTAAAAAAACCGACTTCAAAAAACTAAAAAACTAAAATGTATAAAATAACTTATTTCTAAAGCTATTAAATATTAATATAAATTATCTAAAACATCTTGAAGTCGGTGCAAAGCAAAACATAAAAATTACTATATTTTGAAAATTACTAAGCACCGACTTTAAGATGTTTTAGATAATATATATTAATATTTAATATCTTTAGAAATAAGTTATATTATACATTTTAGTTTTTGAAGTCGGTTTTTTTAAACGAAGTTTTTATTTTTTACTAAGTAGCACAATACTGCGTTTGGTTCTATTTTAGGGCATAATAGGGTACAATGATTAATAAGAAATAAATTAAAAAATCCACGTGTGTATTTTTAAATGCTGTGGTATTTTATGTTACGGGGATCCCGCAGGAATTTGAAGTCAAGTGTGGACGTCGCGGGCATATCCTAGTATATTATACGTTCCTGATCCATATAATCCATGTAGATCCAGTAGTATACATACAACAAAATACTAGGAAGGGACGCATGACGAGATGATGCTCTGTTTTTACCAAAAAATAAATGATTTCTAATAGATGTTTAATTTTCAATATATTAAATATCTGTTGTTGTAGGTACATACGTATATAATTGAGATATGAAATAAACAAAAAGTTGTTAATACGTTTTAATTCTCTTTTCTATAGTCGAAGTATTCAGCAGCAAATGATGTCACCTTAACGGCACTAACAAGTCTGTTACTTTAAAAACTTTTTGGTTTTGATTTGGTTGTCCCGGGACATCGTAACTTGGTTCATTTTACACGCTTTATATTAGCTTCACTTGTATGTCAGTATGTCTGTAACCGACCCCTTTGAGCTCGATTTTGTCCTACTTTGAACGATCAGATTTAATTCATACTTTGCACACCTGTCAAAGGTCGATGACAATGCAATAATATAGTATCATGGAGCTGATCTGATGATGGAGTGGGAAGGTGGCCATAGGAACTCCTGTACTAAACAAGATAGACCCTTCGTGTTTGGGCCCGTATGTTTATATCGCGTGATAATGCAATAATATGGTACCATGGAGCTGATCTGATGATGGAGTCGGAAGGTGGCCATAGGAACTCCTGTACTAAACAAGATAGACCCGTCGTGTTTGGGCTCGTATGTTTATATCGCGTCAAAATGCAATAATATGGTACAATGGAGCTGATCTGATGATGGAGTCGGAAGGTGGCCATAGGAACTCCTGTACTAAACAAGATAGACCCTTCGTGTTTGGGCTCGTATGTTTATATCGCGTCACAATGCAATAATATGGTACCATGGAGCTGATCTGATGATGGAGTCGGAAGGTGGCCATAGGAACTCCTGTACTAAACAAGATAGACCCGTCGTGTTTGGGCTCGTTTTACTTGTCTTGGCTAGCACTCTGCTGCTACATGATATGCAGGATCTCAAAAGCTTGTATTTAAAAACATTTAAACAAAAATCAACTAAAAAATGAAAATTAAATAATAGTTTAAAAAAACTAAAAAAAACACGCTTTTATAAAAAATCCAACTAAAAAAACAAAAAATAAAATTTAATATAATATAAAAAAGCGTGGGGTGTATTCAAAGCGCTTTTTAAGATATTATATTATTAATTGAATACACCCCACGCTTTTTTATATTATATTAAATTTTATTTTTTGTTTTTTTAGTTGGATTTTTTATAAAAGCGTGTTTTTTTTAGTTTTTTTAAACTATTATTTTAATCTTACGTACTGTTCGTTGTAAAATAAAGTTTAAAATTATGTTTCACTACACGTTGGACAATTCTCAGGGAATATAGTTATAATATCAACTGATTTCACAGATTACTACTGTTTTCACGCCTCTTTCGGAGTGTTTACTTTCATACTTTTTATTATCCACTTCTGCCGTAATCCGCAAATTCGGTCGATATTGTTATTATAGGTTTATAAAGCAGGAACGTTTTGTTCGGTTAAATTGAAGGGGTAGTTTTGATTACAAAATCATTCCATATTATCTATACTGTAATATGATATTAACTTTAGAATAATACAGATATCACAAATGCGTTGTCCACTCATGTATACATCGTTATAGATAAATTTAGATTACGTTCGGAAAATTCCCTTCAAAGTCAGCCTCCCTATTTTGTCTACTTCGCTTTATACGATCTTGGATATCACTCATTATGTAATCACTGCAAGTCGATGTGAAGCCAAGACCTTTGGACCTATCCCTATCATATCTATACTTATAATAAAATTGTAGAGGTCGAATTTCTGTACAATTAAAAAAAATGCTAAAAACCGAGTCAGGGGGATGTAAGAAGTGAAATAGAACTAATTTAATTTTTTTAGAATTTTTTGTTTCTCTGTTTGTCTGTTTGTCTGTCTATTTGTACCGGCTAATCTCAGAAACGACTGGACCGATTTACATGAAATTTTGTATGGTGATAGCTTATATCCCTGGTCAACATATAGGATACTTTTAATCCCGAAAAATTAAATAGTTCCCGTGGGATAGTTAAAAAGCTTTAAGTACTTAAACAGCTTATAACAGACTAAAAGTAATTTATCTGCAACGTAACATAATAGAAGCGGATAATTTGACAGGGTGTGGCGTCAGTGAGAGAGCTTTATCTTATATATATATATAATATATAAAGCAGATAAGTTTGTTTCTTTGTTTGTTTGCTTGAACGCGCTAATCTCAGGAACTACTGGTATGAATTGAAAAAAAAAATCAGTATTAGATAGCCCATTTATTGATGAAGGTTACAGGCTATAAACCATCACGCTAAGAGCAATAGGAGCGGAGCACCAATGAAGAATGTTTCAAAATCGCGGGTGTTTTTTAACTTCCTTTCCACGCGTACGAAGTCACGGGCAGAAGCTAATCTTATATATATAAAATTTTAAAACTTCGTTTAAAAAAACCGACTTCAAAAACGAAAAAACTAAAATGTATAAAATAACTTATTTCTTAAGCTATTATTATTAATATATATTTTCTAAAAAACAATTTTTTTTTTTCGTTTTTGAAGTCGGTATTTTTAAACGAAGTTTTTAAATTTTATTTGTTACTTTTTAGTGTCTAGCTATGTATGGGTGGACCTACGAATGGTGCCGCGCTTCTTAAAAAATATAGGTCCCAAGAACCGGGAACAAAAAAATGTTCGTAAAATGAAAACTACTGGGCCAAACTATGTCAAATTTTTAGGGGAATTCATTTTTTTTTCAAAAATCATCTAGATGCCATTCCGAATCGAAAGACGCCTCATTTATAATTTTCGGAGACTGCTGAAAAAAGTTGGTCCAAAAGGCACTTGTTTACTAGTCTCCTAGCTGAAAAAAAATTTTGGCTTCCATTATAATAGTGTTGGTGGAAATTTGAAATGTAATATATTACTGTGCAATTTTATTTTCACAAATGTTAAATTAGATCTAGAAGTAAACAATGTGAACAGTAGATGTCCGATATTTATTGTTTTCAGCAAATAATTTATGTTTTATTCATCACAATATCAGTCAAAGGAACTAAGTCCATACAGATTTGTCTGACATATGACACTTGGCAGTGACGTAATAGGCGCACTTAGAGGTTTTGTATTGCCATAAAAAAATATAAAATAACAGATATCGATGACAAATAAATAATCGATTAACCAACTAACATAATAAAAGTGTTTACCAACAGAATATTACGCCAGTATATCGATACTTTGACGCGTGACATATCTAGATTTTTATTAATGTAATATAATGGTTTAAAGAATCAGACAAAATACTTTCGAATTTAATTATGTGGTAAGCATCGATTTTTCAAACATTTTACATTATTTTTTTCCGATTAGCAATATACTTAAAATATTATGCTATTTGAAAAGATAATAAGTAAAAATCTACTCATTTTAGTATAAGTTTTGTCTTTGTGGATGTTAAGGCCGAAAACCGCCAGTCGCCTTTCGGCAATAGAGTAAAAATTTAATTGATTAATGACACCGGTATACAGAGGCTTAATTAGAATGTCAGGTACTAATATATTTAAACGTGAATGAGTAATAATATTATCAAAATCAATAAAAGTGTATTGCATACTAGTTTTCATAATACGGTAATATAATATACCTATTAAAACTTTTATTGAAGTGGTGAGAACAAAAAAAGAATCACGTAAATCGGATCATAAATCACGGAGTTATCGGCGAACATACATAAAAAAAAGGAAAATAAAAAAAGATCCCGACGAATTGAGAACCTCCTCCTTTTTTCGAAGTCGGTTAAAAAACGAATCTCAAAATGTGTTGGTAAGCGCATAACTTGAGACCGACTTTACCGATCTTGATGAAATATTGTGTGTGTGTTTGACTGGGTCCCGGGATGGTTTATATCCACAATTGGAACCGGTAGATGGCGCTGAGATCGGGTTCTAGAATCCTCCTAATCACCGGGAGCTATTTTGGTGATTTTGTTTTTGTGTCTTTGAGTGGGGTCCCGGATGATTTAGATTCGCAATTAGAACCGGTAGGTGGCGCTGAGATCGGGTTCTAGAATCCTCCTAATCACCTGGACCGATTATGGTGATTTTGTTTTTGTGTCATGAAACAAAGTCTTTTAGGAATTCAGAAAATATGGCGGCACGAAGTTCGCCGGGTCAGCTAGTATAATAATAATAACAACAGCCCATAAATGTCCCACTGCTGGGCTCGGTCCTCCCAATGTAGGGGAATGGACTGTATACCCGCCACGCTTGTCCAAGGCGGCTTGGCAGGTTTGACACATCGGTTATCTCGATGTGCAGGTTCCATCATAATGTTTTCCTTCACCGTCGTTAGTACGTGGTAATTGTAACAAGATGCACATTAGGTCAGAAAACAGCCTAAGTGGTGCATGCGTTCCGGCCAGGATCGAACCCGCGACCTTTGAGTTTAGGACGCGTGCGCTAGCCATTACGCTACCACGACTTACCCTATTATATAAATTAATCTATTTCCGAAGCGTGAGAACGACCGTACTAATGTAGCTCGACTTGCTCGCAGTTTACCTGAAAGCTTTTACGGATGTTAAGACTGCAAGATACTCCACGGCAATCAAACATGCCCGCATTTAGACATTTATAAAGTAATCAAATATACATTATACGAAAATAAAAAGCGGAAAATTGAAACGGAAACAATGTGAACGGAAGCTACAAAATGGGCGAACGACGTGACTACCGCCCTGGCCGGATAAAAAGGCGACGTTTTAACCGTTTTGCCACTGAAAAAATTATACCAATGAATATCGTATTGGATGACAAATCGCTTGCGATATCAATTTCTCAGATAAATTTCTTATTGATTTGAGTAATGGAGGTGGCAGATTTATACGTAGCAATTCGTCGAATAGTTTTCTTCAACAAAAGAAAGTAGGTCATTACTTATACCTATCTATTCTTACTATATACATGCTACAGTAAGTCTGATTAATGTTTTTTGTAGACCAAAAAGCTGAATTTATCTTGTTTAAATTTCGCTAATTTCTTATTCCGGGGCAAGTCTTGAATATAGGTGTTATAATTATCGTTAAGTTGTAATTTTTTTAACATTTAAATTGTTTGCGTATATCCAAGCTGTCTTTGTCATCTGACTAAAAATAAACACTAAAACACGTCACACGAAGAAGTATATTTTTAATTTTTAATAATAGATTAATAAATTTTGTATGAGCAGCATAATTTCTCAAGCAAGAGGTAAAAAATTATTCATATTTAGGGGTTTAGTAATAAACAAAGGTTCAAGTGGTTTTTTTTAAACTATCCTCGAAAGGGAATGAAAATTACGTCTTCTTTAGATGCACTCTTTGTATATAATTTAACAATACGTATAAAAATATATTATCAAGGTCATTCTGACCGTGGGTAATATAGGTTCATTTACCAATATTACCCACAGTCAGAATGATCTACTACCTATTCATTTATTTATAATAAAAGGTTTATAGAATCGTTTAAAAAAGGTAAAACATGAAAGAAGAAAGCGAAAGTAGAAATAAGTGGGTTAATATAATACATAATACAGGTGTCAAAAAAGTTAGACGTTTTTGAAAGAGCTCTTATAAAATTAAATTAAATTATATTGTTTAATTATCATATTAATATAAAATAGTACATGCATAAACTCAGTGTTTAGTGAACTCACCTGCCCTAGTGTTTTTCCCACAACAACACAAGCATTCATAAATATCAAGCTCACATTACTATGGATTCTATACAGGAGACTATTTCTCAACTTGCTGTATCATTTAAGGAGCGCATGGACAATTTTGAAGGTGAATTACAGAAAGGTAATCCTTCATCATCTAATATATCCTCTCTGTCAGCAGAATTTGCAACTTTCAAAGTGTTTACTCTTAATACTTTGAAAGTACTGCAACATCAAATAGAACTACTTCAGCAATCCACTGATAACATAGAAATGCATAGTAGAAGGAAAATTTTGCTGGTACATGGAATTCTTGAAAATAAACAGGAGGATATTGCAGCTGTTATCACTAAATTGGTTGTGTCTAAGTTGAAGGTAGATGACTTTACTCCTGAGAATATTCGCCGTTGCCATAGAATGGGTAAGCCCCCAACTTCATCAAAAAAACCTAAACCTATTCTTGTTAAATTATGTGATATGACCGTCCGCAACAATATCTGGTCAGCTAAATCCAAACTGAAAGGCTCTGGCGTCACTGTGTCTGAATTCCTGACAAAGATGAGGCACAATACGTTCATGCAGGCTCGAAAGCGTTTCGGAATATCAAAATGCTGGACACAAAATGGTACAATTTTTGTGGTGGGCTCTGATGACACCCGACATCGTGTTAATCTCCTATCCGACTTGAATAATATTCCACTTCAGCCAAGAGATGAACCACATTCAAATAAAGATGTTTCTGTTGCCACAAAAACACGCAAAGCTGCGACATCGTCTAGGAAGTAGTATCAAAACGTTTCTAGTTGTTTTATTGTACAATTAGGCTTGATTATTAAACATTCTTCCTTTTTCTCTCTTTTTCATCATGATAAGCATTATATGGCACTACAAGCTTTGATTGAAATTAGTTGTCAACAATATATTTTCCGGGTGAATTTGTAATAAATAAACACCTTGATAGTTTTTTCATTCACGCTTTGTTCCGTTTAATACATTTTTATTACTTTTAGTTTCAAGAGGTTATGTTTATGTTATGTTATTATTTTTTGTTTCATTTTCCGTTCAGAAATACGATTAGTGTTGATGTTGATGCGTTCAGAAACGTAACAAAATTATAGTGCTATAATTAATGTGTTTCACTGCTACATTATTATTATTTGTAATTATATTTGTTAATTTTATTCCCTTTTCTTTAAGATAAAATGTTTGTGTTGTTTACAATTGTTAATTTACTTGTTTCTTTTTTTTGTAACTGGCAGGTGTAATGATATTGTATTTTTACTGTTATTTTATATTTATTCTTTTACATATATATATTTTCTTTTTTCTTCCCTTTAATAAATATTATAGTTTATATTAGTTTATTACATAATATATATATTTATATATATATTTTTTTTTTTTCATTTTTTTTTTTTAAATGGCAATTTTTATATGTGATTCTGAAAGTGAGTCTGAGTATGTGTCTTGCTCCTCTGAGAGCGTTTGTAGTGACAGTAAACCTTTGGTTGAGCTGCTTGAGGCGCGTTTTTCCAACTGTACTTCTCTTTTTAATGTTGTTCATATAAATGCGCAGAGTATTCCAGCTCACTTTACAGATATGTTGGCGTCATTTAATCAAAATAACATCCATGCAATACTAGTTTCAGAGTCCTGGCTGAAACCTTGTCTCCCATCGACATCTTACACCTTACCTGGATATCAACTAATAAGAAATGACCGTATAGGCAGTGGTGGTGGAGGCGTTGCCATTTATCTTCGGTCACATATCCCCTTTTCCATCATCAGCTTGTCTCCACAACCACCTGCATCGGATGCTGGTGAACACTTATTTATCGAGGTGGAACTTTCGTTGAATAAAATATTGCTTGGAGTATTTTACAGTCCGTCTCTTAGAGTTAATTACTTCTCATCGTTAGAAAAACTTTTAGAAAATGTTATCCCTGCTTATAATCATTCCATAATAATGGGTGATTTTAATACCTGTCTTCTTAAACGAGATTATCGTACTACACTCCTTGAGTCCTTAGTTGCTGCTTCTGGCTTGTCCATTCTTCCATTGAAGGCTACTCACTCTTTTCCCAATTCTACTCCGTCTCTTTTAGATTTAATTCTCGTATCTTCACTGTCTCATCTTGTTACACATGGTCAGTTCCCAGCGGATGCTTTCTCTTATCATGACCTGATCTTTCTCTCGTATAACATTCGTCCGCCAAAAGCCAAGCCCAAAATTATCCTGCAGCGTAATTTTGGAGGTATAAATTCGGAGGCTCTACTCAAGGATTGCCGCGAGTTGGATTGGTCGGGGGTTTACAATGCAGCCACTATCGATGATAAAGTGCATATATTTAATACAATATTATTAAAGCTATATGATTTACATGCACCCATGCGTCGTATTAAAATCAAGCACTTACCTGCACCGTGGCTTACCGATAACGTTAAGACGCTCATACACAAAAAATCTCTTGCCAAGACCAAATGCAAGCTTAGTCCGTGTAGTGAGACCAAACAGGCTTACATAACTATCCGTAATCGCTGTAATAGAGTGTGTAGGGACGCGCAACGCCGGTATATTCATCAATCAGTTGACATAGATAATCCTTCCAAAGTTTGGAAATTTCTGAGATCCTTGGGAGTTGGTAAATCAGAGCAAAACTCTGTTCCAAAAAACTTCAATATTGATAACCTCAATCAACATTTCACGACTGTTATAAATTTTGACAATAATATAAAGTCTAACACATTAAAAAATCTTTCAACCGCTCCAACTCCTTCTCATTCCCCTTTTTTTCTCAGACCATTATCTGATTGTGATGTTACGAGTGCCATAAAGTCCATCACTTCAAACTCTGTCGGCAGTGATGGTATTAGTCGCAATATGATTATCCCTATTCTTGATGTCATCAACCCGATTATTACTCATATCCTCAACTCATCCATGGCTAGTGGTACTTTTCCAGCAGCCTGGAAAGAGGCACAAGTTATTCCTCTCCCTAAAAAGTCTAATCCTACGTCCTTTTCTGAATTCCGACCGATATCCATTCTTCCCTTCCTATCCAAAGTCCTAGAACGTCTAATCCATAAACAATTAAGTAGTTTCCTAAATTATAATTTATTAATGAATCCTTTTCAATCTGGTTTTCGCCCAGGCCATAGTACAACAACAGCTTTAGTAAAAATCACCGATGACATCCGTCAGGGGATGGAGAGTGGTCTACTGACAATACTATCACTGCTAGACTTTAGTAGTGCTTTTAATAATGTTGACCATGACATATTACTTAGCATTCTCCGCACTCTTAACATATCTCCAACAGTAATTGGTTGGTTTCACAGTTACCTGTATGGACGCCGGCAGCGAATACGTGTTGATGACAATTACTCATCATGGTCTGACCTTACTGCTGGTGTTCCACAGGGCGGCGTTTTATCTCCTCTCTTATTTGCGATTTTCATTAATTCAATCTCCGATAAATTAACTTCATCCTATCACCTCTATGCGGACGATTTACAGATATATACTCAAGCTGCTCCAGATGATTTAAGTACTGCCGTGAGACAAATCAATCTAGACTTAAACCACATACTTCATTGGAGTACAATGTTTGGTCTTGCAGTGAATCCTCGTAAGACTCAAGTGATAGTCATCGGTAGCCCCAGAATACGTGCAAAAGTTGATTTCGCAACCTTACCGAACATTGTTTTTGACAGCACTTGTATCCCATTGAGTGACACTGTCAAAAATCTAGGTGTAGTCATCGATAGTGACCTGTCTTGGAAGTCTCACCTCTCTGAATTAAGTCGGAGAGTTTTTCTGTCTTCTAGATCCCTGAGAAGGCTGAGAAATTTTCTGCCTACTGCCACCAAAATTATGCTTGCACAGTCTCTTTTGTTACCCATTTTAGATTACGCTGACGCCTGCTATCTGGACTTAACCGTAGAACAGCTACGTAAACTTGAGCGACTTCAGAATTTTTGTATTAGGTTCATATTTGGCTTGCGAAAATATGACCATGTTTCTGAATTTCGTGAAAAACTCAAGTGGCTCCCTATTCGCTTTCGCCGGAATACTCACATTCTCACATTACTTTATAACATTTTATTTACCCCTAGTAGTCCTCCCTACCTTAAGGAACGTTTTGAATTCCTTCGCCTTTCTACTTCCCACAATTTGCGCACTCATACGTATCGTAAACTCACTACACCTGCACACACTTCATCCTTTTATGATAACTCTTTCACAGTGCAGGCTGTCAAACTTTGGAATGCGCTGCCTCTTACTGTCAGAGAGGCCAAAACATCGCCTACATTTAAGAACGCACTCAGAAAACACTACTTTTCCTTAAATAATTATGCCTAATTCTTATATTATAGACTATTTAATATATATGTATGTGTGTATTTAATTTATAAAGTAGTTTAAGTATGTGTATTTTTTTATTTATTTATAAATTATTTAGTTTAAGTATGTTTATTTATGATATTTGATATTTAATGATCTGCACCACCTACATCGCCAGATTAGATTAAATTATTCCTTAAGTTAGGTTGCCTGGAAGAGATTGCTTTCAGCGATAAGGCCGCCTTTTGTTTCTACCATAACAATATTGTAATTGTATATTTTGAAATTGTGTATTTGGTGAGCAATAAAGTGTTATCTATCTATCTATAATACAACATAAGTGATTTAACTCTGTATGAATAATTATTGTGTACTTAAAGATTCTTTTCATCCTGGAGATGAATATGGTATAGATAACATAAAGATAAACGAGAAATTAAAATCGTATGAAATAAATATTAAATCAGTACAATAAAGGATACTTAACTTATATTGTATGATATTGTAGTCGACTACTGAGCCTTGTTCATCGAAGTCAATTGGTAAATTTCCCAGAAGGCTAGCTTCGTTACCTGGTCGAATCGCCACTATGAACCGTTGTGCGCAGTAGGAACCAGTCCTCTCAAAAACCGAAGACTCAATGAGTATAGTCTTCACCTCGAAAATAATTCCTCTGGCCTCTTTCGTATAAGTAGTAAGTCTACATCACCCTTTTACGAGTGGATTATAATGGCTTTGCGAATCCATCAGATTACCTAACAATGGGTCGGGATTAATCGTGATTCCAAACTTGTAATCTCGGAACTGTCAAAATTCACTGTCATTTTAATAGCGATTAGATGCAGAGTAATTTCCCTTTTCATTGATTTGACGGCTTCGTAAGTTCACGTGCGTTGAAAAAATGATTTCAATTATATCTTTAAATTATATTATTATTCATATATTTAGGGCACTCAATGAAAAAATGGAAACCTGAAAAAATCATCACACCTGTTTTTCTGTATATCTCTATATAATACTAGCGGTTCCGGCAGACGTTGCCTTGCTGTGAAGAAATAAAAATCTAGAACCCGATTCCAGCGCCACCTGCCGGGTGTAATTGTGAATCTAAAGCATCCCGGGACCCAGTAAAACACAAAAAAAAATTTCAGCTTGGGTATTGAAGTTTTAGTAGGAATCCCTAACTTTTATTAAATAATATAATGATGTAAGAATTTTTGAAATCGGTCCAGCAGTTTTTCAGTTTATTCGTTACAAACATATAAAAATACCAATTTTATCTCTTTATATTATTGAATGAGACGTTGTATACAACAACGGAAGTAATTGTAGGGAATTTAAAAAATGCGACTGCAGCGCGATCTATTTTGCTAATCCGTTTTTTCCATGGAAACTACATTATTTACCGGGTTGAAAAAGTACCCTAAGTTTTAACTCGGGTTATAAGCTAGCACTAAGTCGAGTTTTCATTCATATACGTTCATTCATAGATTATTATGGTATAGATATAGATAGATATATGTCATTGTCTATTTTCATGAAATTATTAAGTTCATGTAAATCAAATTTAACGGACAGGTGAATTCTACTTAGATATTTATAATTTATTATATTATAAAATTCTAAACATGCTGTGTCTATACATTGAAGCTATTTAAAAAAACTTGAGAGGTGTCAAGGGACACCCGGATGGAACGAAGTTCCATATTTATTATTTACAAAAAACCTGTATACACTCAACAAAATAGTAAATGAGTAAGTTTGAATCCTATTTACTTCAATATAAGAAACAATTTAAATATAAAAATTTAAAATTTAAAAATCGAATCACATCCTGCAATTCGACTCTTGAAACAAATTTAACTTTAAACCAGATTCGCGATATTGCTCCTTATTTTAATGACCTTAAGACTCTATATGTCCGCAAATGCTATCTGTACGTCAGCAACCCATGACATTTAAATAATAATGTACTCCAAATTAAACTCTAACTGCGTGGGCATAAAGGGTTATGCAACTGCATTTTATCTTGGCAAGTTCAAAAACTGTCGTGACAACTTTTTTCGTAAGATTTTTTTCCGTCTAGCCCTCATTCGTACCGCGCGATAAGGAACTACGTTCCAAAAAGAACTGGAATAATAGACTATATAAACGACGGAGAATACAATGCATTTTTTTAGATTTCTTGTCCATTGTTTGTCGGTTTGTCTGTTTGTTCGGGATTCACGTAAAAACTACTGGACGGATTTCAATACGGTTTTTAACCGACTTCGAAAAAAGGAGGAGGTTCTCAATTCGTCGGGATCTTTTTTTTTTTTTGTCGTTACTTTTTTTATGTATGTTCGCCGATTACTCCGTCATTTATAATCCGATTTACGTGATTCTTTTTTTGTTCGACGCGGAATAGCTTCCAATTGGTCCCCTATAAATTTTACATAGTTTGGCCCAGTAGTTTTCATTTTATGAATATTTTTTATGAAAAAAGTTTCCTTTTCGTTCCATATGTACACCGATTACTCTGAGATTTATGAATCGATTTACGTGATTCTTTTTTTGTTCAACGCGGAATAGCTGCCATGTGGTCCCCTAAAAATTTGACATAGTTTGGCCCCGTAGTTTTCATTTTACGGTCATTTTTTTGTTCTCGTTTCTTGGGACCTAAATTTTTTAGAAGCGCGGCACCATTCGTATGTCCACCCATACATAGCTAGACACTAAAAAGTAACAAATAAAATTTAAAAACTTCGTTTAAAAAAACCGACTTCAAAAACTAAAAAACTAAAATGTATAAAATAACTTATTTCTATAGCTCTTATTATTAATATATATTACCTAAAACATCTTGAAGTCGGTGCAAAGTAAAACATAATAAAAATTACTATATTTTGCAAATTACTAAGCACCGACTTTAAGATGTTTTAGGTAATATATATTAATAATAAGAGCTATAGAAATAAGTTATTTTATATATTTAAGTTTTTTTATGTCATAAAATGTGTGATAGATATTTTTATCTCGGGAATCTCGAGGGAATTTCAAGTCAAGCGTGGATTATGTCGCGGGCATATCCCAGTATTATGTAAAAAATTACCATCTATCCAAAAGGTACTTAAAAATATGTCTAATTATTGAATTGAAAAATAGTACAGTTAAAGGTATATTCGATAGATATTAGTAATGTTGGAACAGGATAATCCATATTAATGTATGTATTTGGGATTTTAGTATTCAAATCACATTGTTAGCCAACGCAAAGTTATTGAGCAAACTTGAATTGTTCCAATATTGGTCCTATAATTTGATGGTTTAAAACTATATTTCCTTTTGTAACCGACTTCGAAAAAAGGAGGAGGTTCTCAATTCGTCGGGATCTTTTTTTTTTGTTGCTTTTTTTTATGTATGTTCGCCGATTACTCCGTCATTTATGATCCGATTTACGTGTTTTTTTTTGTTTGACGCGGAATAGCTGCCATGTGGTCCCCTAAAAATTTGACATAGTTTGGCCCAGTAGTTTTCATTTTACGAACATTTTTTTGTTCCCGGTTCTTGGGACCTATATTTTTTAAGAAGCGCGGCACCATTCATAGGTCCACCCATACATAGCTAGACACTAATAATATATATTATCTAAAACATCTTAAAGTCGGTGCTTAGTAATATTCAAAACTAACTAACTAACTAACAACACATTTATATTAATATATTTACAGCAATCAAATCAGTATCATTACAGCGCTCGCTGGGTTTGGTATTTCGTACATTTTACCCTTCCTTCTATACTAAAACTGTATACACATTACAGTTTTTTGGTCCTTCGAGCCGGACTGAACATAGTCATATATATACACAAAGCTGTGTGTTAGTGGTTAACGCACTTGCATCCCAAACTCATACGACGCGAGCTCGAATCCAGTCCGGAAAGCATGCACTACTTGGTCAGTTTCTGACTTATGTGCTAACAATATGCACATTACCATGTGCTAACGGTGAAGGAAAACATCGTGATAAAATCTAGAAATAAGATAACCAATGTGTCAAACTAGCCAATTCACCTTGGAAAAGCGCGGGTATACTTTCCCCCAATAAATACGTGTAGTAGACCCGACCCCAGCAGTGGGCCGTTTATAGGCTGTTACTCTTATTATATTCATACAGATGGATTTATGAACATGGAATTTGTAAGTATTTTTTCTAGCAAAATAGCTAAACCTAAAATTGTATGAACATCTCTATTAATATTTTAAATGTGAAAATAACCCTGACTGTTTGTCTGTCTGTTACGCTTTCACTAAAAAAACTACGGGACCGATTTGGCTGAAAGTCAGTATATATAGTTTTCAATGCCAAGGATGAACATAGGATAGTTTCTGGGATAAAAATAAATTTTTATCTCTGTTTGTAATGCTTTTACGGAAATACTATTGGACCGATAGGGCTGAAATTCGGTATATATATATAATTTTAATATCGAGAGTGGTCTAAGAATGCTTTTCATTCCGGATAGTGGGATAGATTTATGTAAAGGTTATCCCGTAAAGTAGAATACTGTCTTTTTTGATTTTGTCTTTTTATCCATTTTGTCAACTTTTGAAATTTATGTAGTTTTCACATAGACGGGGAATGGGACAGTTTGCGATATAAAATGAAGAGAATCTTCCGGGGGCAAATAACACTAATATAAAAGTTTACTACAATGTAACCTATATTGACGCCAGCCCTTTGAACAAGAGGTATGCACTATGGATTGACCTGCGACGCAGCCGCGGCATAAACTCTAGTTTGTACATAAATGAGATATTTTAATATTGCCAAGTTTGAGAACCTAAAATATTAACATTATAAATATTTAAAATTTAATTTCACTTAAATTTGATAAAAAATTCCAATTCAAAAATTCTTATGAGAAAAATATAGTAGATTGGTGCCACTGCCAACAAATACCTCATGTGAAATTTAACTTGTGAATAACGGCGAAAGTTGTTTATGAAAAAACTTTTTCATGTTTTCTATTAACTCCACGCCGAGAGCATGTAAATGCTCGTAAAAATTGGCAATTTTATTTTCATGTTCGTATTAACTAAAATTTAAAAACTTCGTTTACAAAAACCGACTTCAAAAACTAAAAAACTAAAATGTATAAAATAACTTATTTCTAAAGCTATTATTATTAATATATATTATCTAAAACATCTTAAAGTCGGTGCTTAGTAATTTTCAAAATATAGTAATTTTTATGTTTTGCTTTGCACCGACTTCAAGATGTGTTAGATAATATATATTAATAATAATAGCTTTAGAAATAAGTTATTTTATACATTTTAGTTTTTTAGTTTTTGAAGTCGGTTTTTGTAAACGAAGTTTTTAAATTTTATTTGTTACTTTTTAGTGTCTAGCTATGTCTGGGTGGACCTTCAAATAGTGCCGCGCTTCTTAAAAAATATAGGTCCTAAGAACCCGGAACAAAAAATTTTTCGTAAAATGAAAACTACTGGGCCAAACTATGTCAAATTTTTAGGGGACCACATGGCAGCTATTCCGCGTCGAACAAAAAAAGAATCACGTAAATCGAATCATAAATCTCAGAGTAATTGGTGTACATATGGAACGGAGTGAAAATTATTTTCATGAAAAATGTTCATAAAATGAAAACTACTGGGCCAAACTATGTAAAATTTTTAGGGGACCAATTGGAAGCTATTCCGCGTCGAACAAAAAAAGAATCACGTAAATCGGATCATAAATGACGGAGTAATCGGCGAACATATGGAACAGAGTGAAAATTATTTCCATGAAAAATGTCCATAAAATGAAAACTACTGGGCCAAACTATGTAAAATTTTTAGGGGACCAATTGGAAGCTATTCCGCGTCGAACAAAAAAAGAATCACGTAAATCGGATCATAAATGACGGAGTAATCGGCGAACATACATAAAAAAAAAGGAACAAAAAAAAAAAAAAAAAAAAAAAAGATTCCGACGAATTGAGAACCTCCTCCTTTTTTCGAAGTCGGTTAAAAATTGGATTTCATTATGCTTTCATGTTGTTTGATGTTTTATACCTACTTTGTATTTAAATTTTAAGAATATTGGTGAAAAGAAGGTGGAAGATGTTTGGAAATTTGCTACCACATGATACTTTCGAAGGCAAACTGGAACCGAGGAGAGGGAAGGGAAGACCAAGGCGAATATTCATGGATCAAATTAAGTATGAAATAAGTTTTGTGTCGTACAAAGAAGTAAACCAACTGACCCATAGAGAAGATTGGAAGAGGTCTACTGACAAGAGGAAAATGATAGATAGATTTACTACTTTTTAAAATCAGTTATTTAAATGTCGATGAACGGGAGCATGACCAGCTCTATTTAGGCCGTTTTTAACCGACTTCGAAAAAAGGAGGAGGTTCTCAATTCGTCGGGATCTTTTTTTTTTTTTTCGTTGCTTTTTTTTATGTATGTTCGCTGATAACTCCGTCATTTATGATCCGATTTACGTGATTCTTTTTTTGTTCGACGCGGAATAGCTGCCATGTGGTCCCCTAAAAATTTGACATAGTTTGGCCCAGTAGTTTTCATTTTACGTAAATTTTTTTGTTCCCAGTTCTTGGAACCTATATTTTTTAAGAAGCGCCGCACCATTCGTATGTCCTCCCATACATAGCTAGACACTAAAAAGTAACAAATAAAAAATAAAACTTCCTTTAAAAAAGCCGACTTCAAAAACTAAAAAACTAAAATGTATAAAATAACTTATTTCTACAGCTATTATTATTAACTAGCTGACCCGGAGAACTTCGTACCGCCATATTTTCTGAATTCCTAAAAGACTTTGTTTCATGACACAAAAACAAAATCACCCGAATCGCTCCCAGTGATTAGGAGGATTCTAGAACCCGACCTCAGCGCCATCTACCGGTTCCAATTGTGGATTTAAACCATCCCGGGACCCACTCAAACACACACACAATATTTCATCAAAATCGGTAAAGTCGTTCTCAAGTTATGCGCTTACTAACACATTTTGCGATTCGTTTTTAACCGACTGCAAAACAAGGAGGAGGTTCTCAATTCATCGGGATCTTATTTTTATGTTTTTTTATGTATGTTCACCGATTACTCCGAGATTTATGATCCGATTTAAGTGATTCTTTTTTTGTTCGACGCGGAATAGTTGCCATATAGTCCCCTAAAAATTTGATATAGTTGGGCCTAGTAGTTTTCATTTTACAAACATTTTTATGTTCCCGTTTCTTGGGACCTTTATTTTTTTTAAAGCGCGGCACCTTGCGTAGTTCTACCCATACATAGCTAGGCACTAAAAAGTAACAAATAAAATAAAAAAACTTCGTTTAAAAAAACCGACTTCAAAAACTAAAAAGTATAAAATAACTTATTTCTAAAGCTTTGTATTATTATTAATATAAATTATCTAAAACATCTCGGAAGTCAGTGCAAAGTAAAACATTAAAATGACTATATTTTGAAAATTACAAAGCACCGACTTTAAGATGTTTTAGATAATTTATATTAATAATAATACATAGCTTTAGAAATAAGTTATTATATACTGTTTAGTATTTGAAGTCGGTTTTTTTAAACGAAGTTTTTTTTATTATATATAAGATAAGATAACCCTGCGAACTTCGTACCGCCATATTTTCTGAATTCCTAAAAGACTTTGTTTCATGACACAAAAACAAAATCACCCGAATCGCTCCCAGTGATTAGGAGGATTCTAGAACCCGACCTCAGCGCCATCTACCGGTTCCAATTGTGGATTTAAACCATCCCGGGACCCACTCAAACACACACACAATATTTCATCAAAATCGGTAAAGTCGTTCTCAAGTTATGCGCTTACCAACACATTTTGCGATTCGTTTTTATATATAAGATTAGCTTCTGGCCGTGACTTCGTACACGTGGAAAGGAAGTTAAAAAACACCCGCGATTTTGAAACATTCTTCATTGGTGCTCCGCTCCTATTGCTCTTAGCGTGATGGTTTATAGCCTGTAACCTTCATCAATAAATGGGCTATCTAACACTGAAAAAAATTTTCAAATCAGACCAGTAGTTCCTGAGATTAGCGCGTTCAAGCAAACAAACAAAGAAACAAACTTATCTGCTTTATATATTATATATATAAGACAAAACTCTCTCACTGACACCACACCCATTATGTTACGTTGCAGAGAAATTACTTTTAGTCTGTTATAAGCTGTTTAAGTAATTAAAGCTTTCTAACTATCCCACGGGAACTCTTTAATTTTTCGGATCAAAAGTATCCTATATGTTGACCAGGAATATAAGCTGCCAACATACAAAATTTCATTTCAATCGGTCTAGTCGTTTCGAAGATTAGCCGTTACAAACAGACAGACAAACAGAGAAACAAAAAATTCAAAAAAAAACCAAATTAGTTCTTTTTCACTTCTTACATCCCCCTGACTCTGTTTTTAGCATTTTTTTGAATTGTACAGAAATTTGACCTCTACAATTTTATTATATATATAGATATATATTATCTAAAACATCTTGAAGTCGGTGCAAAGTAAAACATAAAAATTACTATATTTTGAAAATTACTAAGCACCGACTTTAAGATGTTTTAGATAATATATATTCATAATAATAGCTTTAGAAATAAGTTATTTTATACATTTTAGTTTTTTAGTTTTTGAAGTCGGTTTTTTTAAACGAAGTTTTTATTTTTTATTAGTCAAAATGGTTGCATAAACAATTCACACATACGTAATATTGAAGTACGTGATAGACTTGCAAAAAGAAAGTACACGTTGGTATGTTATTTTCGAGGTTCTTTTTATAGTCACTTACCCTATACGGCCTAATAAGCTTCGCTTCCACATCCATGTGAGATGAGCCGAAGTGGATATACTGCATAACGTCCATCTCGGCGGTATTTACAATTATTAATAGTCTAAATACCTTATATTTTTTATTATCTATACATATAATAAAACTGTAGGGGTCGAATTTCTGTACAATGAAAAATAATGCTAAAAACCGAGTCAGGGGGGTGTAAGAAGTGAAATAGAACTAATTTAGATGTTTTCAATTTTGTTGTTTATCTGTTTGTCTGTCTGTTTGTACCGGCTAATCTCCGAAACGACTGAACCGATTTAAATGAAATTTTGTATGGTGGTAGCTTATATCCCTAGTCAACATATAGGATGCTTTTGATCCCGAAAAATTAAATAATTCCCATGGGATAGCTAAAAAACCGCACCACGCGGACGAAGTCGCGGGCAGAAGCTTGAGTGATGTTGAGTTTATCTGTTTGTGACGTTTTTACGCAACAGAACGTAACTAAATTTAGTATGAATGTTGTCATGGGTGTAGAATAGGCCATAAAGTTACTATTCATCCATCCAAAACTTACTATTCATCCAGAAATAAGTGTGGTTGAGTGCAATTTACATATGCCAGAAATAAAACTTCAGAAAAGGAGCGTACGAGAGAATGAGATAAATATAGACTACTAGGATAATTATATGGTTTATTATTTTTATAATATTTTTACCAAGCCCAAAAATTTTATCTTGTTATATATAACACTAGAGTTTACCCCGCGGCTGCGCCGCGGGTTAACCTCTAGTGCGTGTCTCTTGTTTATAGAGCAAATGCTACAGGTTATATTATATTACATTTTTATGTATTTGCGCACAGAAGATTCACTTCATTTTATATCGCTAATTATATATACCATCCCCCGTCTATCTGTCAACAAAATAAATTACAAAACTTGACCAAAAAGGCTAAAATGGTCTAAATGACCAAAAAACCACAGTGACCGACATTGCTAAAATGACGAAATAGGCAAAAACGACCAAAAAGGCCAAAATAATCAATATGGTCAAAATTACCAGAGGCCAAAATTGGCCAAAAAGGCCAAAATGACCAAATAGGCCAAAATGACCAAATAGGCCAAAATGACCAAATAGACCAAATAGGCCAAAATGACCAAATAGGCCAAAATAATCAAAAAGGCCAAAATGGCCAAAAAGGCCAAAATGACCAAATAGGCCAAAATGACCAAATGGGCCAAAATTACCAAAAAGGTCAAAATAATCATAAAGGCCAAAATGACCAAATAGGCCAAAATGACCAAAAAGGTCAAAATGATCATAAAGGCCAAAATGACCAAATAGGCCAAAATGACCAAAAAGGAAAAATTACCAAATATGCCAAAATGACCAAAAAGGACAAAATGACCAAATAGGCCAAAATGACCAAATAGGCCAAAATGACCAAAAAGGAAAAATTACCAAATATGCCAAAATGACCAAAAAGGACAAAATGACCAAATAGGCCAAAATGACCAAATAGGCCAAAATGACCAAAAAGGAAAAATTACCAAATAAGTCAAAATGACCAAAAAGGAAAAATTACCAAATAGGCCAAAATGACCAAATAGGCCAAAATGACCAAAAAGGTCAAAATGACCAAATAGGCCAAAATGATCAAAAAGGCCAAAATGACCAAATAGGCCAAAATGACCAAAAAGGCCTAAATGACCAAATAGGCCAAAATGACCAAATAGGCCAAAATGACCAAAAAGGTCAAAATGATCATAAAGGCCAAAATGACCAAATAGGCCAAAATGACCAAATAGGCCAAAATGACCAAAAAGGCCAAAATGACCAAATAGGCCAAAATGACCAAAAAGGAAAAATTACCAAATATGCCAAAATGACCAAAAAGGACAAAATGACCAAATAGGCCAAAATGACCAAATAGGCCAAAATGACCAAAAAGGAAAAATTACCAAATATGCCAAAATGACCAAAAAGGACAAAATGACCAAATAGGCCAAAATGACCAAATAGGCCAAAATGACCAAAAAGGAAAATTACCAAATAAGTCAAAATGACCAAAAAGGAAAAATTACCAAATAGGCCAAAATGACCAAATAGGCCACAATGACCAAAAAGGTCAAAATGACCAAATAGGCCAAAATGATCAAAAAGGCCAAAATGACCAAATAGGCCAAAATGACCAAAAAGGCCTAAATGACCAAATAGGCCAAAATGACCAAATAGGCCAAAATGACCAAAAAGGTCAAAATGATCATAAAGGCCAAAATGACCAAATAGGCCAAAATGACCAAATAGGCCAAAATGACCAAAAAGGCCAAAATGACCAAATAGGCCAAAATGACCAAATAGGCCAAAATTACCAAATAGGCCAAAATTACCAAATAGGCCAAAATGACCAAAAAGGCCAAAATGACCAAAAAGGCCAAAATGACCAAAAAGGATAAAATGACCAAATAGGCCAAAATGACCAAAAAGGTCAAAATGACCAAATAGGCCAAAATGATCAAATAGGCCAAAATGACCAAAAAGGAAAAATTACCAAATATGCCAAAATGACCAAAAAGGACAAAATGACCAAAAAGGAAAAATTACCAAATAAGTCAAAATGACCAAAAAGGACAAAATGACCAAATAGGCCAAAATGACCAAATAGGCCAAAATGACCAAAAAGGAAAAATTACCAAATATGCCAAAATGACCAAAAAGGACAAAATGACCAAATAGGCCAAAATGACCAAATAGGCCAAAATGACCAAAAAGGAAAAATTACCAAATAAGTCAAAATGACCAAAAAGGAAAAATTACCAAATAGGCCAAAATGACCAAATAGGCCAAAATGACCAAAAAGGTCAAAATGACCAAATAGGCCAAAATGATCAAAAAGGCCAAAATGACCAAATAGGCCAAAATGACCAAAAAGGCCTAAATGACCAAATAGGCCAAAATGACCAAATAGGCCAAAATGACCAAAAAGGTCAAAATGATCATAAAGGCCAAAATGACCAAATAGGCCAAAATGACCAAAAAGGCCAAAATGACCAAATAGGCCAAAATGACCAAAAAGGAAAAATGACCAAATATGCCAAAATGACCAAAAAGGACAAAATGACCAAATAGGCCAAAATGACCAAATAGGCCAAAATGACCAAAAAGGAAAAATTACCAAATATGCCAAAATGACCAAAAAGGACAAAATGACCAAATAGGCCAAAATGACCAAATAGGCCAAAATGACCAAATAGGCCAAAAATTACCAAATATGCCAAAATGACCAAAAAGGACAAAATGACCAAATAGGCCAAAATGACCAAATAGGCCAAAATGACCAAAAAGGAAAATTACCAAATAAGTCAAAATGACCAAAAAGGAAAAATTACCAAATAGGCCAAAATGACCAAATAGGCCAAAATGACCAAAAAGGTCAAAATGACCAAATAGGCCAAAATGATCAAAAAGGCCAAAATGACCAAATAGGCCAAAATGACCAAAAAGGCCTAAATGACCAAATAGGCCAAAATGACCAAATAGGCCAAAATGACCAAAAAGGTCAAAATGATCATAAAGGCCAAAATGACCAAATAGGCCAAAATGACCAAATAGGCCAAAATGACCAAAAAGGCCAAAATGACCAAATAGGCCAAAATGACCAAATAGGCCAAAATGACCAAATAGGCCAAAATTACCAAATAGGCCAAAATGACCAAAAAGGCCAAAATGACCAAAAAGGCCAAAATGACCAAAAAGGATAAAATGACCAAATAAGCCAAAATTACCAAAAAGGCCAAAATGGTAATTATCCCTTGTCCATCCTCAGTATTTAATTTACATACGTACCGAATTTCAGCCAAATCGGTCCATTAGTTTTTCCGTAAAAGCATAACAAACAAACAGACAAATACCATGTTATCCCGGAAACTATCCGATTTTTCGAGATAAAAAGTATCCTATGTTCATCCTCGGTATCGAAAATATATATATACTGAGTTTCAGCCAAATCGGTCCAGTAGTTTTTACGTGAAAACGGAACAGACAGACAGACAGACAGAGTTACTTTCGCATTTATAATATTAATAGGGATATTTATATTTACAACGCTTAAGACAACAGTGAGTAGGCTACGAAGCACCGCATAAAATGTATATCATTCTCTCGCAGGCTTAGTTCTATAGATTCATAAACACATCCCTATTAATATTATAAATGCGAAAGTAACTCTGTCTGTCTGTCTGTCTGTCTGTTCCGTTTTCACGTAAAAACTACTGGACCGATTTGGCTGAAACTCAGTATATATATATTTTCGATACCGAGGACGAACATAAGATACTTTTTATCCCGAAAAATGGGATAGTTTCCGGGATAACATGATATTTGTCTGTTTGTTTGTTATGCTTTTACGGAAAAACTACTGGACCGATTTGGCTGAAATTCGGTACGTATGTAAATTAAATACTGAGGATGGACAAGGGATAATTACCATTTTGGCCTTTTTGGTAATTTTGGCTTATTTGGTCATTTTATCCTTTTTGGTCATTTTGGCCTTTTTGGTCATTTTGGCCTTTTTGGTCATTTTGGCCTATTTGGTAATTTTGGCCTATTTGGTCATTTTGGCCTATTTGGCATATTTGGTAATTTTTCCTTTTTGGTCATTTTGGCCTATTTGGTCATTTAGGCCTTTATGATCATTTTGACCTTTTTGGTAATTTTGGCCTATTTGGTAATTTTGGCCTATTTGGTCATTTTGGCCTATTTGGTCATTTTGGCCTTTATGATCATTTTGACCTTTTTGGTCATTTTGGCCTATTTGGTCATTTTGGCCTATTTGGTCATTTTGGCCTATTTGGTCATTTTGGCCTTTATGATCATTTTGACCTTTTTGGTCATTTTGGCCTATTTGGTCATTTTGGCCTTTTTGGTCATTTTGGCCTCTGGTAATTTTGACCATTTTGATTATTTTGGCCTTTTTGGTCGTTTTTGCCTATTCCGTCATTTTAGCAATGTCGGTCACTGTGGTCTTTTGGTCATTAAGACCATTTTGGCCTTTTTGGTCAAGTTTTGTAATTTATTTTGTTGACAGATAGACGGGGGATGGTATATATAATTAGCGATATAAAATGAAGTGAATCTTCTGTGCGCAAATACATAAAAATGTAATATAATATAACCTGTAGCACTTGCTATAAACAAGAGACACGCACTAGGGGTTAACCCGCGGCGCAGCCGCAGGGTAAACTCTAGTATGTTTATATCTTTTTTGGGTAGCTTTTTTGTTTCATCGAGTTTCAAAACACAACGATTCTAAAGAAGTTTCCCTTCAAAAGTAATGTGTTACTCTCATGCTAGTTCCACCTTCGCTTTGATAGAAGGCGTAATGAGTGTTTAACATTAAATACTTTGAAGAAAAAGAAGTTGGAAATCAGCATACACTACTAACAGTTATAAACATGCCCATTCATTGACACACACACACACACATATACATACATACATACACATATATATATATATATATATATATATATATATATATATATATATATATATATATATATATATAAGCTCTATGAATACTGCCGCAAGTCATCATTTTAATGTTTCATTACAAAACGCTTATTTTGTCGGAAGTTAAAACAAATTATCAATTAAAAGCGGAATCATGGGTAGCTGCCATTGTACGATACATTAACTTGTAAACGTTTTCACCCTTTACGTACACTTCTGTCCATTTATTAGCCACCCCGAGGTTTGTCCATTGCAGGCGTTCTCGATTGCAATTTAAAGTAAGAAACTCCTTACTCGATCAGTTCTGCGTCAATTAAATTTTATGATGCGGTAATGTCAGTGGTCATTTCCTGCAGCAAATGCTAAGTTCTAGAAGAGCTCTTTGTTGAAATAACGGACTCCTTACACAATCACCTTGCGTCGTTGAATTTTTTTAATGCAGTAACGTCAGTGGTAGTTTCCTACAGCACATGTCGAGTTAGAGCCTTTTATGGAGATTGATGTTTATGTTTTCCGCAGCCAAATGAAAAAATCAGTCGATATGCATCGTTTCTTCGGATTCCTTTGTTGCGCGTGGACGCCTAAGTTTATTCATTCTGTACACTATATACAACACACCTTTGATTAATTTCTCATAAATTAGTAGATATTTTGATAGGCACTTTGAATTTTTGTTTGTCTTTAGTTGTAACCAGAACTTGGAGTAATTGTAACCTGTAGTTAGAATAGAATTATTATATAAATACATTGTAACAACAAAACTTAACGATCAAAATTGAGTACTAAATTAATAATTGTGTTATTGTAATTTATCATGACGTCACATTCAGTTTAGTCAAACGTAAACATTGAATAGCTCCAAAAAATAAATATTTAAATCTTCATAGTCACACCTAAAGTACCTAATACAATGGAAAGAATAAGTCGTCGTGGTCAGATACGAGTATAAACATAAGCTGCTTGTTTCGCTCCTGACGTGTTCTACGCATCAGTAGTGTATGTGCGAAAAGAGTACCGTCAAAAAATTTGAAGCGCTGTCCTTAATTGCCGTATTTCTAATGTAATTAGTAAAAAAATTTTTTTATTTAATTAGAGTTTTTATGATAAGCAGGTTGCTCGGACCAACTAGTAGCTCTTAGCTTATTCATTATTCAATTAGCTATAACAATGTATTATAATTAATGATTATTTTATGTAGGCTTGGTACATGTAGATTTTGTATATTATTGATACTAAGCCTTGCAAGTGATTTAATCTATTGATATTACTATGGCTATTAGAAAGGCTTAGAACCGGTTTAAAATTAACCGCTTGTAACCAGTTTTAGTAAACTATTTAATTCGGAGTGTAAACCTTAAATAGAGTATGTAAATCTGTATTATTTTTGATATTATAAACATGTGCTTTATTGCCACTAACAACTAGCTGTACACTATGGGTGCGCTTTGAATATGTGCGACAAAAACCGGACGAAGCCGGTTTACGTTTGCAACTAGCTCTTTTTAACCGACTTCGAAAAAAGGAGGAGGTTCTCAATTCGTCGGGTTTTTTTTTTTTTTTTTTTGTTTTTTTTTATGTATGTTCGCCGATAACTCCGTGATTTATGATTCGATTTACGTGATTCTTTTTTTGTTCGACGCGGAATAGCTGACATGTGGTCCCCTAAAAATTTGACATAGTTTGGCCCACTAGTTTTCATTTTACGATCATTTTTTGTTCCCGGTTCTTGGGACCTATATTTTTTAAGAAGCGCGGCACCATTCGTAGGTCCACCCATACATAGCTAGACACTAAAAAGTAACAAATAAAAAATAAAAACTTCGTTTAAAAAACCGACTTCAAAAACTAAAAAAACTAAAATGTATAAAATAACTTATTTCTAAAGCTATTATTATTAATATATATTATCTAAAACATCTTGAAGTCGGTGCAAAGCAAAACATAAAAATTACTATATTATGAAAATTACTAAGCAGCGACTTTAAGATGTTTTAGATAATATATATTAATAATAATAGCTTTAGAAATAAGTTATATTATACATTTTAGTTTTTTTAGTTTTTGAAGTCGGTTTTTTTAAACGAAGTTTTTATTTTTAGATAATATATATTAATAATAATAGCTTAAGAAATAAGTTATTTTATACATTTTAGTTTTTGAAGTCGGTTTTTTTAAACGAAGTTTTTAAATTTTATTTGTTACTTTTTATACCGACTTCGAAAAAAGGAGGAGGTTCTCAATTCGTCGGGATCTTTTTTTTTGTTGCTTTTTTTATGTATGTTCGCCGATAACTCCGTGATTTATGATCCGATTTACGTGATTCTTTTTTTGTTCGACGCGAAATAGCATCCAATTGGTCCCCTAAAAATTTTACATAGTTTGGCCCAGTAGTTTTTATTTTATGAACATTTTTCGTGGAAATAATTTTCACTCCGTTCCATATGTACACCGATTACTCTGAGATTTATGATTCGATTTACGTGATTCTATTTTTGTTCGACGCAGAATAGCTGCCATGTGGTCCCCTAAAAACTTGACATAGTTTGGCCCAGTAGTTTTCATTTTACGAACATTTTTTAGTTCCCGGTTCTTGGGACCTATATTTTTTAAGAAGCGCGGCACCATTCGTAGGTCCACCCATACATAGCTAGACACTAAAAAGTAACAAATAAAATTTAAAAACTTCGTTTAAAAAAACCGACTTCAAAAACGAAAAAACTAAAATGTATAAAATAACTTATTTCTTAAGCTATTATTATTAATATATATTATCTAAAACATCTTAAAGTCGGTGCAAAGTAAAACATAAAAATTACTATATTTTGAAAATTACTAAGCACCGACTTTAAGATGTTTTAGATAATATATATTAATAATAATAGCTTAAGAAATAAGTTATTTTATACATTTTACTTTATTCGTTTTTGAAGTCGGTTTTTTTAAACGAAGTTTTTAAATTTTTAGTGTCTAGCTATGTATGGGTGGACAAACGAATGGTGCCGCGCTTCTTAAAAAATATAGGTCCCAAGAACTGGGAACAAAAAAATGATCGTAAAATGAAAACTACTGGGCCAAACTATGTCAAATTTTTAGGGGACCACATGGCAGCTATTCCGCGTCGAACAAAAAAAGAATCACGTAAATCGAATCATAAATCTCAGAGTAATCGGTGTACATATGGAACGGAGTGAAAATTATTTCCATGAAAAATGTTCATAATATGAAAACTACTGGGCCAAACTATGTAAAATATTTAGGGGACCAATTGGAAGCTATTTCGCGTCGAACAAAAAAAGAATCACGTAAATCGGATCTTAAATCACGGAGTTATCGGCGAACATACATAAAAAAAAGCAAAAAAAAAAAAGATCCCGACGAATTGAGAACTTCCTCCTTTTTTCGAAGTCGGTTAAAAATGTTATTTTATTTGTATATTTTAAGCCTCTACGGATACAGACTCTACCTACTTGTGATGTTAAACGAAATTGAATCGGATATTGATATTGGCATGATCCTGCAATGTCGTCCTTAAAATAAACACTTAAACCGAAGTATCTGAAGCGGTGGCGTGTTAATAAGATCGCGTGCTTACTCTGCAAGGGCAATCTCGACACGAATGTCGAACGTCTGATATTTGAAGCGGAAATAAGAGAGTTGATTTTATATTAATTAAATTTATATTTTGACATTTACAACTGAAGATGGAAGCTGGGTTTCTTGTTTAAAACATAATAAATTAATGTTGCGAGGGTTTCTATTCGTAACTTTCATTTTGTTTACGAACAATATAAGACTTACTTGTTTTTAAATTTAACAATTTTTTAGTTGATGGCAGTCTATTCCGTTGATTATCTATTTACATCACATTATTTTATGTGCATTTCCAACAATCTCTTGTTAATGTTATTGCGATAGCTGTTAAAATTAGTTATTTAAGTATCATTCAGACTGGAGTAAATCATATTATTTATTTTTATCATATTACGCCTATTTAGCACAGACTAATCATCTCATATTATTGTTCTGTAGTATGATACAAATGTATAAAAACTATAAATATATAAAATATAAAACATTTAAATAAATTTTCTTGAGTAATCAAACGTTGCCATACATTTCGGAAAAATATTCGTAAAGGCAATATAGAAGAACATAACGTATATATGTAAGTTTTAGATATTGACAAACGGACTCCTGCTTTCATCCAGAGTTGGTCACGTACTCGCCAGTTAGGACGGTCACAAAAAATTATTGCCGTCCAATTCACAAAACTAGTTAAGTCGAATTGTTTTGGAATTATTTTTTCTTTATGTGATACTAGCTGTCCCGGCAGACGTTGTCCTGCCCGGAAAAGCTTCAATCGATATGCCGACAGCAAGGCCACCTACGGGGTTCAATTGTGAAACAACTCAAAAACCTTCTTTGGCTCATGCACAACAACTTTGCTAAAGATCATCTCATGATCAAATGTATAGTTTACGATTGTATAAAGGACATATTATAGACAGAAATTCATTTTTATATATATAAGAAGATGAAGAAAGAAGAAGAAGAAGAAAAAGGTAGGGAATATTTAATGCCGGCTACACTTAGTACGCGCCTATGCTTTTAACTGCTAACAGCAGACAAACAAGCAAGCGGCCCACATTCGTCCTAGGGTGCAGTTGAAAACCAGCGTCAGGCATCCGCAGTTGCCTGGCACATGCTGAACTGCACCTATTTGGTACCACCGCGAGACTTTCTAATTCTTATTACCGTACCGTGTAATTCATTCCATCTCTGTCTCGTTGTGTGTTTACTAAATAAACGTCTTTTCTTTCTTTCTTTCTTCTTTCTTTCTTTCTTTCCATGGGAAGGTGAGTGACTTTCGCGTTACTAGAGGCGCCGTCAAAACGTGGCCATATAATAAAATTTTTAATACCGCATATAGTAATAATTCATCAGTAACACCTAATGCAGGAATTGTGTCAGATTCTTATTCGGAATAACAATTCTAAAAAACTAATGCGCAGTTTAGCGTTGCAGCACAAACTTAAATCATCAGCATCTCGCTGATTGCAAATGCCGGTGTACTTTAATAAACTATATTCAAAGTTCTGTTATATCTTTAGCATTTTTGTGCTAAGAAATATATTAGATTAGTATTTATATAGTATCTAATGTAAATACCTAATACCTAAAATTCAAATAATTAATATCACAAAACTAAATTTGTATCTTTCTTTTCATGAAACTTGTAAACACTAACAACTTGTCGATAATTTACTTTTGACGTATTTCAAACTTAACTTGCTATTTTTTCAGGAATCTGTTACTTAAGTGTATTTATCAATCGGACGCGATATATATTTTCCATTTGTCATCGGCCACGTGACACTCATAACTGTGGAGCCGACATAATCCCCGCTTTGATGTGTTCCGCGCTTTCAAAGAAAACTCTTTGAGATCTCCGTCCATTATTCTTTTACGTACTTTGAATTATAATCTTTTATTATATAAATGGCTATTGTTGTGGCAAGTTAATAATAATGTTTAAAGTCTTGCTTTTGAAATGATTAGTGCTCGCCCGTGGTCGAAATTCGACCATAATAAATTAATGTCAAAGACTATACTTTTATAATCACAGATTTCGCCGAGGCTACACTGTTGATTTGATTTGGACAATAAACAAAAGAGTATATATATATATATATATATGCTTGTGTGTGTGTCAAATACATGGTGGTGTGTGTAATGTTTCTTTTTATAAATTCAATGTATTTTTTATGCATAATTTAAAAAAATATGAGTATTCGTCGCTTCTTCCATATATCAATCTATACTAATATCATGAAGAGGAAATATTTGGTTGTTTGTTTGCATTAAATGGGTTCCGAAACTACTGAACCGATTTGAAAAATTCTTTCACAGCTGGAAAGCTACACTATTCCCGGTTCACATAGGCTATATCATATTTTCAACAAAATTAGGGATCATTACTAAAACTCCAATAGTGAACCGATTTGAAAAATTATTTTGCTGCTGGAAAGCTACAGTATTCCCGGTTGACATAGGCTATATCATATTTTCAACAAAATTAGGAATAAACCAAGGTGTAAAAAAAATACCTAAAATCCCGTGCGCTGCGAAAACTATTGATGATAGAATAATATAATATACTACAACTTTACAGAACACATTATTATTTACAAAAAGTGTCGCGACAGCATATGTCTAACTATTATAGTTATGCCACAATAAGTGTCCTTTTATTTAAAAAAAATAATGAATATGCCGCCGCTAGAAAAGGCTCTTTGTTTGTATGTTGGTATGAATCATTATCAAAATAAATTTGTTTGACTAAGTTTGTTACAACCAACCGTAAAACTTCTGTTTATTTGTTGATTGAAATTAGATAAAAAATTACTTAAACTTTTATCAAAGTAGACAAACATTGAGAGTCTTGATATGTGTGATTCCTTTTTCAGTTTTAGACAGAACAATCAAAATTAAATCAATATTTTCCACATATGCTAATAAATAAAATTACCAAGAATCGATACTATTAATATCTAGTGAAAAAATAGTGCTGAGCACCAATGTATCATAATTATTATTAGATAGGTACTACTATTTTACTACAGTACAATTCTCATTTCTAGTACGTATAATTATATTTCATGATTAGATTACTTTATTACACTTTACTTACAGCTTTGCGGTGGTTCGAATGCTAGTTGGAAAGCATGTGTACGACTTGGCACGGTTCTGGCCTGATGTGTTTATAATTATAGCAAGCTGACTGTGAAGGACAGCATTGTTACTAAACCTGCACATGGAGACAAACTATGTGTGACCCGTCCTCCTTATCACCGGTTCCTATCTTACCGACCGTTCATTTACCATACATTTACATGGTTAAAATTTGACATTATCTCCATACAATTAATGTCATAATTCAACTAAAAATCACGTCAAAATGAATAATAAGGTAGGTAGTAGGTAGTAATAAGGCCATTAGACAAGTGTTGCGGGTATCCCTCTAGTAGGGAAGCCCGCACCAAACAGTACGAAGTATATAAGCTGATATTCTTGAAGTGATAACTTCTTATGGGAGGATAAACCGCTTTGTTACGTAACGCGTTACGGCGCCAGTCTGTCTGGCTTCCCTTTCTCTCATGCATATGACAGCGGTAGGCAGGCTCCTCCTCTCTCACTCTTAACTACAACTCTAGCCGTATTTCGGTAATTAGATTAAATAATGATACTAATAATGTACATACACAAAATTCGAATGTATATATTCAAGAATTTTAACTAAGAATTAAATATATGTATTTTATAAACAATAAAATATATTATTAATAAATAGCCTTTCCTTACATTATAATATTAATATACATAAAATTTAAGTAATAACCTAAGCTTTTTTCAAGTTAAACAATTTCAAATTTAATAGTTGAACTTAGATTAGTTTAAGTTATCACTTTTGTCGGGTGTCCCGAGACGCATACGTTTATATATATATTACATGTGTATAATTATATGTGTTGAATTTGAATATCCAACTTTTGGTATTTCTTTGTTACAATCTTATAAATATCATTCTGAATATGAGGCCTTTAGCTTTTGCCTTAAATAGAAGTTGTAAATCTTTGAAATAATGGATATGCATCGATGATTTTCTTTAATAATCCGAAAGTTCTTTGCGAGTGTTGTATTGATATTCATTACTGTAATGGTGTTTCTTTTGTTAGATTAACAATGGGCGATCAAATCGTATGAAATCATTTGAATAGGTGATAAATGAATAGTCGGTATACTGCGCAGTTTATAATCTATATTAAATATTACAAACGCGAAAGTAGTAAATGGAAGGGTGTTCAGGGGGACTGAAGCATTCGGGGGTATTGATAATTCAAATTAAACCATACTACTACTACTGCTACAGAGACAGAGATAGATAGATGGATTGCAGAAAATTCTTCCGGGTATATAAATAGCTTAAGGCCCGCGTACCGGGCAATTTAGAGTTGAGTTGAGTTCAAGACGGCGAAGCGACAAGTGCGATACTAAAGAGTTCGAAGAGAAGATTAATATAAGACAGTGAAGAGTTAAGTGGCGAATTTACTGATACCTTTAGTGGACAGTTAAGTGAAGGGGGTGTGTAGCGCAGTTCGAGGGAAGAACTAGTGGCGAGCTACACGCGGTAATATCGGAGGTGAGCACTGCAGTAGCAGGAGGTAGTCTACGCAATATCGGTGACGGTATTGTGAGCGAGTCACTTTATCATCGGGACTGTGCATCGTAGGTCGTGCGTATAGGGGCATCTCTGCAGAGAGGTATTACGTGCGGCTGTGTAAGTCAATAAAAGAGTTAAATTAAAAACTGGTGTTTTCTTCCAATCCATAAGCGCGAACCCCCGCTCGCACATAACAATATACTTTTATTTTTATGCGCGTTTCAGATTTTATATACTTTTATTTCGTTTGAGATTTTATATAACAAGGTATAAACAAATATTTTCTTAAATTTTCGCGTCTTGTATACATAAGAAAACTGTTAAAACGTAGTTTTATTAAGGTATATTAATTTATACATTTACCTAAATATATAGGGCATTTATATTAGTAAAGTAGTTTATTAACTTTCGAAGATTGAAATATGTAACGTGTGGCAAATCTGTATTTTGGGCATAGCTATTAGATTACATTTCGTATCTTCATAGATACCTTAAAAGCGAATGTGTCCTTGTTTGTTTGTAAATTACGCTTTTACACCTAATTAAAGTCATATTCCCGAGGGATAGTAGAAAAGTAAAGCTTCAATTAATGGCACTGCAGTCGCCTTTTTTTCTGGACGTCGCCGATATAATTCACTATCGAAAACGTCGCCATGGCAACCTTTCATTGCAATGCATTTCTTTAAATGTTGAAGTGTTGATGCAGGGTGGCAATAATTTCAACTGGACGTGAACGGAAGCTCGCTCACACAACTAGTTACATATAAACAAGTGCCTTGTGTGGAACGCGGTCAATATAATACGGATATAACCATAATGTTAATATTATTTTCTTTTTTCAACAAAGAGTACGTGACTCTGACCTCTGCGGACCGCTATGTAGCTGTAAGAGCATCCGCATGTGGAGTCAAGCGTCTTAGCCTTATATTTATGTGGTGGTGAAATGAATGGAGGTGGTGAAACTAGAGCTGTTTCAATTTCAAACAAATCCTTAATCTTCTTTTAGCTTTACATGTTCGTTTAACACATCTTACTGTTTATATAATACCATCGACCTTCGTCCAGCACCAGCTCTCAAACCACGCCGCCGTTCGATCGTGACATGTTTTTTTCCATCGCCGTCTATTGTTTATCTTTTCATATCTTTTCTTTCATTCATCATCTTTCTCTCTCACATTTCGCTCGGAAACACTTTCAACTATTCTATGCAATAGCATGAATACGTTCGGAAATATTCACAACCCCACATTTATAGTCTTAAAACTTATATCTAAATTCTTTGTATGACAATATTATTTTAGTTTTTAGAGACGTAATGAAAGTCATTTTGTAAAAATATAAGTGATATTGTCCATCTAAAAGCTGTATAAAAGTTAAATAGATTTCTATGGTTTCGGAAAACTGATTGGAATTTACTATTTAGAGCAGATTACTCAACATTACGTTGCGTTCTAGCTTACGTTTTGTTGGTGGAGGGCTAGTATTATTTTCCATAATATTATATAGCGTTCACAGTAACCGAAATCGGTTAAGACACAGCACAGTATGTATACAGGTCGGCACAGTAGTAATTTAAAGTGTCATTTAGATTAATTTTTTGAATTATAATATGTTGGCGGATTTGTATGTATATTAATAAAAAACTTGAGAGGTGTCAAGGGACACCCGGATGGAACGAAGTTCCATATTTATTATTTACAAAAAACCTGTATACACTCAACAAAATAGTAAATGAGTAAGTTTGAATCCTATTTACTTCAATATAAGAAACAATTTAAATTTAAAAATTTAAAATTTAAAAATCGAATCACATCCTGCAATTCGACTCTTGAAACAAATTTAACTTTAAACCAGATTCGCGATATTGCTCCTTATTTTAATGACCTTAAGACTATATGTCCGCAAATGCTATCTGTACGTCAGCAACCCATGACATTTAAATAATAATGTACTCCAAATTAAACTCTAACTGCGTGGGCATAAAGGGTTATGCAACTGCATTTTATCTTGGCAAGTTCAAAAACTGTCGTGACAACTTTTTTCGTAAGAATTTTTTCCGTCTAACCCTCATTTGTACCGCGCGATAAGGAACTACGTTCCAAAAGTTAGAGAAGAATTATCAGTGAGTATATTCTCTGTAGTTTCACCTCTCCTGCGTGTGAACTGCACACACACACACACACACACATTTTTTATTGCATTTCCCCTAAGAGAAATTGAGTAAGTAATAACTTGAGGGTCGTAAGTAGAAACTTAATCACAAAACTTTACTACTAAGAACACATAAACCCATAAGAAGTCGCATATTCCATACGTTTTTACGATATTACATGCAAATAAATCGTAGTAATTACATCGAATATTATCATTTGTAATAATCTTATTTGGCATAAACAATAGAAATCAAGATTGAACTCATCTTTACGAGCAGTTACCTTCTTTTATGACATCCTTCCGCATAAGGATCGCAGTAAAGTTAGTAACACGTGTTTACAATTTTACGATATGACTTGTATTTATTAAGGTTATACCTATGAAATGAAATCGTAAAATATTTTTTAGCCTGTAAGCTTCCATTCCAGTTCACGCTACGCACGTTAGCGATAGTATTGTTACGAGTTACGGGACTCGAATTAAAATGCCGTTGGAATTACTATACAATTTATTAGAACTATACAAACACGTATAACACAGGCACAAATATAATAACACGCACTAAATCCGTCACTAAATCGATTACCGAATGTAGTACACACGTCTTGCTCCGCTAGTGGTTATCGCTTGACTGCCTCACCCCTCTGTTCGGACAGTGCTTTATACTGTACAAATACAATATATCTCGACACAATACTCGACCATGTCTACCTATTACTGTACACCTAGTCGCTAACGACTATTACGAGTATAAAGATATACAGGCTGTTTTTCTAATTACAAATTTTAAACACAAAGTAAAGAAGAGAAGTCCAAATGCGGGAAGGTAATAAACTGCAGGTGTGAATTGGTCTTTGTCGATCTTAACAGTACATATGTTTGAACATTTAAATTAATAAAGCACGGAATCGTACGTACACTTGTTATTGTTAGGAAAACTGTTTGTGTGTGGTATATTAATGTATTAATATTGAAGGGAGTTTTAATGAATATTCGGCTTTAATAATTGTCATAAAATACTATTGCGGTTCAATGAACCAACGAAGTAACCACAACAACACGTATGGTTGTGTGTGTGATATATCAAATTAAGACGTCAAGGTAGAATAAGAAAAGAAAATGATCGAAAATCGTGTTTTTACGTTTGAGAGATTTAAGATTACATTTCATGTTAAATTTCTGTTTCAATGTTATATATAGGTTCTTAAGTTTAGTTTTGTTTATAGTATGGTTTGTAGTTTCCATTTAGGTTTATATTTATAAGTTAATTTATTTTTAGTATTTAATTATATGTTTTAAGTTAGTAATATTTGTTTTAAATAAGTTTTGGCGAATATAAAAAGGTTCTTAAATCTTTTATACATTTTAAGATATCCATTGTTTAACACCGATTAAATAGGTATAATACGATTAAATAGTGTGCGGTATTAATATCAGGAACTAATAGACTTTAAGTTACAACAGTATAATAGTTTAGTAATTCACTATTTCTTTACTTTGCTAATTATGCACATGTAGATATTACAGACGAGTGAAATCAGGATTTATAAAATACAGAGACACGCTTTCGGGAAACATGGAAGCGTTTTTTAACCTTTTTGTACATTTCCCTAATAATTTGTGGTGGGCAAAGTATGTTATCAAACTTAATTGACCTCATTTAAAATGAACTTCGACTGTCACCTTCAGCCTTAAAGGGTATTTAATTAACTTTTCTATTCACAGAACTAAATTAATTAGCACAGTTTATTCTATAATTAAATGTTCTTTAGATTAGGAGCGGATAAAGAATGAGCCCGCATGCTTATCTTTGCACCATGATGTACTGGTTTCGGCGCTGATAAAGCGTCCCCGGCGCCGAAAAGGTCCAGCCGCAATTAATCGCATCGTTTCGCTTACGCTCGCTCGGTTTTGTCTCATAAACTAAATGATATAAAAATAAGGATGAAACGAGATATTTAGTTAATGACGATATGCCTGTCTGTCTGGATGTTCCGGCTAATCTCTTAAAGGGCTGGACTGACTTTAACGGGACTTCCACAGGCTGATGTTATAAGGAGTAGCTAAACCTTTTATTTCGGGTTCCTCGAGAAAATTGCACGCGGACGAAGTCGCTGGCTCAGCTAGTAGAATATAATAAAAGCGGAACACACGCCTGACTATCAAAGAAAGTTGGGATTACGTCACTTAAATGTAAAATATCCGAATAATGTTTATTTCACTACCTTATGGGAAAAACGTGGTACAGCAATAGCTGAAATCAATATCTTGAAACAGTTCTTCGGACCGGCTCGATCGGTGTGATACAACACTCTCGCAGAATATCGGCGTGAAACGGTTTACACTTGAGCTAATTGTGTTTCCAGCGATGAGTGTGAGTTTCGACCCACGGCCTATGTGCGTGAGCGGGCTAAGACATAGCATAGCCGGCCGAATTCACTGGAACGCAGAAGCTCCGGGTTCGATTCCTGGCATGGTAAATTTCGGAAACGATCTTTCTGTTTTACTATGGTCTGGGTGTCTGGTATCGGAGCAAGAGTGATCCGTTGTTTATTACCCAAAACACACTAACGCGTAACTTGCTTAGTTTGGGGATATACAATGTGTGTGTTTGTCTAATTGAATCCTACTTTCCATCTATTCTATCCCACGTCTCCTGTCTGATCCATCTATCTCATCTTCATATCCCATCCTCTTTATCACAGCCTAAGTGCTGGCAGCGCGTTGGATTCGGCTTTGGTGTTGCAAACATCTACAAACGACGGTAACCATGTTTCTTGAGTTGGGCAGTCTTCCTGTATGTCAACTTCACAATGATAAAAAAACCATTCTCTTTTATATGTAAAGCAGCCTGTGTTTGTTTTCGTGTTTCCGTTGTTTGATAAAAGAACCGACTTACAAAGACAGACATGACGATTTTGTAATTGTTCAGGACAGACGAACGAAAATGACGACTTTGTAATTACTTTCATGGTGTTTCTTTCGAAAACAAGCACGGAACACTAAAAATATTTTTGTAGTAGGGCTTGTTTTTAAGTCTTGTATATATTCTAGGGCTTCTCTTTCATGAGTTCAGCAGACAAGCAGACGGCCCACCTGATGAAAAGTGTACAGTCTCCTATGGATACTATTAACACCAACGGTGCTACCAATGTCCTGCCGCTTTCTAATGGGTTAATATAACCTTTTCACTAATGCCGGAACACAACTCAGGATTACTATGGCGACACACAGACTAAATGTCAGAAACTACTGATTTAAACTCAACCTTTGTCTAATTCTTTAAGGCCCTAGTGTTTATTTATTAAAAGCGATTATCCTGGCGATCGGGCCTTTGAGTCATGAATTATTCATGGGGACAAGGGCTCAAAATACTCAAGGAATCTCTTTATATCTATCATAATTATAGTTTCATAGGTCTGCTTAAAAGTCTATGCTAGCCTGATGATACAAACGAAAAATAATATAATTCATCCAAATAAGATTTTTGTAAACGTTTTCAAAAATAATTTAATATAATGACGCTGGATGAGAAAGGCGGAGGACCGAGATAAGTAGCGCCGAATTGGGGAGATCCACGTCCAGCAATGGACTGTGATTGACTGTAATGACGATAAAATTACTAACAAAATAGAATAATGAACTTTCTTAAAAGCTTATTCAGGGATCCAGGGAATTAATACCAAATTCGTCCCACTGGAATGTGAGAGTGTTTAACTGCGTCATATACCCTCTGGCGTTTTAGATATATGCTTTCGAAGGGAGGAGGAGATATCGTTAGCCATTTGGTACATACTCCCACACACACACGGAGCAGGCAGGATTAGGCGTTGCTTTTGGTTTACCCCCGTATCCACGACCCGTACATGTATCGCAAATAAAAACATTCCTCTCGTGTTGACAATAGTATAGTCAACGTTTGTCACTTTTATGTATGACTGGCTTACAAATAGCAAATTAAAACAAATATAGTTTTAAGCATTGAAAAAACAAAATTTATTTATCTGCTGATTACAATCCGTGAATACTCGGTCGTAACCAAGTAGCAAGCTATCGTAAAATATATTAAAAAAAAAAATGAATTTGTTTAGAAATTTTTCTCCCTATCTCAAAGTAATCAAAATAAAATTCTGAAATAAAGACATAAAAACCATCTTAGACCTAAAAGGACGCTAATGTCTCAAAAGAAAATATCTCAGTGGCATATTTAGCGAAAATTTGAAAATTATCGTAAAATCTGTTCTGCAGAGGCTTTTATTTGATTCAAGTGCAGGTGTAGTCAACAATTCTACTTCTTTTATTTAAAACATCAAATCTGATTGTTATGGTAATTTGTATATAAGAGTAGTAATAAGGTACAATGTAATAACAATTTACACAATGCTTTTTAATATTAGTTTAATAGCAATACACAATATCTCATTTAAATAATATAAGTTTAAGTCCTGACAGAGTGTGTAGAGCACGTAGACTGTGTATATTTTGAGTTGGACGTGAAGTAACACGATATTTTTCTTACTATAAAACTATTTATTGCACCACGATACTGTACAAAGCAACGATGAACACAGAATGTGTAAAAAGAAAAAAACAAAAGAATGTTGACAGATGTCAAAACATAAAAAAGTAAATTAACTAAAGCGGTTGATTCCAACATGCTGGGGGCCTCAAAGAACAATTTAATATAATTTGAGTAATAAAATAAGCGCCATTAACTTCTATAATCAACAGCATATTGAAACACCTGAAATTAAAATATCTCAAATACTTTTTATATGCTTACAAATTAATGTCTATTACCTCTAATAACAAAACAGAACTTAAAACTAAAGGTATTTATTTTGAGGCAGGACACATACTTTAAGTTTGTATGCATTATCATTTACTTTATATACATAATGTGTGCTTTTATTAGGTCTTATAAGAAATAAGACATTGGTGATTAAAAGAACTACCACCGTTACAAATATAGAATAACAATTATATAAAATAGGCTTTTAATGTGTCTAACGCAATTATGTGTAACCTTTAAAATATTTTTTATGGAACCCTTTCCTATTTCCAAAAAGGTTAACATTGGGATTGACCTCACTTATATTAGATTTACATGCATGACAAGATACCTTAAAGTCTTTAGTAAATGTCGGTAAGGCGCCCCCAATAATATACCCAAACCTGGTATTAAACAAAGATGGTGACACCCTATATCTCTTATCCATATGTACTGGTAAATGCTGATTCATCTTTTGTTGCTCATTCCGTGCTACACACGTCGGAGTCTGTGGCAACGCAACTTGGAAGAACACATCAGCTCCCATTAACATGTTTATTTCAGATGGGACATTAAAGGTATCGTCCGCTAAAACTAGTCCAGGAGGGATGTTTAATTTGGAAGTATCGATTGGATGTTGTGGCAACTTACAAGTAATCTTGTCAACAACATGAAAATTAATAATTTTTTTGAATGTTGAAGTCATTGAATGTACTTCCAAAGGAATATAACCTTTTATATGGTTGACTGTATTTGTGAGACCTACGATATTTGTACGTGATTGCGTAGGAGTCAAACCAAGTACATCCAAGACCTTTGAAGTAACTAACGAAACTTGAGATCCAGTGTCTAGTGCTGACTTCACATGTACTTCCCTATCGTCTCGAGAAAATAATTTAATGCGAGCTGTGGGAATTTAAACATTGTTGCATGTATTCGAAAACAACGTTACTGGATCTTGTTCATTAGGATGCAATAAAGAATTATGACTTTTTTTGCCGTACATACACCTAAAATGAAATTAACATTTTCCTATATGCTTGTTAAGACAAATATTGCACAACTTATTATCTTTAGCAAATTCAATACGCTCCGCAGATGCCATTAATTTAAACTCTTTACAATGAAAAATTTTGTGCGAATCTAAATTACACTTTATGCAGGCTGGCTGTTGAACGGCAACATGACTCGATAATCTTTGAGCTGACTTCCATACACTAGGCGATGTGGTTGCAGTGTTTTCCAAAGCCAATGCCCTTTTCTCAAGGAAGCCAATAAATTCAGAAATTGTGGGTGTAGCTTTTATATGTCTTTCCAACTCAAAAGCCTTTGCAGTACACCCATCCAACTTACGCATAAAAATCACTATTAAAATAGGATCCCAATAATCCGTTTTTATGTCCAAATTTTTAAGTGCACTAAGGTTTTGTTTTATTTGTGGTATGAAGGCTCTAATGCTACCACCCCTTGCGAGCAACGGTAAATCTAATAAAGCTATTATATGTTCTGTGACAAGTTGATGTTTATTAAAAAACCTGTCTTTTAACAGATTTCTTGCTTCCGAGTAACTACTATCGGACAGAGGCAAATCTTTAATTAAATCCAAAGCTTCATATTTTAAAAAGGCCCTAAGATAGTGAAGCTTTTGAATATTATCTAATCTTGTATCATTATGTATCAAACTCTCAAATAAACTAATAAATGTGACATAACCTGAACAAGACTTGCCATCAAACGAATCTATTTTAATAGTAGGTAAAGCTATATCCCTGTGATTATTATTACTTTGAGGTCTAGGAATTTTTTTGTGTCTCTCTATGCGTTCATTTAACACAGCGGAAATTTCATAAAATTTATCTTCGAAAACCGAAATGTCGTCCTTGTCAGTAGGATCAAGCAGACTTATTTTATTATGAATATCCTCTAACTCCGAAAACGATTTTTGTAAACGCAACAATCTTACTTCTAATTGTGCCTTATTGGCCTCTTCTAACGCATCAGACTTTATAAAGGTTTGAAGTCTCGTAATATTACCCTTCAGACTTCCGCGCTTAAAGACTAGTTCCTGTAGTACCTCAGACATCGTCACAATTTTTTACAATAAAGTACTTATAAAACTAATATAAACACAAAACTTACAATGTACAAAACTAGTTAAAAAAAATAAACAAACGCGAATAATATCCACAGTCCCAGCAAAAGAAGGTTCCAAATTCAAACTTCAGCAGGCCCCGCCTGTGCACGTAGAAGCTCGTTCCCGCGTGCTCATTCAAATTTCGAACACACGTTCTGGTTGAAGTCTCGGCCTCATAGATTTGTACTTATATGTATGTATATGTCTTCGAGAAACTTCTTTACATTAAAATTTGGCAATTTACAACAATGATTTTGGATGCACAATAAGAATGAATTTTATAAATTGCTTGCTTATAACAAAATTGCGTATCGTATTAGGTATATATATTTGCAGTAGAACTGACGTAAAAAACGATTCACTGTTGCGTTTTTCGTATGGTATTGCAGCTCACTGAAGTAAATAATATTGCGTCTTACTTATTTTTGCACGTCCTCTTCGCTGTATTCTTTTTAATTATTCGAAGGACCAATTTGTGTAGAGCACGTAGACTGTGTATATTTTGAGTTGGACGTGAAGTAACACGATGATTTTTTATTATTATAGTAATATTTATTTAACAACGATACGTTACAATGCAATGTTGAACACAGAATGTGTAAAAAGAAAAAACAAAAGAATGTTAACAGATGTCAAAACATAAAAAAGTAAATTAACTAAAGCGGTTGATTCCAACACAGAGCTTACTTCTCAGTCTTATTTATCCGTAATAACAGTATTTAAAAATTAGTTATTCAAATTAGTTTCTCTACATAATAGCACCTGTAAAAGTAAGATAAATAATAAGAATAAATGATTAAAATTTAACCGTGAGACCAAGGAAGAGTTAGTTAATAGAATCAACTATGAATGTGTTAGTAAATAAATAAGAATTACGTAAAACAATGTAGATACATGCATAATAATACAAAATCAAGGTATCTATGACGTTTCTTTGAAATATACGTAGAAATGCTCATGCCCCGTAGTCGATCGTTCGTGTGTTGAAATTATTATGTACCTACCAAACGTTGATGACCCCTGTTTGTACATCGCAAGTCTAGACACGCACCTCCACTAATGACAGTGGCCATTAGCACAAAGCCATCTCTCTCATTACTAAAGGAAATGTCATTATAGCAATTATTGATAAAGATATTTTTCACAAGAACACCTAAAGGCAGTCCTGACAAGGCAGTGATGAAAAATTAATTTTAACGACATAGGTGTATGATTGTTGATTATTAGGGTTGCTACAAATAATACTATAATATTCGTAGTATATAATATTCATAATATGTTTTTGCTGAATAAACGAAAGTTCGACTAAACTATTCGGCGAACTATCCAACGGTCCTCCTGTCCTCTTTCTATGTATATTGCCTATAATGGCGCTGCACATTGATGTTGTAAAATCACTAAACTTTTAATCAATCCCTCCTATTTCGTTTCCTCTATCGCATCCTATATGCTAGTGACTTGTTGGTTCGCCCTTAGTATTGGGCGACAGTAACCGCATTCCATTAGGTGGGTGCCCTCTGCTTGTCTTCCTGCTTCGCAATAATTTATTAGACGATTATTTGTTTAAGTCAATATGTGGAGAGATATAAGCTTCCATAATCATAAACAATGTGTCCCCGTCTAACTATTAAACTGACTCTTTTGTTTCTCCTTCTCACAATTATTTGGGATCTGCACAATATGTTTTTCCTTCCATACTCCATCATGTATACAAATCATCATATTATTCTTCATACAATTCATCCATCTCTTCTAACCGTAGAATTATGAGAATGTATGTAAATATTGCAAAAATTAAGGTTATAGAGCCTCAAAAACACATGACTGTAGCTATTATCAAGTGTGTAACCATAGATACTTTAATTAACAGTACAATGCATAATACAAGAATAATCATAATAGTATTTAAAGCACGGTAAACCAAAACCAGGAAAACATCTATTCCACATTAGGATCCGGCATAATGTAGGCATTATTGGAAAAGGAATTACTTATGCAGTAAAACGTGGGCCTATGTTGAACAGTATAATTTGTGTATTTACTGTAATTAATAGGCACTTATTATTACTTTCGGCTGCCTCTATGCAAAGTAAGGACAAAAAAAATTGCGCCAGTGCTTGGTAATTCGAGTTGCTGTAATATGAAACATGTCCACTATTGTCGTCACTAAGCAAATCAGCTTGCAGGCGTTTTTACCTTTATTAATGCCTGTAGTGTATATTATAACAGTGGGAATGATATTAACATTATAAGTGCGGTTTGCAGGTGAAGTACTTTGTCATATCTTTGTCTGACTTCGATGACATATGCACGTCTTTTCTTTGGCATGTAGTGAACATTTATATGAAAATATTCAAAACAAATAATGTTTTCTTTTTAGTTTAAAAAAAACGTTTCTTAAAAACGAATTTTAAACCACATGAGGTGATAACAGACATGAGGTGTCATTGTGGCATCTGTTAGAAAAAAAAGAATAATCTAAAATGGCGGCCTGTGGGGCGCTGTAGCCCTCTGATAATATGCTGGTTCGATTTATTATGGACTGTATGAGAAAGGTATGACCTAAATCCTTGCACTAGATAAGCAGAAGCTCCACCAACCTTGAGATCCGCCCTCTCCTGGCTCGGTTCAGGTTACATGCACACAGGAACAGCACACGGCACTTTGTTTCACTTTGGAGCTAATACTTGAAGTACAAAGTTTTACGGAAAGCAAATGTGCTTGGCACGGCCAGTAATCACACCAATATGATAAGTTTTAGAAATTCCAATGTTTAAAAGTATCAGCGCACGGCGCGGTAAGGTACTCGTCAAAACGTTGACTCAGAGAGTGTTTAAAATAATGGCTGCTTCTACCCTGCTCTGTATTGGCCTTCGCCTCGCACAGAAAGAGGGTAGACAGCAAAATTGATGGAGCGATGTTCTACCTACTTAGTACTAGGCAAGGACCGAACATACCCCCCACCGAAATCAGTATGATGATTTCTAGTAACAAAAACAAGAAAAATTGAAAAGGCTACGAACCAAAGAAACAGGATGTGACTATGAGCCGCCAAGGTGGTAAACACCAGCTTAAAAGGACATAAAACGGCTACGAGCCGAAGGGTAAAAAAGGAAGTGGAAAGTGGAATACGAGTTCTTAAACTATGAGCTTAAATTACAATTTCAAGACACAACTTAAGATAAAAAAATACATTTACTGTTTAAATTTTTGAGAAGTATAGCTTCTTTCAAACTAGGTGGCGATGAAAACAAAATTGCTCTCTAGTGAAGAGTGTAAAAGTAATCATGCTATCAATGTTTAGGAATGTATTATCTTATGGATGGATTGCCAACGGGACAATCAATAAAAGATTTTTCGAACTTACATCAGATTTGATTAACCTAGCATACTTTAGTCAAAAAAGACTAGCAATTGGTGAATTGTTGACAATGCATCGATTTGAATAGGTATATCTGATTATTAGGCATCATATACATTTATAAGAAATTTCGCAAATTATTAATTACAAAAATTGAAATCATAAAACAAAGTTGAATAATAAAAACGATTGAAACAAATTAAATATTTAATGCAAAAAAAAATGAAAATTAATGAAAATGAAAAATCTGCTTGTCTGGAGGTGTAATGCCAAATGAAACATTATAAATGGATACTAAATAAAATTTAATATAATATAAAAAAGCGTGGGGTGTATTCAATTAATAATATAATATCTTAAAAAGCGCTTTGAATACACCCCACGCTTTTTTATATTATATTAAATTTTATTTTTTGTTTTTTTAGTTGGATTTTTTATAAAAGCGTGTTTTTTTTTAGTTTTTTTAAACTATTATTTATTTTTCATTTTTTAGTTGATTTTTGTTTAAATGTTTTTAAATACAAGCTTTTGAGATCCTGCATATCATGTAGCAGCAGAGTGCTAGCCAAGACAAGTAAAACGAGCCCAAACACGACGGGTCTATCTTGTTTAGTACAGGAGTTCCTATGGCCACCTTCCGACTCCATCATCAGATCAGCTCCATGGTACCATATTATTGCATTGTCACGCGATATAAACATACGAGCCCAAACACGAAGGGTCTATCTTGTTTAGTACAGGAGTTCCTATGGCCACCTTCCGACTCCATCATCAGATCAGCTCCATTGTACCATATTATTGCATTTTGACGCGATATAAACATACGAGCCCAAACACGACGGGTCTATCTTGTTTAGTACAGGAGTTCCTATGGCCACCTTCCGACTCCATCATCAGATCAGGTCCATGGTACCATATTATTGCATTGTCACGCGATATAAACATACGGGCCCAAACACGAAGGGTCTATCTTGTTTAGTACAGGAGTTCCTATGGCCACCTTCCGACTCCATCATCAGATCAGCTCCATGGTACCATATTATTGCATTGTCACGCGATATAAACATACGGGCCCAAACACGAAGGGTCTATCTTGTTTAGTACAGGAGTTCCTATGGCCACCTTCCGACTCCATCATCAGATCAGCTCCATGGTACCATATTATTGCATTGTCACGCGATATACACATACGTGCAAAATTTCAGCTCAATCGGAAAACGGGAAGTCGGTCAAATTTAGGGGTCGGTTACAGACATACTGACTGACACAAGTGAAGCTAATATAAAGCGTGTAAAAAAACATTGATTTGTGGTTTAGTAAATCTATTTTAGAGGTCGATATTTGTAAATTTTGCGTCAAAACTACTAACTTATTACATTTGACTTTATTTAGTAAGATTTTACAATCCAGTAATCGTAACATAAATATGATATGATTATGAATAAATATACTATATGCTTTGCAACGTGCGAGAACGTATTATGAAAACGTAAAAATCGTCATTCGATGATTAATTGTAAATCGAGTGAATTGAAATGAATCTTTAAACCTGAATGGAAATTTTAAGTTCAAATGATAAATTTTATTTAATTAAATATTGGTGAACATCTGATAAGGGCTGTGTCCTTATATCGCTCCCCCCCACCCTGAGGAGGTATTTTTCAGGGTATTAAAGTGAACTTACGTAACGTAAATCTATCTTACGTATATCTTTTGGGAACGCCCCCACCGACAGCAATCTGGATTATATCTTATACTTATATGTGTTTATAATTTGATTAGTAATAATAGTATTAATTTCTACGCCTTTAAAAAAAATGTAATTTATTTATAATTTAGTTTAATTTTAAGTATTTAATCCACTAGACTGTTAGTATATTGTATGTATATTACTTACTTAACCTATCATCCGTTTATTTTTTGTAAAAAAAAAACATGGATTGTATCATAATTGTCGTAATATTTCCGGTAAATACTACTACATGTATGTGCAACTTCTTAAGAAATTAATTTTAAGCATTGCTCTTCTCAGATTAAAAGGAAATCGAATGACTGTAATTCACCCACATATAGTTCGAACATAGAAGAAGAATATCTTTTTCAATATTTGTAACAAAGTTAAAACAAATGAGTTTAAATTATAATAAAACAGTGTCAAAGTACCTTTACAATTTTATTCAAATTTTGAAACTGAAGTAAAAAGCTAAAAATTGGAAAGACAAATTTTATATTTATTTTTAAAAGTTTGGTTTAATTAATTTTAATTATAAGCAATATTTTTTTACATATTTAGCTTACTTTTTTTTACGCTTTAAATATGGTTTTAAGTTAATTTATAAAGGACGTTTATGACTATAATGATTCCTTGGTGGACCACGGATCCATTCAGTGGAAGTTTTTATGTTTTTATTGAATGTTGGCTTCAGCGAGTTAATGTAACAACTGTCAGTTGTGTAATCATGATTGTTTCTGTAATATTTACACGCAAGAACGTCTTGCGGAAACAATTTTGGAACTTTGTTTACCGGAAATTCCAGCTCCCAAGAGCGTTTGGGAGCAATGGTTGGTGTATTATTATTGGTAGTGTACGACACTGCATGCAAAGAAGTAGAGGCTGAGGAGACGTGACCGTCATGGCATCTAGCCTGAGATAATTGGCCTGTTATTACATAGCCAAATATACTGTTTAAAGCTTGAGGAATGTCATTGCCGAAGTTCAGCTTCTTTCCATTATAAATGTTTGGAAATATGTCGCCCGCTAAAACAATATCAATTTTTCCGCTTTTATAAAAGTGCGGGTCGGCTAAAACAAGATTATTGTATTTATTGATAATATTTTGCGTCATTTGGACTGTCGGCAGATCACCTGTAATTTTAGGAAGTACGACAGCGTCTAAGTTAAAAGTTGTGCCATTACCATGACGCGACTTCATGGTGAATGAAGTCACGCCACGATTGTTTACTGTTTCGCCCGCGAGACCAAAGATATTGAGATCACATTTACGCGAAGACAACCCTAAACGTTGTAAACAATCAGTGGAAATGAAATTTGTTTGCGCTCCCGAGTCGATTAATACGCGACAAGGTTGATAATAATAATCTTTGTCTAAAACATGCACCACTGCCGTTCCCAACAAAACGGAGGTGCGACTCGTGTCGCCAAATGCCGCGTGGCAAGTATTATTTATTAAGTCTTGACGAGGTGCGTCCACCGTCTGTTGCAGTGCGGATGAAGTGGCATACGATGCGCTCGATTCGTCGCGACCTAGACTCCAAACCGGTTTGCTATCAGTGTGTAACAAGACGTGGTGCGCTCGCTGACAAACAAAACATTTGAATTTGCTTTTGCAACTATCCGCGTTATGATTAGGTTTAAGACAGTTATGGCATAGTTGAAGAGCATTAACACGGTTCATACGCTGATCGGGATTTAATTCACGGAATTTTTGACATGTAAATATCATATGATTAGCGTCACAATGCAAACACAAACATTTTGCTTGGGATGAAGTTGCATATGCGATTGTAATATTTTTGAGAGGTTTAAGTGGTGATTGCCGTTCATTTTGTAAAATCGCGGAATTTGAACTATGAGAATATGAACCTGAATGGTTGAGAACTTTAATATGATTTTGAACAAAATATATTAATTCATTAAAGGAGGGTACCGAGGTTTGATTTAAACCTTGTTCAAATAATTTCCTAGACTGCGGGTCTAAAGCCCTAAGTGCAATATGGCACATTACGTGACTACTAAGATTGTCTATATTTAATGCTTGAATAGCTTTATAAGAATGCTCGAAGGTCTCTATAAAAGTATTTAGTTGAGTTGAAGACTCGTTAGTTAATGGTGAAAAATTTAACATTTTATCTAAATACCGACCGACTAACAAACGGTTGTCGTGATATTTATCCAAGAGGCTTTTCCACACAAGCTCATAATTGGAGGAGGTGATTGGTAAACTTTTAACAATATTCAATGCACTACCTTTTGTACATGAAAGCAAGTAATGAAATTTATCTATTTTCGGTATATTCGGCCGATCGTGAACTAGGGAACAAAAGGATTCATAGAATGTCATAAAGTTTTCTATGTCACCATCAAAATTAAATAACTCTAATTTAGGAAGCCGGGGGCGAGATTCTGGTAGATTACAGGGGGTTTCATAATTTGTACTATCGACTGGTGGCTTTAATTTATTATACACTAATTTAATACGGAAATAAATTGTTTCAAAACTTTTTATCTCGTGATTGCGAATTGTGGCATCAGGGTTTAATTCCAATTCTGTTTCCAGTATTTTATAAATAACTTTCTCAAATTTTTGACGCAAATCGTCGATTTCTGATGCCATCATTAAAAACAATTCTTGGTTTTCCAAGCTGGAAATGTCTTTCGAAATTTCATATACGCCTTGTAACCTTTCGAAAATGACTTGCCTTTTCTGATTCAAATATGCAATGGTTCAAGAAGCATTACGTTTTGGAGACATGATCACCTTTAATTAGAAAAATTGAAATACAATTATAAGCTGATAGTATGGTAAATACTAATTTAATAAATGTTAAGGAAGCAAATTAAATACGTCACTTTGTCTTAGAGTGGGTAGGTACTGTAAAATGTTATTTATGACGAATAAATTAAAAAATGCGGATTTTATTAAATGGTACTGAGATTAAAAGGGATATTAACGAAGTAGAAGGCCGAAGAACTAAGGGTAATCCGGCTCGAAGGCCAAAATGTGGGGCGCTGTAGCCCTCTGATAATATGCTGGTTCGATTTATTATGGACTGTATGAGAAAGGTATGACCTAAATCCTTGCACTAGATAAGCAGAAGCTCCACCAACCTTGAGATCCGCCCTCTCCTGGCTCGGTTCAGGTTACATGCACACAGGAACAGCACACGGCACTTTGTTTCACTTTGGAGCTAATACTTGAAGTACAAAGTTTTACGGAAAGCAAATGTGCTTGGCACGGCCAGTAATCATACCAATATGATAAGTTTTAGAAATTCCAATGTTTAAAAGTATCAGCGCACGGCGCGGTAAGGTACTCGTCAAAACGTTGACTCAGAGAGTGTTTAAAATAATGGCTGCTTCTACCCTGCTCTGTATTGGCCTTCGCCTCACACAGAAAGAGGGTAGACAGCAAAATTGATGGAGCGATGTTCTACCTACTTAGTACTAGGCAAGGACCGAACACGGCCATTCCATTATTTTTTGCACTAATTATTTATCCTTTTTTTGATTGCGAAGCTGGCAAACAGGTACACGACTCAGCTTATGGAAAGTGGTTACTGTCGTTAATAGATATTTGTAACACTAGGGACAAAGCCAGCGTGTTGCCAGCCTTTAGGATGGTATAAATAGATCAAGCAAGGGGAATGGGATAGAGGAGACAGGACATGAGATTGGAATAGGAGAATAGAAGAGAGAAGATGGAATAGGGGAAGGGGGAAGTGAGCCATCAGACGGCTAAACATTTCAGGCCGATATTCTGTGAGAGCATGGTAGCACACCGATCGAGTCGGCCCTAAAAGCAAAATAATGATTCCAGTATAGCTCAGCCATTACAGTAGTGTGGCTACTATTTACAATATACGTAAGTAGCTTCCCTATTATATTCTGTGAAATAAACTGATAGCATTCCTATGCACTAAACATGTTAAAAAAAAATATTCTGGCTAAGTGCACTTTTTGCTCGGCGGCGTCGGAAAATTGAACTGTCATTGGCAACACATTTGGAGTACCGCCAACTGGACGCTAGTGATTAGATATCGCGAACTTATACATATTTTAAAATACATTTGGACTATAGTATAGTAATACTAATAATATTGTATTACTAGTTGTTTTTGCAACGGCACTAAAGCGTTTCTTCCGATTGTTGCAGAAATAATAAAAATTCATCTCGTTGATATAAATTTCCGGAAATTGATCTTATGGCGGTGGCAAGAGACCGAATGGATTGAATCATGAAATTTCAAGAAAATCGTTTTTTTTCCAATAATTGTGGAATAAATACTTTTTGTTAAAATTTTACTGGCAGCTTAGTTTTTGACGTTATTATGATTAAAAAACAATCGAGTTGGTTGCGATTCGAACCTAAGGAAAAAATGTGTTTTGTTTTGTCTAGTCCCATTTTAATTTAAAAATATAATTATGCTTTGCCTCGTTCAGGTGATGTCGTGATGATTTAATAGCCAAAATCATCAGCAGCTAATTTCAATAACGCAGGTTCGAATTTTGGTTAGTGAACATTCTTCATATGCACACTTATTCTGACCTAATATGCTTAGATACATGTATATTATCTCTTTATACATGCAAATTTATTTGAGGTGCTTTTTACCCTCATGCTAATTGTGAAAAATCTATCATAGCGAGAATATGGATGTATGAAACCAGCTACCCACCTTGGTCAAACGTATCGGGAGTACCTTACCTAATTACCTTAAAATTAGAAAGTCGAGCTCACTGCGTCTAGGACTTGACAGTCTCGATTAAGGGCGGCTTGCATGACGTTCCTTAATTTTATTTAAGAAACACTAAACGCATTTACCGCCCTTAAATACGATAAGCGTCTTGCACAACGCTAAATTTACCGGTAAATACGTTTATAGAACTGTCAAAGTTAATCATCCACAATTGGCTATTTAACGCTTTAAACGCGTTTAAACATTGTCACTCGTATGTCTTTATGAAATTGTCACTTATAAAAAGTCAATTACAGATTGTCACTCGTATATTATTTGCTTTAATTATTTATCTCAATTCTAAATACCCATTATTCGTACAAAATAACATGGTAGCAGAGTAATAAAGTTAAGGAATTTGATCCAGTAAAGATATTTTAACTAGGAAAGAATAAATATAATATTCTAGCATTGTACTCGACCTGACGTTCACAATGGATAAGGCGATCGCAGAGGCTTCAAGGTAAAAATAATGCACCTAGATGGTAAAAATTATAACCCTTGGCGGTATCGTATTGAGACAGCGTGCAGGGCTGAAGAAATTTTGCAAGGAAAACTTCAAAAGCCCGATGAGCCTGCAACATCTGATGGTGCAGGTGCTAAAGCCAAATATGAAATAAATTTACAACAATTTCTAAAAATTGACTGTGCCGTTTTAACTCTGATGACGACAAACATGACGGATGAGATTCTAAAACAAGTTATGCGATATAAAAGCGCTAAAGAAGTATGGGATGAGCTAGAACGCCTATATAATGGAAGCAGCGAAGACAAACTTATCATCTTTGTCTACAATTCTTTGATTATAAAAAGGACCCTGAACGTGAGATGGGAAAGCATATATCTTCTGCATTAAAGAACATTTCAACAAATCTTTTCATAAATTAATATATATTATTCTTTCTGAAATTGTAAGTTATTAAAAAGTCCATTACAGATTGTCATTCGTATTTTATTTGCTTTATTTATCTCAATGCTAAATACCCATAAAATCGAAAATAAAACCGCACAGCAAAAGATCATTCTTCAGGTTGCCGCCAAAAATTCCGAAGTAAACTTAACCAAACGAACAAAATTTCAAATGTAAATTTGTGATTGGCCAACTAAAATCTTTTTTACGCAGGAAATAACTAACATTAAAGCTAAATTTCGTGTGTTTGTTCGATAAAATATACCGCCACGTGAAACGAAACACATCTGGCTGTTTTACCGATGGCATAAATACATTTTACTAAATAACATGGGAGAGTGCGTCATTCAACACAACATAAATGTATTTACTATTAAACGCGTTTAGAGAGTAAAATAAAATTAACTAATTTTATTTAAAGACGATCGTTATGCAAGCGGGCCTAAATGTAATAAATTATCTACTGAAAAGTTAAATTGAGAACATTTTTTCATTTGTCATTAATTTACAAAATGTCATTTAATCAAGATTCCTTTTCATCATGATCTAAGTTATCATAAAAGTATGTTCAAATATAAAATTGCACCGTCTGCATCACAAAAGCAGTTTAAATTAACGATACTAAAGAAGTCTGCTGGAGTTGTCTCAAGAGGCTGCTCCGACTCCGGTATATTCCTACTCGCTATTTTTGAGATTTTCCTGGAAAAGCCTTTGCTGAGTTGTTCAGTGATATTTTATATAATGGACTTTATGCTTTATTTTCATCTGAGCTCTAATACTTTTAGATTCCTGAAATCATATTGACAAATAAAGAACGCTTATAAAATCGTCATTTTCATCCTGTCTTTCTATATCTCTGTACTTTTTTCCGGAAACTACTGGGTCTTTGTAGATGTTTAGTTGTTGTAGTAATTATTATATTTACATAGTATAAACCGAAGTTGCTTTTCGAGTCTGTCGGTCTATCTGGTAGTTCCTGAACTACGCAATGGGTTTTAAATTCAACAACTTATAATCATTTTGTTGTCTTGTTAAATAAATAAAAACTAAAAAATATTATAAGCTGTTTTCACTATCAGTTACTGAGATAATGTGTCACTGAAGGTTTATACTAAACATTAAAACAGTTTTGTTTTTAAGTAAGTAAAATATAAGTATTTACTAGGGTTTGACCCGCAATGTAGTCGTGGGGAAAACTCTAGTATTGCAAAATTTGCTGCAGCAAGGTCGCAAAAAAGCTAAAAAATTATAACTGTTGCACGAGTCTTTTTAAAATAAATATCTGGTGAAATACTAGCTCTTAAAGTCGTAAAAAATGTGTCTCACTATTAAACTATGAAGTTATAAAATCAAGGTGGTAGATGTTTAAACATTTAAAGATTTACCACCTTAATTTTATCAATCAAGTAAAAAAATACAATGGAGCTTTACACTAATTTTTGCTATAAGTATATACTTAGATTTTGAGCTATAAATTATTCCTAGTAAAATGTTCTTAAGGTTCTGTCTGTAGCCAAATAACAAAAACACGTCTGTTATTTCCAAAGAACTCTTCACTGTGTAGGAATTAATAATCACCTGTTTGATTTAATTAAAATTAGTCAAAAACTTGATCAATAATAAGCATTCCGAATCGTTATGTAGCGGATCAGAGATCCCATATACACAAAAACATCACGCGGAAACCTACATTACATAACTGTCTTATTTTTGCATCGATATTAAAAACACAACAAAAGGGAAAATAAAGTGGATGAACGACATGAGTCAGTCCTAATGAGGGCAGTTAGCTGCAAAAAATGACAGGTTTTATCGTAAATGGGCGCACGCGTTATCTGTATTAAGATTGAGCTGGGGCATTTGTTTGGCTATGTTTGGGATACGTCCAGTCGATGAGTATATAGTATAAGTATATTTAGAGATGGCTATGGATAGAAATACAAATAATTGCGAAAACAGACCGGACTGAAGGAGGAAGACGATTTCTTCTGCAGATAGGATTTTGGTAAATGTAAGTTTTCCATATTTGAATTCGAAGATATTTTTCGTTTTTTTTAACATACTTTTAACAGACAGTGATTAAAAAAGGGGCATCGCTTATACACACACGCGTGATAATACCTGGGTAGTAAGCTCTATGTTTTGTACATAAAAACTCATTATTTTTTAAAATATATATTTAGAAGCCGTATTTGTAATTATAACGTTACCATATGACGAAAGTAGTCAATAACCGGCTAGAGTATTCTTTTATGTATTAATCGGAAGTCATATGGTTATATGACTTCCGATTAATACATGAAAGAATAATCTTCGGAAACTAATCTGGTTGGATGTCAACATAGAATCATTTATTATCCAAGCCAACGAATATCGGAAATAGAGTAACCGGAAGTTAGAAGTAAATACGGATGGCGGATGTTGGTTTTTTTAAGGGAAGGCAAGAACTTAAATAATTACCTCTTAGATGAGCAACGGAAACTAGTAAACGTCAATATTAATCTTTCTTATATATTATAATTTTTGTCTTCTGCCTCTAACAATACTATTTCTGTTTATAAATATGTAATATATATCATGTGTATCATATATAATGAATATTTATTTTATCGCTATCCCCCAAATATTTGTTTCTAATTCTATGAGTACTAATTATTATTGTTTATATTAACAGTATGTATATCTATGTATGTAATTTATTATTATTCACGCTATATGTATATACATGTGTATATATATATATACATACATATAAATAAATAACAGTGCAACATCCGTCCGTCCTAGGGTGCAGTTGAAAACCAGCGTCAGGCATCTGCTGCTGCCTGGCACATGCTGAACTGCCCCTATTTGGTACCATCGCGAGACTTTTTAGTACATATCCACCACCGTACAATTCATTCCATAAGTCTGTCTCGTTGTGTGATTACCAAATAAACGTTTTTTTCTTTCTTTCTTTTCCTACATCCCTATCCCTATTAATATTATAAATGCGAAAGTAACTCTGTCTGTCTGTCTGTCTGTCTGTTCCGTTTTCACGTAAAAACTACTGGACAGATTTGGCTGAAACTCAGTATATATATATTTTCGATACCGAGGATGAACATAGGATACTTTTATCCCGAAAAATGGGATAGTTTCCGGGATAACATGATATTTGTCTGTTTGTTTGTTATGCTTTTACGGAAAAACTACTGAACCGATTTGGCTGAAATTCGGTACGTATGTAAATTAAATACTAAGGATGGACAAGGGATAATTTTCATTTTGGCCTTTTTGGTAATTTTGGCCTATTTGGTCATTTTATCCTTTTTGGTCATTTTGGCCTTTTTTGCCATTTTGGCCTTTTTGGTCATTTTGGTCTATTTGGTAATTTTGGCCTATTTGGTCATTTTGGCCTATTTGATCATTTTGGCCTTTTTGATCATTTTGACCTTTTTGGTCATTTTGGCCTATTTGGTCATTTTGGCCTATTTGGTCATTTTGGCCTTTTTGGACATTTTGGCCTTTTTGATCATTTTGGCCTATTTAGTCATTTTGGCCTATTTGGTCATTTTGGCCTATTTGGTCATTTTGGCCTATTTGGTCATTTTGGCCTATTTGGTCATTTTGGCCTTTTTGATTATTTTGGCCTTTTTGGTCAAGTTTTGTAATTTATTTTGTTGACAGATAGACGGGGGATGGTATATATAATTAGCGATATAAAATGAAGTGAATCTTCTGTGCGCAAATACATAAAAATGTAATATAATATAACCTAGCACTTGCTCTATAAACAAGAGACACGCACTAGAGGTTAACCCGCGGCGCGGCCGCTGGGTAAACTCTAGTATATTATATTTTAATTGAATTCAATGCTTAATGTAGATACATAGACATGACTGCCCATTAACACATAAAGTTAATATTAGTACTATTATTATTTAATGGTTATACAAGTGTCAAAAATGTGTTATTTAAATAGGCGTTAATTGAATAATAATACGTCTTCTTCGGCAAAAAATTCTTTACGTTTCCTTTAAATTCAGTCAACTATTTAATGTTTTTAAGAAAGAGAAGAAGATTGATATATATATATGTCGGAGGGAAGCTATGACTTCATACGACATGACGATGTATTGTTGACAGGATGTATAACGCACAATATCATTTGTTTACATTATAATCACTTCTAAAATTCTTAATGTAATTTAATTAGATTTGTTAATGTTTGTATAACTTCAAGATCGTTCTAACCTAATAAAAGTTATGAATATTGTAATTTAATAAACGACCAATCAGAGCAGAGCTTATGGCGGAGCGGGGTCGGACGCCCTCTATACTTTGAGTAGTATCTACTTCGGTAGACTGAGGAGTTTTTGTGGCACATTTGGTTGGTGGCAACAGGTCGAGTTGGACCATGGAGTATTTTAAAGAAAGTATTGAAGCTTAAAGTATGAGCGGGTGCCCTGAACCCGCTGCTCGGTCTAAACTATGTCATAATGTTGATCAAATCTAAATTAAAAGTGTATAAACCGTGGCTATTGTGTTTTATGCTCGCATTTTATCCTGAAGACGCCCACTAAACCTGCAATAACTAAAGATGATGTCGTGAGAACGAGGCCGTTCTGCGACATCAGAAGTGGGATCTCAGCTTGCGCCCACAATGAAAGCAATGACTGCGAAGCCTTGCCAGTATGAGAAGGCGTGCTGATGGATTGAAGGATGCTCCCGGAAGCGCTGGCAGTGGAAGACAATTGGTATGTATGTGGCAGCAACGTAGTGATGGCGCCCTGAAGGTGCCTGTGGAGCGGTGGTGTGTCGGCCTATGCATGGTTTGGTCACCGTTGGGCCTACTATGTGCCAGCAATAGTTCAAATTCACGTTAGTACAGCGAGTGGTAAGGCAATTTTATGGATCGTGAAGTCTAATCTAAGGTAAAAATTACGTGCCTATTCTACTTGGCACAGGAGGTATGGTAATTTTTAATTATTATTTTAGTGCGAATTCTGAAAATGAAGAAAGCGAGATTTAAAAAAAAAAAATTTAGTTCATCGTTTGTGGTAGACAATTTTACTACTCTCATATTTAAGTGATATTTTTCGTGTACGAAAAATTACGATATGGTTGCCAAAAAATGGAAAACAAACAAATTACGTAGGTAGTTTACTTTTTCATCATTATTTTTGGGAGTTGGTTACTTGCAAGAAAATTTGTGTTTGTTGTAAACGATATGCGTGTATTCATTGTCTTTTCAAGTCTACCTTCCAAGAGTTTTTTATAATGTGAAAATCGGGTCTAGTTTTTTAAATTATTTTACTTGGATTATGTATGGTAGACAGTTGCCTTTGACATATTATTCCTATGCGACGTTTTCCTTGGTTTTCTGATTAAGGTAAGAAAACTTGTGTTCGTTATAAACGATGTGCGTGTATTCATTGTCTTTTCAAGTCTACCTTCCAAGAGTTTTATAATGTGAAAATCGGGTCTAGTTTTTTTAAATTATTTTACTTGGATTATGTATGGTAGACAGTTGCCTTTGACATATTATTCCTATGCGACGTTTTCCTTGGTTTTCTGATTAAGGTAAGAAAACTTGTGTTCGTTATAAACGATGTGCGTGTATTCATTGTCTTTTCAAGTCTACCTTCCAAGAGTTTTTATAATGTGAAAATCGGGTCTAGTTTTTTAAATTATTTTACTTGGATTATGTATGGTAGACAGTTGCCTTTGACATATTATTCCTATGCGACGTTTTCCTTGGTTTTCTGATTAAGATAAGAAAAGTACTGTATGTTATAAACGATGTTCATAAAATTCATTGTCTTTTCAAGTTTACCTTCCAATAATTTTTATGTGAAAATCGGATCTAGTTTTCGAGTTTTTTTTTAGATAACGTATAGTGGAAAGTGGTTATGATACATTATTGCTACGCTATGTTTTCCATTGGTTTTATGATTAAGTTTACAGGCGTTATATGAAAGACATTTTAGATTCAGATGATTATAATTTAACCGTGAAGAAAGTGTGGCTATGAAGAAGTTTGAAAGCCACTATAAGGTACACAGGGGGTATTTACGTTAGTAGACACTTTGGCGAGTTGATTTGTTATTTAAGATTATTTTTGTGATAGTTTCGAATTCGAATTAGGGTGAATACCCTAGTTATTGAACGCATTTTAAATCGGAAAATTATTTTGAATTTGTTTGTTCCTCTATTATAATGAATTTTCATAAGTTGTCGACCCTGGAGCCCGTAGAGTGATAACCTTGGTTGCTCTGATTGTATATTCTGGTCAAAAAGTGTCATCCGTACCACGCTCAGCGGGGGTTGGTTGAGAGTACGTCACTTATTTGGATGTATTGGTTTGATTGACTGATTGAGAGGTGTTGTTAGCGGATTGGATGACTGATGCGTTCACACGGTTTTTGTTTGAAGTTAAAATAATGGAATTTCAATCATTATTAAACGTGGTAAATGCAGTTGACTATTATAATGGGTAGTTTTTAAATTTAGAGGTTCATATAGAGTGAGCGATTTTAGTCTGATAGCTAAAACGCTAAATGTTTTTTTTATATTTTGAAAGTTTATTTTGACTTGAATGTTGAAGTATGAAGGTCAGGAGTAGCAGAGTGCTTGTTTGGGTTTATTTAAGCTTTGTAGCGGGCGCGGTGGCCATTACGAAGTGAAACAGAGGCGAGGTGGCCAGTGAAACAGAGGCGAGGTGGCCAGTGAAATGGGTGCGAGGTGGCCATTACAAAGTGGAATAAAAGGCGGGGTGGCTATTGAAAAGTGAAATCGGTGGAATGAGAGGCGACGTATCGATTGAAAAGTGGTATCGATAGAATGAGAGACTGTATACTATTTGGATATTTTTGTGTTTGATGTTTTGATTTGTGCTTTGATGTTTGACCCAAAATGCGTAGCTCGATGGGCGACGAGTTGGCAGTTTCGATACTGCTGAATTGATTTGGTGTGTAGTCTGGAGTCTGTTAGGACTCGGATCTCAGAAAAAAAATCCAGAATGAAAATGTACACGATGTCCTTGGTCAGGAGTGGCCGAACTATAATATCTCTTTCTTTTTGCAGATAATCCATAATGGGCGGCCTATTACACGAGGGCGTGTAATACGTCAGGAAGGCCGTGTCGGAGGGAAGCTATGACTTCATACGACATGACGATGTATTGTTGACAGGATGTATAACGCACAATATCATTTGTTTACATTATAATCACTTCTAAAATTCTTAATGTAATTTAATTAGATTTGTTAATGTTTGTATAACTTCAAGATCGTTCTAACCTAATAAAAGTTATGAATATTGTAATTTAATAAACGACCAATCAGAGCAGAGCTTATGGCGGAGCGGGGTCGGACGCCCTCTATACTTTGAGTAGTATCTACTTCGGTAGACTGAGGAGTTTTTGTGGCACATTTGGTTGGTGGCAACAGGTCGAGTTGGACCATGGAGTATTTTAAAGAAAGTATTGAAGCTTAAAGTATGAGCGGGTGCCCTGAACCCGCTGCTCGGTCTAAACTATGTCATAATGTTGATCAAATCTAAATTAAAAGTGTATAAACCGTGGCTATTGTGTTTTATGCTCGCATTTTATCCTGAAGACGCCCACTAAACCTGCAATAACTAAAGATGATGTCGTGAGAACGAGGCCGTTCTGCGACATATATATTATACCCATAACAAAACCACTGTTTATACTGTATACACAAATGTTGTATATAGATTTACCTATTTCTAAAGATTATGATATCTCTCAACAGCAGATAAATTATAAGAGACGCCTACACGTCGTCGTACGCCCAAGTTTTACAGAAAACCAAAACGAACCAGTTCAAGTCCCGAAATGGGCGTAGAATAATGCTAACTTGACATCATAAGGGGCCGATGGCGATGTTGGAGTCGATGGAAAGTGAATAAGACAGTTTAAAAAGACAATACATCTGGGATTGAACGCTACGACGGTAATGATTATTTGAAATTTCATTTTTTGACCTGGCAACCCAACTCCTATAGCTACAAGAACAATAAAAACCGCACAGCGTTGCAAATCCTGAATTATAGAGGATGTTAGGGACTGAGTAATAAATCAGGACGGAACAATGACCTTTCAGACGATAAGTATCAGTTAAAATAAAATATGTTTGGGGCAGGAAATAAAGTCACTATTAAGTTATTTACAGCACCATGTCGCCATGCTAATAGTTTTATTGCCAATACCAGACGAAGTTTTTTCGTTGGAAAAAACGTTGCTATTTTTGAACGATAGATATTTATTTAAGTGCTTTTAATATGAAATAAACAATCAAAAATATCACGAGCTTTGGTTGTCACAAAATATTTAAAATACATTTTAAGAAATAATCTATCTATAATATTAAAAAATTCTAAACATGCTGTATCTGTACATTGATCCTATTAAAAAAATAACTAGAATGGACTATTTAAATGATGGAGAACACGATACAATATTTTTTAGATTTCTTGTCTGTTTCTGTTTACATAATATTTTCTTAAGTTTTCGCGACTTGTACACATAATAAAACTACGTTTTAACGGTTTTAAGCGCGGTAATTTATTTGATTTTTGGTTTATCCGACGTTTCGGCCGCTTTTCAGTGGCCGTGGTCACGGAAGACAAAGATGACATTTGTCAAAAGTGTACTGTCAATGTTTTTATTCAGCCTACTGCCAACTTGTTCATTTTAATTATTTAGTTTTAATTTTGTTTATGGATATTATTTACTCTATGGGAGCCTAATCTAATTTACCACCGCTTCACAACATGTTGTGGCTTGAAGAGAAATAAATTACCGCGCTTAAAACCGTTAAAACGTAGTTTTATTATGTTTCTGTTTATTCAGGATTCAGGTAAAAACTACTGAGTCGATTTCGATGCGGTTTTTGCTGAACCACAACTAATTTTTAAAATTATTCTATGCACTAATTTAAATCCTGGGAATCCCGCGTGATTTTTTTTGAGAATTATTTAAAATGGCCAGATTAAAAAAATCGAATTCCAATGTAATTATTTCTGGTCGATAGCAAATTTAATATAATAAAATGTGTGATATTTTTTATCCTGGGAATTACAAGTAAACGTGGACGAAGTCGTTAGTCGCAAATCCTAGTATTTATATATTTTTCATTCATTTATTCAAATCAAAATTTATTTATAACTTTTTAGTTTGAATTTCGTTGAATTTTGGCAGGCACATAAAATGTCATGCTGCTGAAAATGACAAGTTTTCATACAAAATTTCATTACCCTTTTCAAGCCCTTAGGGTTTCAATTTTAATCATCCTTTCTTAGTGGCTGAAGTTCAGTAGCACGCTTAAGGAAATACTTAAATGAAGTAAATCTACCTCACTCTCGTATTATCATATTTCTAAAGATATAAATTGACAGAATTTACTTAAAAAACGTTACTCTTCGTATCCTCAACAATCTTGATATATAAAAATGAATGATGAAATGTTGTGTGTGTTTGAGTGGGTCCCGGGATGGTTTACAGCCACAATTGGAACCGGTAGGTGGCGCTGAGATCGGGTTCTAGAATCCTCGTAATCACCTGGACCGATTTTAGTGATTTTGTTTTTGTGTGTTTGATTGGGTTCCCGGATGGTTTAAATTCACAGTTAGAACCGGTAGGTGGAACTGAGATCGGGTTCTAGAATCCTCCTAATCACCGGGAGTGATTTTGGTGATTTTGTTTTTGTGTGTTTGAGTGGATTCCCAGACGGTTTGAATTCACAGTTAGAACCGGTAGCTGGCGCTGAGATCGGGCTCTGAAATCCGCCTAATCACCGGGAGGGATTTTGGTGATTTTGTTTTTGTGTTTGAGTGGGTTCCTAGATCGTTTAGATTCGCAATAAGAACCGGTAGGTGGTGCTGAGATCGGATTCTAGAATCCTACTGGTCCACAAACCGATGTTGGTTTTTTTTTGTGTGTCACGGAACAAAGTCTTTTAGGAATTCAGAAAATAGGCGGTGCGAAGTTTGCCGGGTCAGCTAGTATTATAATTAATTAATTACGAATATTTCACCATTTTGGTTTTAAGATAGCAAAATAATTTTATTCAGATTTTTCCATTTGACTTTGGAAACCAATAAATGAAACACAATTTTGTAAATGCGTTTAAACTATACTATAACATAACATTTTAAAGATACATTTATACAGTAATAATAGTTAGAATTGTGTTTAAGAAGAATTGTGTTGCAATTAAAAAGAAAAAAAGGTCACGGTACGAATATTTTTATGTATGAGGACAAAATTTTCCACTTGATTCGTATGCTCTCGGTAGCGCGAACTTGTAGCCAATTTCCCGCAGATTTCTACGCGTCGAAACTGTGTGAGTTTTCCAATACCCCGGGGGAGAAAAACAACTTTGTTCAGACTTCCGTATGTCGTGTGTTTTCTTTTTGTATAGAAAACATATTTAATACAGTTAAATGTTCTTCATTGTACTATGTGTAGAAAATACAATAAAGAAAATTTAACTTATGTTGTATTCTACTTATAATCCCTTAAGATTAAGTAGAATACTGAGATAAGAACATCGAAATCAACGCCTACCTCGTTTGATCGCACTACAGATTATTGTCAGAGGTAGGATCCAGCCCTTTGATTACCTGAATATTCAACTACGTGTTTTGAGAGCTCTTTATAGAAGCTCATGGCCTATACCAGTTAAGTTTTCCCCACTGTACTAGTTTATAACTTGTGTATATTTTATTGTAACACATCATGTTAAGTTTAATTTCTACATGGAATAAATATTCGTATATTACCTACTAATAATCTATATACTAGGTATATAAAACCGGCAAATTCGTGGTAGTAAACGAATTATGATGGGTTCTGTTAAGATCACAGTTTTATCCGTGCCGGAACGGAAAAAGAATATTAATTCCTGTAGCTGGGCGGTTTGTAAGAGGCGACAAAATAACCCACAGTCAGGTAGTAGGGTATTCCCACGGGCGGGGCGGCAGCGGGCGGTGAGGCCTCGGGGACCCGACAGGCCTCCGCCCGCACCAACACCGCGAGAGGGCGCGAGAGGCAGCCGCGTGACGCTCTCAGAGCCGGGGAAGTTCCACCTCCCCGGCTCTGAGAGGAGAGGCCACCCCCATTTACGGGGCGGCCCACCGCCCACCGGATCGTGGGTTATGCTCGCTTGGGGTTTTAGTGGGTATAACCGATGCCGGTCGTATTGATTAATCGGCGTCGGGGGAGCCCCACACACCACCCGCGAGAATTCCCCGCGCGGCTGATGGAGCGGCAACGCATTTCCCCAGGTAGTAGGGTATTTGTCCAACTGTATGACTATCACCTCTGGTCTAGATCATGCCGCCCTAACTACCTTGAATTATGCTCCGGCCAGTGTCAGTTGCCAGATTCCAATTTCTCCTTTAAGGGCGGCAGTACATCGGCAGCACCTCTATCCACCTAATGTCCATAGATGACGGAAATCACTTTCTATTACAGTGCCGTCAGCCTGTCTGCTGTGATTCAGCCATTTTTTATTGATTTATGAAAAATAATATTTTCCTCTTCAAAGTTAAAGAAATTAAGATAAAAATGCAATCCTAAAGTATTTGTACAGAGGCCATATCTAATCTTTATTTGTATTGTACTTTTACTATTGTACCTATATAATGTCGATCCCTATAGATTACACAGTTTTATTAAAGCGTGTTTATCATTCCCAGTACTTTCCGACTAAATTCCTATGATATTTATAAAGACAAACAATTTAACATGAAGATTACATAAAAAAACGCGCGTAAAAAGCCAAATGTACAATTATAAAAAGTTCAATATAAGCCCGTAAAATACATTAATACGAAAGGTAAATTTAACTTTTGTTGTACTTTAACTTTCGCTGATAAAAAGTTTGTTCAACAAAAAATGAATTAGCCTGAACAGGGTCGATTAGCCAAAGGGTGTAAAGGGCGGCTGGATAAATAATTTCTCAAGGGAGAATACCCTAATTGCCTTTTAATTATGATTTAGGCTCGTTTAACCTCGCCATGTCCGAACAAGGTACGTACCAGGTAAATTAATCAAAACGTTAAAATCTAACTGGCTTGTTAGCGTTAATTGTAAGAAAATAGTTCGCTCTGAACAATTATGATGAGCAAGCAGAATTTTGGTTCGTATTTCGAGATTTAGGTCACTTTAGTATTCTATGATATTATTACTTTTTTATGGCAAACTAGCAGAAGGCCCATCTCATACAGGTTGTTTATAGTCGCCTAGGATATGGGATTGGAATGGAGGGATAGAATAGGGAAGATGGGATAGCGGGAGGGAGAAGTAAGCCATCGGACCTCTCACTCATCATACAAAATTCGATTAGCTCAAAGTTAACCGTTTTAGGTCGATATTTTGTGAGAGCATGGTATCATACCGATCAAGCCATCCCTAAGAGCTGTAATTAAGACATTGATTCCAGTATGCCTCTACCACATCAATTTGAACAATTATTCGAGCGCAAAATGTCGCTGTAAACGATTATTGCAGAAGGTGGAGTCAGTTTATACACAATGAAGCTTTTAGTAGAGACTACAAACATCTATAGCTTTGGTCTTTGGTTATAGAACTATCAAAAAAGATTTAATCGAAGATATTTCATATCTTAAAAATTCCAACTAACTTATTACAATGTTTTGTTGATTTCCTAATTAGCACATAGTTAGGATTATAATTTGGCCATGTACATTACATAATTTTAGTTTAGTCATAATTTGTTGTAGTCTATTTTCTGCTTTAATAACATTTAATTCAAATTTTTTATGCTGATAATTTAAAAAATATTGATGAAAGTAGATGATGCGAAAGACTAATTATGTGTGGTGATCTTAATGGCTGGGTGGAGACCAAACGAGACGGCTTTGAGGCTGTCCTTGGACCCTATGGCGACAAGAGAGCGAACGATGCTGGTAAGCCAATCATAGACGTATACATGGAAAGAAACTTGCTTGTGTCGAACACCTTATTCCATCATAAGGATATACACACGTATACATGGAGAATGAACGAACAGAAAAGTATGATTGATCTGATTTTAATAGATAGTCGCCTCCGAAACACAATAATGGATACAAGAGCCTACAGAGGCCCCACTCTTGGAACGGACCACTACCTGGTGATAAGCCGGTTTGTGGGCCTTTTCAAGAAGTGGAGGCACTGGCGAGAACGTACCAATTTCGGGGAGCTTGAAAGAATAAAATGTGAAAAATTGGAAGATGTTGGTATAAGGAGTATGTATGCGCGCCTAGTCGAAGAAAGGCTTGCAAAAGCGGACTTCTCCGACTTAGATGTGGATAATGACTGGGATAGTATGAAAGAAAGTATAGTGAAAAGCGCAAAAGAAGCATGTGGATGCGCAAAGAGGCATATAACAACGAAAGGTGACGAATGGTGGGACGCGGATGTAAAATCTAGCGTAGAGAGAAAGAGAAAAGCCTGGCTGGATTATATTGCATCTTTGCATCAGAATGACAGCATGAAAGAGATGAAGAAAGAAATGTATCGCCTCTGCAAGAATGAAACCAAAGCTTTAGTGAAAGAGAAGCGTGAAAGAATAAAATTGAAAGAAGAAGAGAAGCTGACGGAGAACTTCGAGGCAAATACCAAACTCTTTTGGAGAGAGGTTAAGAAGTCTCGGGGATGTTCGTCAGCTTCCAGAATGGAAAGAATTAAATCTAAAGCAGGGAACATTCTTGCTAACCCACAAGAGGTTTTAGCGCGATGGAGTGAATATTTTAGAGAAATGTATGATAATATCCCGGATGCTGGCACCACGACTGAGTCTGTGACTGACTTCGAGGAGTCAGCATCCGAGATCACTTTGGAAGAGATCGAATGGTCGATAAGAAGTCTGAAAAATGGAAAGGCAGCAGGAATCGATATTGTGTCTGCTGAGATCATCAAATATGGTGGCACCTGCGTCCGGGACGCTTTCCTGTCCTTATGCAACTTGTGCTGGAGGACGGGAAAGGTTCCCAACGACTGGAGGCGCGCTGTCATCGTGCCCTTGTATAAAGGCAAGGGGTCACGTATGGAGTGCGCCAGCTACAGGGCCATCAGTTTGATCAGCACAGCATCTAAAGTGTATGCGAAAATTGTTGAAAGGAGATTGAGAATGGTATCCGATGGATTACTGTGGGATGCACAAGGAGGCTTCAGAAATGGAAGGGGATGTATGGATCAAGTTTTCTCGCTCCGCAATATCGTGAAGAAGCAGCTAGCTATGGGCCGGAAGGTTTTCTGCGGTTTTGTGGATCTAGAGAAAGCATTTGACAGGGTTGTGCGGAAGGACCTCTGGGACATATTGCCCGGATATGGGATTGATGGCCAATTGCTGCGTGCTGTGCAGTCCACTTACGAGGACTGTATGGCATGCGTGCGGGTGGACGGCAGCCTGTCGCCCTGGTTTGACGTCAATATTGGCGTCCGGCAGGGCTGCGTGCTGTCGGCTTTGCTGTTCATCCTATATCTGGACAATTGTCTCCAGAGATTAAGATTGATGGATGTTGGGGTGCGGATGGGTGATCTAGTTGTTAGCAGCGGATGCTGCTAACAACTAGATCACCCATGCTGGATATGCGGATGATGCCGTGCTTTTAGCCGAATCGCCATCAGAACTGCAAACACTAGTCACAATGATGAAAGATGACTGTCAGGCGAGAGGCTTACGTTTGAATGCGAAGAAAACAAAAGTGATGGTGTTTGAAAGAGAAACAACCAGAACGAATGCAAGGATAATGGTCGATGATGTTATGCTGGAACAAGTGAATGAGTTTGTATATCTCGGATGTGCTTTTAGCAGGGATGGAAGGTACACCGCTGATATAGAAAGAAGAGTGAATTTGGGGAATAGTGTGAATGGAGCGTTAGGTAAACTTCTAGGCGCTAAGAACCTCAGCCAGAAGGCCCAGCTTGCCATACACAACGCGGTGCTGGTACCTACGCTCACGTATGGAAGCGAGAGTTGGGTATGGAATAGAGATCACGAAAGTAGAGTAAACGCGGTCGAGATGCTAGCACTGCGCAAAATCTGCGGAGTGACGCTCGCGGACCGCGTTCGTAATACCGAAGTACGAAAGAGAGTTGGTCTGAAAGAGAGTGTCGGGGTGAAGGTAAGGAAAGGAATGCTCCGGTGGTTCGGGCATGTGGAAAGAATGTATGATGAAAGAATGACTAAACAGATATACAATGCAAAAGTGGATGGATGCAGAAGTCGCGAAAGGCCACGACACACCTTCCATGATCAAATTGATCGTGTACTAGCAGAAGGTGATGTCAGGAGCCTTAAGAACAGACGAGCGTGCATGACAAGAACTATGAATGTCAAAGAAGCAAGTGAGGTGTGTAAGAATAAGCCTAAATGGCGCTCTGTTGTTCGTGCCTACCCCGCAAGGGACCTGGCGTGAAGTTATGTATGTATGTATGTATGTTTTTCAGAATCGTCGCAAGTGGAAATCCATCGCCGACCCCCATGAAAAACAGGCGTGGTAATATGTATAATTCAGAAGTTAGAAATGGGGATACACAGGACTTACAACTTTATATGGATACCTTCCCACCTATAAATAAGTAATTAAGAAACGTCGTTATAACTATTTAAGAGCTAAATATAGTCTACACTATGAATAAATACATTGAAAATTTATTCTTAGTTACAGCCACTCCTATTTTGTTTGTTTTTAACCAACTTCACAAAGAAAGAGGTTCTCAAATCGACTGTATGTTGTTTTTTTTAAGTGAAACTTCTTTAGAATCGTTGTGATTTAAAAACTCGATGAAACGAAAAATAAACACATAAATCAATAGGACCAAGCCTGTGAGAGAATGAGATATGAGTTTTATTACATTGTGCTGCACAGTTTAGAAAGTCAATAAGACCGATGATGACACAGAGGCCCAATTCGGACCGAAATATAACTGGTAATAATATATTTTAGACTAAAACAGTGAAAAATTTAAAGTGATACTTAAGGAGGTAGAAAGAAGTCAGTTAAATATTTATTTTTAAGTTTTTAGTGTGAAGTCGGTTTTGTCTACGTTATTATAACATACCAGTGCGTTTATCAAACTTCTTGTCCAAAGGCTGTCTGGAAGAAATCGCTAATAGAATTTAATTTTTTATGTTGTGTTTGTTTGTTGGTGTGCTAAACCGGTCCAAGCAGTACTTCACTCCGCGGCAACGCCTTGCGCTGTACAAAACGCAAATCAGACGGCATATGGAGTACTGCTTACACCTATGGGCCGGAGCACCCGCTTACCAGACTGACCCCCTCGACTCCATCCAGCGTCTCGCCGTTCGTATCGTCGACAATCCCATACTTACAGGCGGTTTAGATTAGCTTAGCTTTCGGAGAGACTTTGCGTCCCTCTGCGTATTTTACCGACACCCCTCGCGTTGCAAACGTCCATAGGCTACGGTAACCACTTTCCATCAGGTGGTCTGCCTGTGTACCTGCTTCAGGCAATAAAAAAATATATATATTCACTCCTCTATATAGTATAACACATTACATTATACAAAATTTAATACGTAAATACTTAGTAGTATTGTAAAAAAAAATTATGACATACGCAGAAACGTGGACACTGACACACGGATATAACAATTTTAATAGATTCAGTTTATTTTTAACCGACTTCGAAAAAAGGAGGAGGTTCTCATTTCGTCGATTCTTTGTTTTTTTTTTTTGCTTTTTTTTATGTATGTTCGCCGATTACTCCGTGATTTATGATCCGATTTACGTGATTCGTTCGACGCGGAATAGCTGCCATGTGGTCCCCTAAAAATTTGACATAGTTTGGCCCAGTAGTTTTCATTTTACGAACATTTTTTTTGTTTCCGGGTCCTGGGACCTATATTTTTTAAGAAGCGCGGCACCATTCGTAGGTCCACCCATACATAGCTAGACACTAAAAAGTAACAAATAAAAATAAAAACTTCGTTTAAAAAAACCGACTTCAAAAACTAAAAAACTAAAATGTATAAAATTTATTTCTAAAGCTATTAGCTATATTAATATATATTATCTAAAACATCTTGAAGTCGGTGCAAAGCAAAACATAAAAATTACTATATTTTGAAAATTACTAAGCACCGACTTTAAGATGTTTTAGATAATATATATTAATAATAATAGCTTTAGAAATAAGTTATTTTATAAATGAACACGAAACCTTAAAAAAACTGTACAAATACTACTGAATCTAAACATGTGTCTGTGGAATAGAGGTAATCGACCCGGGATACCACGGTCTTTCTTGCCGCCGCAGTGCCGGCAGATGGTCACGCCACGCCGCCCTGAATGATGTCTTACAGAGGGCGCTTGCCACCGCTAACGTGCCGGCTCTATTGGAGCCGAACGGTATTTCACGTGATGATGGTAGGCGCCCTGACGGAATGGCTCTAATTCCCTGGCGGCGTGTCCACCCTTTGGTGTAGGGTGCGACTTTCGTAGACACGTTGGCCGCATCCAATTTACCAAACACGTTTAGATCGGCCGGTTCACGCGGTTCAGCGGAATCACTCAAGCGGCGCAAATATGCAACCCTCAGTGAGAGTTATATGTTTGTGCCGTTTGCTGTCGAGAGCCTTGGACCGTGGGGTCCTGAGGACATGAGCCTCTACCAAAATTTATCGAAACGACTCATTAACTCTTCAGGTGATCAGAAGGCTGGTGGTGCCTACCTCGGCCAATGGATCAGTATGGCGATCCAGCGAATAAACGTAGCCAGCCTTCTGGGCACCTTACCCATAGAAAACGGTGATCTGGGCTCAGTATTCTACTTATAGTCTTGAGGGACTATGGGTAGAATACAATACAAATAAGTTAAGTTTTCTCACATTGTATTCAATAGTATGTAATTTTATAATTAGACTAGCTGTACCCGGCAGACGTTGTCCTACCTTTAAAAAATAAAAATCTAGAACCCGATTCCAGCGTCATCTACCGGAACCAAATGTTAATCTAAACTATTCTCAAATACACTTGAACAAACAAAAAAATTCATCAAAATCAGGCCCAGCGTTTAGGAGGAGTATCGCGGCGCCACCTACTGGGTCCAATCGTTTATTTAAACCATTCCGGGACAAACTTCAACACATACAACAACAAAAAGAACACCTAAATTCTGGTACCCGATTGCAGCGCCATCTACCTGGTTCAAATCAAAATCTAAATCATCCCAGTAGAAAATTATAAAAATACTAATATCGCCATTAAAAAATAGGGGTTGATCGTAGAGGATTGAAAATTTAGGGTTGTATGTATTTTTTAATGCTGTATCATAAAAAAATAAAAATAAAAAAAATAAAAAATATATTTAGGAGTGGACTACCCTTTATATTTAGGGGGATGAAAAATAGATGTTGTCCGATTCTCAGACCTACCCAATATGCACACAAAATTTCATGAGAATCGGTCAAGCCGTTTCGGAGGAGTATGGTAACTAACACTGTGACACGAGAATTTTATATATAAGATTAATTATTGTTAAAGTCATAATAAAGTATAATATCTAAAGTGTTCAAAATTAGGTATCTCTAATTGATTCATCTGTAATTATACCTCACACAGAGAGAATAAACAGCTCTTCAGAGCTACTTGATGAACAAAAACAAAGAGGTTTCTGTTTTTCCCCTAATAAAAGAAATATAATATCCACATAGGATCATTACAAGGGTCATACACGCCGACTAGTGGTTTGATTGTATACCTACATGTATTTTTAGAAACTGATTTTATGAGATGTAAGAAATTACTCTGATTAGTTGTGAGGATAAATGTTTTGTAAAGATCCATTTTGTGAGAAAATGTACACAATGAAATATGAGTGGACATAGAAAGAGGTAGGCACTGAAAACCAGTGCTGTGTTGGATTAACTTTCGGCATCGCAATATACTGAGCGCTGAGCTCATTCGTTCAATTGCGGCATTTAACTGTTTTACGATTTGTTTTTTTCTTTTACTGTCTTTCTAAAATGTGACATAAAATTTTTTGGAGACACGTTCTGCTATTGCTAAAGTACATAGGGAACGGTTACTAATTTCCATCAAATAGACTCTCAGCCTCTTTGCTACATATACCTAATCTAGCAATAAATAAAGTAAAATTGACAATGTTTAGAAAATAAATAGTATCGACAATATTTTCATGAATCAAGTTCATTACTTAATTTTTTTTAACAAATAAGCTATTATTTTAAAGATATATAATATACGAATATGATATTAATTATATATAAATCCTAAAGATTAATTAATAATATTCATACGTAAATTATAAAATACGTTTGTTAAAATAGGGTTAATGATAAGATAATGAATAACTCTTTTTAAATAAACATACTTATCCTGTATAAATGAATTGAACCTTTTTTTATACAAGTTTTAAAGCATACGTATTTATTGTTAGTTATTTATTAAAGTATCGATTTTGAAAGGTAATGAGGCATTAACTTTGAATGTGACGTTAGGTGTGTAATTTACAGTATAATAAATAGTGTCTTAATTAATCTAGGATAATATTCATCACTATGGTATTTAAGGTTGTTTTCGTGATCAGCGCTCATTGTTCTTCGCGTACCCATGATGCAAGGTCCGTACCTGAAAGTTATTACGTTTTTAGTTATTGGGTAAAAATTATTTCCAAATGCAACAACACATAAAATAACAAAAACATACAAAAATAAAAACATGTTTAAAAAGGGTTTATGCCTCAATTTGAGAAATGAGGTCGTCACTCCAGTATTTAGCTATGCGTTACATGCTGTACGTAGTCAACTACAGCGGAGAACAATCGCTTATTAAAAATGTAACTGATATACAGATATCTGTAGGGTATATGATAGATACTAGATGGCACCACATATCGTTTGTTTTTCGCCTTTTGACGGTTAATTTTTTAAAATATTATGCAATTCAAAAATGCCGTGTCTGTACATTTAAGTTATTAAAAAACAACTGGAACACTTATATAAATGATGGAAAACACGATACAATTTATTTCAAATTTATTGTCTGATTCTTTCTGGGAGTTATTTAAAATGGCCAGATTAAAAACAAATTCAAATGTGATGTTTTTACTGACCATAGCAATTTTAATGTAATAAAATGTGTAATACTTTTTATCTCGGGAATCCCGCGGGAATTTTCCCGGGAGCGGTTTGTAGTTGTTCGGGTGCATAACCATTAGCTTATTCCGACACAGTTTTAATAATCTAAAGACGTTATATATAATTTTAAAATCTAAATGCATCTGAATTTATTCACTACCTACATTGTCAGGATAGCGTAGAATATACCAAAGTTAAGTTGCCTGGAAGAGATAACTCTAAGCGATAAGGCCACCTATTGCTCTGCCTAAAAATTCAGTAATTAATATTAATAGTATTGTGGTGAGCAATAAAGTGTTGTTATATTTATCTATCTATCGTTATTCAGGTATTATATTGAAAACAATGTTCCTGCATTAGTGGCCATGTTCCAGTCTCCCTTTAAAGAGCGGCATCAACTTTGGTGTTACAAATGTTCATAGCTGATGGTAACCGCTTTTCCTCAAGTGTGGGCGTCTGCCTGTCTGTTAAACTAATGCAATAAAAAAGTGTATGTGTGCAATAATTCATAGATGGCAGAAGAAAAACTTTAGACAAGTCTACGAGATATTGAGATAAATAATATAAGAACATTGAAGATTCAGGACAATAATAAGGATTTATTATCTTTATAATATTTTTACCAAGTTCAAAAAATATTTTAATTTTTTATGCAAAAATTACATGTTTTATTTGAGATATATATTGAGGCAATTAAAAGGCACTTACGGTTTGCACAACACAAAAATATATTTTTAACTAATTTCTCAATGGAGTAGGCGAGCACAGTACAATATCGCACAGCAAGCAGACAAATTCCGTAACTCACTTCACACTCTATAAATCGCCCAGCCTACCTCCTTTACAAACATTTAAGATTAATGCGTCGAGTACACCCGGTGACACAAGTTTGATTTTGTGCATACATGAATTTCACCCGGGTGCACTCGCGCATTATATAAATTTATTTAATATAGAAAATGAAGTGCCTACAATATAATAAATTACACATATTATACAGATTACATGTTTTCACATTGAAAAATGACACGACAGACTTATGATAATTAAAATAAGAAACAAATGCTCTAGTTTCAATTTGATTTATGAACTTCAAAACTTCAAAATATTTCCAACTCTATCTGTGTAAGCATAATGTTTAAATTATTAAATTCTCGGTATCACGCTTTTTCGCTTCCCTCAAAAGAATTCACTACCGCGGTTAAAAAAGTATCACTTGAAAAACTGTGCCCACCCGCATAATATGACGTGAAATATTCTGATTTTTTTTATTATAAGCACACTGAAGAGAATTATAAATAATTGAATACAATAAAAGAAAACTTAACTTATTTGTATTGTGTTCTACCCATAGTCCCTCAAGACTATAAGTAAAATACTGAGCCTAGATCACCGTATTCTATGGGTAAGGTGCCCAAAAGGCTGGCTGCGTTTCTTTGCTGGGTCACCACACTGATCCGTTGCCCAAGGTAAACGCAAGCCCTCTCATCACCTGATGAGTCAATGAGTCGTTTTGATAAATTTTGGTAGAGGCTTATGGCCTCAGGACCCTTGGTCGAAGCGTCTCGGCAGCAAACGGCACAAACATATAACTCTCACTGAGGGTTGCAAATTATAATAAACTATACGAAAATTAATATGAATAACATCCGTTTTTGAGATATTAATTTTTTTGATTAAATAATATCCTAGGGTTAGGGTTCCGCAGTTAAATTACCAAAACAGTGGACATGGACGATATTATTTTAGATTCAGTCAATCAATTAATATAAAGAAACATTTCAACACGTGTTATCCGGATTATGTCAATCAAGAATCGTCGTGTTACATGGTTCTGAATGTTTGGCCACTAAAATATTAGACTCCACTCAACTGAGATCATAATGTCAAGATGGATGTGTGTTGCTATAAGAATGGATAAGCTAACAAAGGAGAACACCCTAAAAAGTTGCACCTAAGACTGACAAATTGAGATGAAGAAGTGGTACAAGCATGAAAGAAGGAGGGGTGAAAATGACGTGACAAAAAGAATGTGAAACTGGAATATTGACGGGTACAAATGATAGACCATAAAGAGATTGATTGTGTAAAGTACGACATGATGATAATTTGTAGTCTGACAGAAGAGTTATCCCAGAATTAAAAATTATGGACGACAAAGGTATATTATGCCAACCCTAAATAATTGGGTGAAGGTAAAAGAAATGACATAGGCCAGTCCAGAAAAAAAAAAGTTCATACTCTCTTTAATAAATATGAACCAGGTTTAATGCTTTACCTTATAACCCTGACGACTCTTTTTTTGGTACTTTGCATATTAACGCAGTTCATCATACACTCGTTGGTATAAGTCAACTTGTCAGATGCGCATACTGGCGCGTACACTCTTGGACATTCACCGCAACTAAGCTCTCCAGGCACAGGCAAATCATCAACTACTTGAATCCAGCTATATACATTAGTTTGAAGTGTGAAGATGACAAGTACTGCAATATATTCGTAGCGTAAGGTTTCAATGAGAACACATTAGCAGGGCGAGCGTGAGAGACGAATTTCACATTTTACATTTTAAAACTTCTCTCGAAATCTTCAGGATTCTGCTAGGGCTGCTTTGAAACTGCAGTGCATGCATCATGTTTGCCGAGGCACGTACTGATTTATACTCCATCAGACGTAAGAAAGCTATGTGTTTACTGTTTTGATTCCAGTCTAACACCAGGAGGATCTTTAGGGTGTTCGTAGAAAAAATGAATTCCCCTTTCCTTCGATGCTGAGTGAGGCTACTAATCTAGTGTCGAAATAATGTTGGAGATACTCGTATACTACCTTTCTGCTTTTCCCTATCCTAACCCACTAACATAGATAGCCATTCGCAGCCCACTGCTGGACGTAGGCGTCCCCAAGTCGGCATCATTCATCTCTGTCCTCTAACTTCCCCATCCAGGGCCTACCGGCAACCTTTCGCAACTTAACGATCCATCAGGATAGAGGGCGTCCGACACTACATTTACCGAGACGCGGTCTCTACTCCAGGACTCGTCTGTTTCATCGGGCATCGGTCCTGCGGCAGTCGTGACCGGCCCACTTCCACTTCAAATTGCTAATTTGGCGAACTATGTCGGACACTATACTAGTAAGTAATGATTTTCAATAACAAATGCATGTAATATTTAAAAATGAAATTTATTACTATTAAGGAAAAACCCGTTATTAATCAAAAATAAACTAAGAACGGTTCCGTAGAGGTTACAAAAGTACCCTCTTTTCGTAATTGTTGATTGCGGTACCAAAGGATATGTACTATATGTATATGTATAGTATCCAAAATACCTCATCTCAAAAACAAGTTAAAGTTTCTTCAAAAGCGGGTTACCAAAAAGTTTTAAAATTATTGGAGTGGTACAATGTTCACATCACGTACAATGTGAGCTGATATCGCGATGCCTATCGACTTAACCAAAACATTAATTAAGGAGCATCGTTACGACTTTTCAAGATTTGTCTAACAATACCGTCATTACAATAGACGGCCTCTGTGGATGAGCGGGCTAAGCCTTTGCCGGCCTACCTCACTGCAACGCAGAGGCCCTGGGTTCGATTCCTGGTATAGTAAATTTCGGAAACGTATTTTTCCCGTTATTTACCATGGTCTGGGTGTCTGGGATCGGCCCTAGAGAGTAGTACGTTGTATATTACCCATAACACAAGCGTAACTTGCTTAATTTGGGGATATACAATACGTTTGATTGTCTGCCGATTATTATTTATTATTATTATTACATATATTTATTTAAATTCTTTTTTATGTTTTTCTAATACATATATATATAAAAAAATAAACACATATAAAAAATATATAAAAAGATGACGTCCGTCGGCAGCGGGGCCTAGGGTCCAAGCTACCGGTGGTTAAGGCTCCAGGGACAGGAACTTCCTCACATATTATTATATATTATTATTAATACCACTCACACGACTGTGTATAGCGACAAACATTAATCTTTATTTTTTCACAATATCACTACGGCATTGTGTTTTCGAACCGAATAAGCTGACTTGAAACAATCGGGAAAATTGCAATTCTTTACTTGAGTTCTTAATTCAATAAAAAATATTAATAATATACTCAAATATATACTCGTATGTATGTATTATATATGTGGGTCCGTTTCTTTTCATGTCGGGAATTACAAAACCTTTCAGCAGTGAAATCGGACTACCAGCTGTCTACATTTCACAAGAGGGGGCTTAAGGTTGTACTCACGCAGTAAAAACATTTTCCTTCCAAAAATATCCTGCTTAATAGCATTGTTCAATTATAATACTGGACCGCAGTATTCAAAGTAAACTAAAACAAAAGCGAATTACTTCTACAACGATAGTTGCTGCGAAAATGTAGGTCCAAATGAGACTTATAACTTATACTCGTAAGAAACGATCTCCTATACAACAAATTCCAAATTAGTAGTTTATTTTGTATCTTTTTAGAATTCTATAGTTATTTTTACAAAATCAGCACTCTTATAAAACCATCATGCTCATCGGTTTAGGTGTCGGTCTGTCGATACCTGTATATCAAAACTGTATTTGCCAGAGAGGTTCGTTTGTCCCCCCCCCCACATTCCCACAAAATTCCAATTTAAAAACCATTAGATTAGTTGTTTTACATTGATCTAATTTTATTTGTACTTTTACATAATATATACTCACAATCTGTAAACATGCCCTGATTATTATTAGATACTAATTACATCGCTGTTTTTACAAATAAAATCTTTTTCTATTTTTGTTTCTATTCTATATAAATTATCATCTGTTGAGAGTGAAGGAAAACATCGCAAGAAAGCTTGTATTTCGAAATTACCGACATGAGGAACTAATTCGCCCAAATCTAGTTATTTAAAATGTTAACATATTTAGCTACTCCCTGTTTTAAAAACTGAGTTGTTCAATGATCTAAACTAATTAACTTTCATGGTCAATTTAAAGAACATTTTGATTACTGAAATAACTCTTTTTATTTGAATTGCTTAATTAGTTAAAAGGGCGATATAATTTAATGGTAATTTTTGATGATTGCTTAATTATTTCTGGGATTTTAACATCGAATAGGGTAACGTGTTAACATAGCCTATTCGTTGCTAAAATCTTATTATGGATTGCATACCTTTTTTTGTCTGAAAATAGAACCCATAGGCGATCCAAAGGTAAAGTCAGTGCGTACACGTCTATCAATGCCAATCACAGTTTTTTTTAATTACAAGAATCATAAGGATGAAATTTGGGTGGAAGATTTCTGTATAGATGATTTTTTTTCCAGTGGATCTCTGTAACCAAGTCTGAGGGCCGATTTTTATGAAAACTAAAACGGTAGGTATCATAAGACTTGAAAAATGAATTATATCAATTAATGAAATCACGTTTTTTATCTAAATCTGTCCCAAAGCTCTTTTAAGCATTTTTCGCTATATTTTATAATTTCAGATTTGCTCATACAGGCCCAGTTGATTAATTTACTTACATACCTTATAGTAGCATACATACGTGTATGTTGTAGCATACATACTTGTATGTATGCTACTATGCCACGTATTAGTGAAATTGCAAAAACTAAAAATATCACTTTATTTGTAACTGAAGGAAAAAGTTAGACAAGTCATTAAAAATTCTGGTGATAATTTTTAGGTTTCCGTGAACATTTTGGCAAAAATGAAAAAGGCATCCATACGAAATCGAACTGTCCATCTGTCTGTGTATATTTTATATCATTTATTTTCCTAAAAAACGACTGTGTTTATATGACTGTAATTTTAAAGGAAAGTGTTTTCTGTATAAGGACTACAAAGTTATGTAGTAAAATTGTGCTCAAAATAAAGACTGGGGTTTCTGCCATACATGTAGTGTACATAGTCATATAGGACATCATCATATGACATATCTTGAAAACATATCGATATTCTTGATTATTTATTTAAGTCTACAGATGGCGAGATATTATCACCTAAAGTGAAAATAGTGACCCTTCCCTCCCTCTAACTTTTAAACCACAAGAAAATACCAAGCTTTCTTTACAAATGATTTATCTGAGAACTACGTTGAACAATATTCATTTAGTAGTTTACCTTACGTTATTTCGTTTAAATTAAGTTATTAATCAAAGATATGAGTTGAGTTGTTAATAGTTAAAGATATAAGCTATGAGCTAAAAATGATTCCTACCGATTTCAAGTGATTTAATCTCCGTTAGCAAACTATCACAAAAATAACTATACCCATATACTTGTATAACACTTATTGGCTTTATAAATCATCTTGAAACTAGCCTACCTATGTAACAACTTTATCCCCCCGTAATCGCGTACAAGCTACACGTCACTCCATCGCAATCTAGTCACGGAAACCGGTTAAATAACCCCATTAAAACTAGGGTTCTTATTACCTTACACCTTGCGGTCTTAACACAGAAACATGTAATATAAACTTACGTAATTAACAAACTCTTTATAAATGTTTACAATATTATTTACTTATAGCTATAGCTGCCATCATATTTGTGCGCGGCTTGGCAGTTTTATATTCACATATATTTTACCATACAAGAAAAGTCTTGCAAGGAGTCTCTTTTTCCTGATACCTACAACCTGGTGGTCTTCAAGGCCCTGTGAATAGGTATATTCTAGATAAGCGTGCTCTGTCTTAGACCATATCTCCTTTTAACATCAGACGTAATCATGGTTAATGAGAACCTATACTACCATAAGAAATATTTTTAAAACATACAAGTAAGTTTAAGATAAATTATTGATTATATTATATATTGATAAGATATATGTAATAACATTTTCATTGAAATCAGTATAGCCATGTCAGACCCTAATCGAGACAAACCTTGAGATAGATTAACAAAACTTCTAAAACCAGTAATTTATAATTAGACAGAGCAGTTTTAACTTAAATGACAGACATATTATTAACAGGTTTTCATTTCATTGTTCTCATCTTTGGGATGGTTCAGCCAAATAGCAGTTGGAAGCGTTGGAATCAATTTACGAAAGAACCAGCTTGTCGACAAAAACCGTATTTTTTATCCGTCGCGGGGCTATCTGTCTTCTAGCTGGTTGCTCCATCCCCATTTTAACTACCAGACGGACTGGTTGCGCCACCGTCACATGGTGGAAAAACCACTAGACAAAACCAATCGTTTCGCTTCATCTTTTCCGGAGTGCACTGCCGAAGAGTGGAATAATTTGCTGGAGTCTATTTTTCCTGACAAATACAACCTTGAAGTCTTCAAGTCACGAGTGAATAGTTATCTTCTAAGTAAGCGTGCTCCATCCTAGACCGCGTCATTACTCAACATCAGGTGAGACAATGGTCAAACGCAACCCTATATATCCATTAAATTTAAAAGATTTTATTTTACCATTAAAAAGACTAGTATCAAAAGAAAAATACCCACTAATCGTGAATGTGTAAGGAACGTTATTTCTGCCACTGCATTGCAGTGCGAACTCTTGTTAATATGTAAATAGACAGCAATGGTTTTCTCAGCAGCCATTGACCGAACTAAATTTTAAAAGAATCCACTACAGTTTCATATTACGTAGAAATTGTAAAAGAACTTATTTCAAGAAAATAAAATTTTACTCTCAATTTACCCAACATACCCTGCTCCTCACTTTGTTCATCCAGAGTCCACTAGCGAATTTACTTAAGTTGTTGGTTTACGAGATAAACCCACATATTGTATATTTCTCAACCAAGTAAATTAATTAGGTTTGTTTTATGAGTATCGTAAAATACCGCAAGAACTGAAACCCAGACTTAATTTACCACGGTAAATCCGCTTGAGGACAAACCACTTTGGGGGAATCGAGGCAGGGCATGTCTGATTCGGGTCGTCGGGGTGGCACTAGCATTCCCGCAGCTATGCTAGTGCTACGTCATGGTTAGTAATACCTAGTAAAATCCCTGACCGATCCCCGTGCGTCCCTTGTATGGGCTGTGAGTTCGATCGCACATTCACCTTCATACCGCATAGGGAGACAAACGGTCTATAAAGAACACCAAAAACTTGTCACAATGCTTGGCATTTCACATCAAATTTCTTCATTGATTACCGAAATTTACATACCGCCCTAAACCACCGTCAAAGAAGTCATACAGGACTTTTAAAGATTTTCTAAGAGAAAAATACAATAACGTCAAATTACAAAATCTGAAGTAACGTCACTCGTTCTAAAATGATATATGAAAACGTCATGAAACGCAATCTGGGAGTGCTCTGCGGAAATATTGCGCCCACAAACTGCATAGCGTTGTACTTTGGTTATGAAAATTCAGTTTAGCTGCTTTTCAATTATAAGGCTCGTATTGTAATTTTAAATCTATTTTAATCTATTGAATGATAAATACTATTCTACAAGAAATACGTTAATGTAGAAGTAAAACACGGTCCCAATAGCCATGTTCAGGAATTTTACTTACTAGGAATCAAACCCGGGATAGCTGCGTTTTATTAAACAATGAAAGTCTATTGCTTTGACTACTATACCGTAGACACTACCATATGTAATGTGGATATACCGAAGCAATTATTCTTGCGAATACGCTGTCAGAGTCTATAAAATTAAATGTAATGGGGCATTAGATAGTTAAATCAATAAGGTAGATATTTGTCATCATGGAAAAGTCAAAACCTCCTTGATTTTGTACAGATTATATGTATACATATACATGCTGCGCTATGACGTCATATTTGTAAAGATGCAAATAATTTAATAATAATTATTTAATAAGATGATAGAAAGCTAATTAAATCCTCTTTTTTATGTACATTGCTTGATAATTGCTTGCTTGATATCCAACTCTTGTTAGGGATGACGCGCCGTGTGAACTCCTGAAAAGCATATTAGATTGGGATTTATTTCAAGAAAAGCTCTAAAGATTAATAGAATAAGAAAGAAAACCTAAAATACACTATTATAAACATTTGTGTTTTGACCATTTGCATTCCGATATTCGTCAATATTTCAGCGAATACTGAAGTATAATATAATTTAAGAAAGCATTAGATAAGGCACAGAGAGTTTTATTGGGCACTATCAGACATGAAAATGCGGTAGATATAGGGTCGAAAGTGATGAGTCGGCAATAGTACTTGATAAATTATTTTGAATTTTGTCAAATACGTAATCGCAGCGACTAATACCGCATCATCAACGAAACTGAGGCTACAGTGAGAGGTGCATGAAATATATCGCGTATTATTGCCGAATGAACAATAGAATGCATGTTGCTCAGACGGCTGATTACACTCTGGACTGTGTAAATGCCCGCATGCGGTGCAGATCGTGATTGCGCCGAGTCGATCTATGTTATTTCCAGTTATAATTAGATAATTGGGTCGATAACATATGTTATATTAAATTATAACATTATTTGCATTAAAAACAATTTAAAATAACTTCTTACTATGAAGGAATGAATTAAAGCACTTTATCTTTATCGCTTAAAGCGATTTCTTCAAGACAAACCCCTAGACTAAGGCAAATATTAAAACATGAAAGTGGTGATAAAGACAATAAATAATATGAAACAGTCAAAACTCGCATAAATAAAAAAGGGATACTAGACTTTATATACTTACTATTATATACTATGCGAACATAAAGCATATCACAATTGTAATTACTGATTAAACTATAATTAATGCTACGTTTACTTGTACAAAATGATGATTTCATAATTTTATACACACGTACAACAACGTTTTATGAGTTTAATTCAATTTTACCAGTAATAGGGTCAAATGAATGAATATAGAAATATAAAAAAAACAGCATTAAACAAATTTATTTTGGTCATTTTATGTATTGTTCTGCGAGGAATATAAATTAATAATTTAGCATATACTGGTGGAAGAAAACTAACTATAATAATCCATTTTATTCTTCATATATAAAATATAGTTATATTATCTTTATTCCATTACGTCGTTCTCTATATCGTTCTACAGCTCACTGGCTCCCGATAGAACTAGTCTATGCATATGCAATGTGAAGAACGTGTCGCCAGTTCTCATATAATATTACTGACTCGTGCTTGTTTCGGTTCAGTCAGAAAATATGTTATGGCAGATGTAATAATAGGAAACCTTATTACATACAGTAAAACAATATATTGCTTGCTTTCTTTCTAAAATTAGCAACGAGCAATTTGCAATAAAATAGATATATTTTCAAACATAGTATGTTTTTGTCATTTGTTTATAGAACCATAAAAAATCGAAAATACACTTAATCTCATAATAAGTCAATGCAATTGTTATAGGGCAGTGTAATGACTAGCGCACGCGTCCCATATGCAAAAGGCGTGGATTTAAGCCTGGCCGGAACGCATGTCCAACTTATTCGGATTTCTGATCTAATGTGCATATTATTACAATTACCACGTGCTAACAACGGTGAAGGAAAACACCGTGGTTCAACTGCACATCGAGATAACAGATGTGTCAAACCTGTCAAGCCGCCTTGGACAGACGTGGTGAGTATAGTATCCGTTCCTCCTATAACGGGAGGCCTGAGCCCAGCAGTGGGACATTTATGGGCTGATAGTATGTATTAATGCATAATATAGATTCCTCCTCCTTATCCTCCTCCTCCTATTCCTCCTTGTATCCTTTGACGTAAGTACTACGTAGTATTAGTAGTTTTAGAGAAAAAAGACTACCACGTAAGAAGCTAGACGGACAAAGGTTATGAACGGACATGAAGATTTCAATAGGGCCCACTTTTTTGACAAATTGGTTACGGAATCCTAAAGAAATAACCAAATAAATTTCTATAAACTGTTTACATAACTAAGATAGAATATGCCCTCGACCCTGAAATTCCAGCGGGATTGCCGGGACACAATATCGCAGCATTTGAATAAAAAATAAAAACTTCGTTTAAAAAAACCGACTTCAAAAACTAAAATGTATAAAATAACTTATTTCTAAAGCTATTATTATTAATATATATTATCTAAAACATCTTAAAGTTTTTAGGGGACCAATTGGAAGCTATTCCGCGTCGAACAAAAAAAGAATCACGTAAATCGGATCATAAATGACGGAGTAATCGGCGAACATACATAAAGAAAAAGCAACAAAAAAAATGATCCCGACGAATTGAGAACCTCCTCCTTTTTTCGAAGTCGGTTAAAAATAATGTAAGCTATAAGAAATACAAGTCAATTTTTACGCACTCGGACTACTACAAGCTGCTCCGGGAAAATTCTCGGGATATAAAATATTACACATTTTATTACATTAAATTTGCTATTGATTAGTAAAACAATCACATTGGAATTTGCTTGTTTTTAATCTGGCCATTTTTCATCAATCATTACCAGAAAATAGTCTGCGGGATTCCCAGGATAAAAAGTAGCGCAGAATTTAAGTCTAAGGACTAGCTGTCGATCAGCGAAAATGGCATCCATGCCAGTAGTTTTTACGTGAATCCTGAACAAACAGACAAACCGATAAACAGAAAAAACGACAAACAGACAAGCAATCTAAAAAAATGCATCCTCTTCTCCGTCATTTATACAGTATATTCCATTTGTTTTTTTAAATAGCTTCAATATACATATACAGTATGTTTAGAATTTTATAATATTACTAGCTGTCCCGTCAGACGTTGTCCTTCCCTGAAAAAATAAAATTTAGAACCCGACTGCAGCGTCATCTGCCGGGCTTATTTGTGAATCTATACCATCCTCGAATCCACTTGAACACACACAAAAAATTCATTCAAATCGGTCCAGCCGTTAAGGAGGAGTTCACTGTCAACACACGTACAGAAGAATTATATATATAAAGATAGATATATTTTAAATATGCTTTAATTATAATAGTATTTCATAACTTTCTTTTCGATCAGAATTCGAGTCCACGGCATTCTTAACACTCCCGGGTCCGCTACCCACTAAGCTACCACGATTTTACTTAAAAGTTTGTCTACAGGTGTTCGTAAAATAGCAATAATTTATTAAAATAATTACTCCTTAAAACATATCTCTGTTCCCTGCCATTAAAATTACAATAGTTGTTTAATCACAGCTTTATTAAGCCGTAAACACACCTTAAAACGTCATTAATAAAGTTTTTAGTGTGCTCTAAACCTTATCTCGTAATTTTATAATTTAGGCTCGCTCGTAAAGCTTGCGACACACTCTATAAAAGGTTAAACAAGTTTTTATGAATATTTTCTTCAATAATTTTAAAGGTATTAATATAATAATAATCGTACGTTTATTTTTAACGATTTAAACGCTACTTTATTTTATTTTACTTTTTGTCACTTTTCATTAAGCCAATTGCTATACTCATACACTTTTAAGGTGCGTATGACTAATAAGAAATATTATAATATTAATAAACAGAGAAGCGCGATGCAGTTCATTTATTGGGAAATATTCCGTATACACCGCTTTCATTATATAGCTACGGAACTACCAAAAATATTGCTATCTCAACAAATACTCCACAGGACGTGTTCATTTAATTTTTACATTTGTTGAGTAGTACATGTGAGGGGTCACTCCTAAGCTGTACATTATTCGCGATTTCAAGTTAGCATTATATACCTATAGGTAACATATTCCAATTAAACTTCATAGTAATTCTCTAAAGTGGTATGAAGACATTCATTACCTCGTTACTTTTTCTTGAACTATTTTTCGATTCATGTAAAAACTACTGGGCTGATTTCAATGCAGTTTTCAGTTATTGACAGCTAATCAAATTAAACTGAACTGACTTAAAATCTACGCTACTTTTTATCCCGAGAATCCCGAAGGAATTTTTCCGGAAGCAATTTGAGGTTGTGCGGGTGCGTAAAATTAGCTTACATAATTCAGTTTTTACTAAAACAATAGCATATTTTTTTTAAATGCTGCGTAACTTTGTACGCCGGGAATTTCAAGTTAAGCGTGGATAAAATCACGGACATATCCTAGTTTGAATTATAAGCGTGGATACTGCTATAAATTTCATATAAGTTATACACTATATGCAAGAAGATTAAGTAGTTCCGTAAAGCAATTTACTTGTAAGCCATTAATCTTGCATAATGTCGACCAAATTTAGTTGGAACGGTCTATGTGACTGCTGGCCGAACGAAGTAAAGAGGATGCCAAGAAAATATTTCATTGAAATAGAAGGGTACTTAGCAACGAGCACATGACTTACAGAAGGTAAACTTTAAATTATACGTATTAATCAGGGTTTTCGCCGTGGCAAAAACTTGTTTTTTGAGTATAGCTGACTAAGGTGTTTGTTAAGACAACGAACGTCCACTGTCTTTATCATTTGACTAAGTTACCAAAAAAACCATTTAATCGCTGTAACTTATATCTCAAAAAATACTTAATTAATATCTGTATGTATTAATACGTGAAGCAAAAACTTTGTACCCCTTTTTACGAAAATTACGCGGACGAAGGAGTACGAAATTTCGCACACTTATAGTTTATATAGAGAAGGTGTGCACAATTCTAATATTTTAAAAAAAACTGGAGAGGTGTCAAGGGACACCCGGATGGAACGAAGTTCCTATCGATTAATTACTGAAGGAAATGTAATAAAATTTAATTTTTTAAAGTCATAAAAATATAATTAAATCAAATTCTTCCTCTAGAAACTGTAGCAATGGTTTTGATTTTTCATTACTGAAGTTGATGTTAAAATCACCGGCCAAAATGAGTGGTATCCTATGTTCATTCTCGGCATCGAATATATATATATATATATATACATACACACACACACACACACACATATATATACATATATACACACACACATATATATACATATACACACACACACACACACACACACACACACACACACACACACACACATATATATATATATATATATATATATATATATATATATATATACACACACATCGCCCACTTCGACCACACCGACCAAATGCACCAAAATGACAAAAATGGCAAATCCCAAAAAAGTGTCGTTACAACTTTTTTGGTCTTAAAATTTTCCGTCTAGCCGCCTTTCGCCATTCGTACCGTGCGATAAGGAACTACGTTCCAAAAAAATATGCATAAAAATACATTAAATCAATTAAAAAAACATTACATACCATGTATTTGACACACACACGTATTATATATTCTTTTCTTTATTGTTAAACACAAATTAACAGTGTAGCCTTAGCGAAATCTGTGATTATAGAAGAACAGTCTTTGACTACAAATTATCATGGGTGACTACTAGTATAGTTTAATCCCTGTATAATTAAAAGTTTTTTTTTAAAGTTGTCTTTATTTTTTTGAATTTTCTGTAGTGAAAAAAAATAATATAAATGTGTAAAAATTAGTTATAGAAAGTGTCATTCGTGATATTTGAATATTTGACTAGCGATACCGTAACAACTATAAACAACACATATAAGCTACGAATTCGAATTCTAATACAAATTTTTCACTCCTATAGAACAAATGAACCTATCAATATTTAATGTAACGCATATTTATAACAATTTCTGATGCAAAATAAACAATATTGGAACTTATTTGGTAGCCTCTTGGTTACTTAATTCCCAAATCTGTGAAGGAGAAAAAAGAAAACATTAAAATATTCAAACAAACACATATTAATAAACATTAAATAAAACTTAATTAAACATTGTCGTCTGATTCTGTGCACATAAAAGTGCAATAACTTGTAAAATTGTCTGTAATATTTACTTTCCTTTAGTCTATGACAGAGAGAAATCAGTAGCCGACCTTGGCGGGAGCGAGCTCGCATCCAGTTTCCTGTAAGAGGAAATGAGCAGTGCTTTGACAACCATTGCCACACTACGTTGGGCCGCGGCACACTAGCCTGTAAATTATATTGAAATAGAATTGAAAGTATTAACTATAACCAATATTTTTATTTTCAATTAAAATCTTTTCCTTACATGGTATAATAATTTTATGTTTATGTATTAGAAATGTAAAATTTTATCCAGAAGCTTGTCTGAAAGAAATCGCTATTAGCGTTGTTAACTCATGTTATGCTGTTTTCTTGTGTGCATTAAGGACTATTTCTATTCTATATAATTTGCATGAATTTATTTGAAAATGTACCTTGGATCCCGGTAACATGTGTAAGATAGATTCTTCAATCCGTGACAATTTGGGGGTTTCTGCTAATATCCGTAAAAGTCAGAATTAAATGTTCATAAAACTTAACTTCTACCACTACATAGCTTAAAACCACGAACTACGTGAAGACATATATTAAGGAGCAGAATGAAGTTTTAGTTTCCGGTAGTAAATCTCTCAGTACAACCCAAGCTTATTCACAATAACCTTGATAACAGTGACGCAGCTTAAACTACTTGAACGTTTTCCGTTAGAATTGGTTTTGATTAAATTTTCAACTAATTTCGACTGCCAGAGTTCGACTCAGTTCCTTATAGCCTTTTGGAGTACTTTACAAACTGTCGTTTTGCTTGTTCAATCGCCTGTACTACGTTGGCGCTAGTGTTGCTAGTGCAGTTTGTCTATTAACGGGATATCAGTTTGAATTATAGTCCTACTGCTTTGCAATCCGAGGTTATTCCGATATAAATTATGATATGAAAATTAATTTCATGTCATCACAGGGCTGCAAGAATTTTTTGTTTTTGGACGTATCATCATGTTACGTGTTACTGCATATTACTATTATCCCATCAGATAACGCCAGCTGGTGGTTATAGATTTCCAGTCGTGTAATGTGTGGCCGCAGATAATGACTGTAAAATACATTTAAGATGTTACTCGCATTTGGGTGCGAAGACAAGGGCGCGTAAGTGTCGCGAGTAGGTTGATCCCACTTGGACGTGACTCTTTTGTGGCAGACGGCACTGAAAAACATGCTTTTTTAAAAATGCATGCAAACAATGTAATTTCGTTGCTATTTCTTCAAATAAACGTTCTTTCTTTCTATGTGGATAGGTTCGTACTAATTAAGGTCGCGGTGTCACGTCGCCTCAGTTCTCATAACCCTAACTCGGATGAGTAAAAAATTACTCAGATGGTTTGAGTAGGTATCCGACAATCTCAAGTCTCAATTTGCCTCACTGTTTCACCTGATAGAAAGTGGTTACACTCGCCTATGGACATTAGTAACACCAAAGGTGCTACTAATGTTCTGTCGCTCTCTAAAGGGACAGTGAAACTTCGCCACTAATGGTGGAACACAACTCCAGGTTGCTATGGCGGCATACTGTAAACCACCGGTGAATATTAACATATTATTTTGTGTTTATGTTGTGTCATGATATTTTTGTGCTTTTGCTGTCACGGAGATGAATATGTTGCGATGGATGTGTGGAGTGACGCGGAAAGACCGGGTCAGAAACTCCCGCATTCGCGGCAATGTCCGTTCATGTCCGTGACATAGCAGACAAACTGCAATAGTGTCGCTTACGCTGGTACGGCCACGTTTTACGGAGACCGGCTAATTATGTGGGGAACAAATATCTAGCCATGCCACCTCCGTCAGGTCTCGGTCGTAGGGAGGCCCAAGAAATGTTGGTTTGACGTTGTGAAGGAGGAAATGCGTACCGATGATCTCAAAACGGGGGATGCTGAAGATCGCACGAAGTGGAGTAGAAAAAGTAGGAAAGTGGACCCTGGGCGTCGGAGTGAACGCTCTAAACGCAACCAGGATTTAACGCCCGGATGATGATGATGATGATGATGATGCTGTGTGTACATATACAAGCGTGCGTGCGTGCTAACTTATTGTTTGTCCAAATGAGGTTCGTATAAAGTATTTTCAAGTCGACAAAAATAGGCTAAAACGATTAACCCTTGCGGCCAGTTTAAAATATATGGTACCCTATATATATTAAAAATATCTCAAGTATCTTGGGCATTTGTACCTTTGTTTCGTGTAAACGAGAAAATTATAAGGTACTGACTGATAAAACTTTTCGAACGAATTACTATAGAATAAACAATCAGATAGAAACTTACTTAGTCTACATCTACAGTATAAATACTACAAGTCTACTGAAAATCTTTAGTCATGGCAACATTGCTCTGTGCCAAACTAGTGTATTAGGTGAGAGGGAAAAGTTATATCTGATTATAATGTTGTGCGTGCTGCTGCAAGCTTTGTGGAGATGATGAGGATTTTGGGAATATATTTACGTACTTTCATACGAAACTTGTGTACACTTATGTGCTGGCGAAATCTGTTGGTATTGCTTTATTATTGTGTGATTTTATATTTAATAAAAGGTCCGGCAGTCGTAGTTCTGCCCTGAAACAAAATAAAAATCTAAAATTCGATTTCAGCTCCACCCACTCGACTCAATTATGAATCTAAACCACCGGGGACCCGATTTCAGCGCCTCATATCGGATCCAATTGTGAATCCAAATGATACCGGGACCCACAAAAACATAAAACGTATTCAAACCGGTCAAGTCGTTTTTGAGTTTTAACGTGGCCAACGAACAGTTGAGTTGTATTTTGTAAACAGCCTTGCAGAGATTTGGGTAACAAAGTACCAAATATACCAAATATTAACTATTTGGGCAGGGTTTCCCCTTTATTGTTCAGCCTTTGATGTGACTATTCACACCCCACAGTAAGCAATGAACCTCGTCTATACGCCACACCGCCTTTTTATACGAAAATACTACGAAACAATAATATTGCATCATAGCTAAAAACAGCAATTACATCATAGTGTTGCCAGGATCATATTATTATCTATGACGATTGTCTATGTGATACCAATATACTCTATGGTTCTCATGACTGCTGTGATGGACATCGCGTAACAATTTATAAGAAGAAATATATACGAATCGTTTTTTATTTTTGTTCAATTTTGGCTTGACACAGTTTGTGCATTCAGCGAGAGTCATGTGATAAATGCTAGTAGAAAACAAGTTGCGAGTACGAGATAAAGCGGTTTTTTGGTTTAATTTACATATTGTTATTAGTAATACGTATTGACGTTGAAGGAATATATCACCAAGAACATAAACAATGAGAAATTACTAAACTCAGCGGACTAAGAAGGCGTGATCAGAGTATTAATCACGTCTCGCCAACCAGTGTCAATACTTCCCTAATTAAATAGTCTGATAAAAAAAGTTCAAGTCTGCTCCGAAAATAGGAAACGTTAACTACTTTGCGTTCTCTCGATTCTTCGATGTTATGTTCATACACAAAAGGGCATTTATTTTAGTAGTACTGGTTTTGAAGTCTCTGATTGTTAGACAATATAAAAATTGTTATTCCACAATTGTACATTCGCAGAGCTATTTTTCAAAAGTAGATATATTATATGAATATACTAGCTTTTGCCAGCGGTTTCGCTTGCATTAATGTAAATTTTATAGATAGAGTAGAGGACTGGACGTCGCGAATTCCACACGCTCTGCATATTATAGTCAAACTTAGTTTCTAATTCAAAATGCCAATAAGAGAGAGTAACACATTAAAATGGCATCGTCATTGTAGTTGTCTAGACGTTGTATTAATATTTGCTAGCGAATTGCAACGGTGGTGGTAATAAAACGTGATCGAAGCGTCATCTTTTCGGTTACATTCAGGTAATGTACAATTTTATAACTATCTGTTGCGTAGTTAAATCGTGTGTGAAAACGTCACTAACAAACTCAATTTGCATTTCTAATATTAGGAAAATAATTATTTAATTTGTATGCTATGTATCATAAGTAAAGGACATTCAAAATTAATTAAAAAAGTAATACTTGTACAATACCTATATGGGTGCGAGCTACTCAGTCGCATCGCACGTTTTATAACTGGGTCACATTATACGTATACCTGTAGTGGGTTGGATCGTTGCATAGTGAATTATTTGCAAGCAGCGGCCTGAACGGCAGCATTGCGAGCGGGTAATATTTCAGCACGCATAACGTAAGGGATGTCGCTATGTGATTACAACATACTACACCCAGACGGTTTGAAACGCTTGGCCTTCGGAGAGACTTCGTGTCTCTCTGTGTATTCTACAGACTGCAATGGGAAGTTTCTGAGGAACTGAGAACTGTTTACTACGGGTACATTCGTCTTCTTCCTACCACCGCACTACTCGCCATCGGTTTTTTGTTTATCCTCATTCCCTTGGATCGCTTTGTTCACGTACGCACTGTTTTTCAAGAACGTTTATAAGATAAACTCACCGTAGGAACTTGGAATGTGCTCCCAACAGAGGTTTTCTCAAAGCGCCACGATATGGGGTTTACTAAAAAAGATTTCATAAAAAAAAATCCTAGGCCCGCAGCACGTTTGTGACATCTCAGGTATAAGTAAGTCTGTTGGCGATGGTTACCGCTTTCCATCAGTAGACCTGTTTGTTGTACTCCAACTATAAAAAACTCAACACCCGTTTGTAGAATCCGCTCTCCGCATTGTCTTCAGTGTGTTTGTACATTAAGTTTGTAAGAAAACCAAATATGCACCATTCAACCTATCGTCTTAAGATAAATAGTCGTGAAATACAGTATTATAGCCTAACAGAACGTAACCTATCTAAAATAGTGCTCCGAATTGTTTGCTCTGGAATCTTTCACTTTGATATGGGTCCCGACATTTAAATATCCTCCTTGATTTATTAGATATCTAGAGCCAAAGACATAATCTACCTGGTACAAAAATTGTAAGAAATATCCAGTCCATAAACATCCCACAGTTGCGCTTGAGATTCCCCATTTTCAGGGAAGCGGAAGATGTATATTGTGTATATGAGGCCAAATAGGGTGAAACGTGGGACAAATAATTTTGGGTTTCGGATATGAAAATGCACATTTGGGTTTCTGGCAAGAAATATGTACGTGTATCAATGTTACAGTTGAGATTTTGCTTTATTTAGAAAGAAATAAATGCAGACAATTTCTTTGAGAAGTGTTGATTCGAAAGTTCTCTTATTTACTTCAGTTTACCTAATTTATTGTCTTCTTTAAAAACAAGACACGAACAGATTGTTCGTGGCTTGTTCTTAATTGTTCGGCACAATGTCAGGATTAGTCTTTGAACTGAATTTTATTTCTCGAAAATTATTCAGTTCATAATTTACTCTTCTATTCCACGAATAGAATGAAATAAATTAGAATGAAGGCTGATTAAACTAATTCATTCTCAGAAAGTTTTACGGTTTTAGCTACAAAGTTTTTGATCCAGTCTTATCAATATTTCTTTAAATTTAATTTGTTAAACGACTGATTTATTTTTGTTGCGAGGTGATAATACTTTATGCACAATCTACTGTTGGGGAGCAGTATCCCCAGAGGTAATGCGAGACTCCCGAGTATTCACTCAAATAACTCCGATGTTCTTTGTAGCACCCTAAGCCAGGGTGGTTGGACAATAATTGTACCAGCGCCTCAGCCTGCCTGCAGGTGCTTCTGTGACAGCGAGAAATATAACTCCCTCCTAGTTATCTTTCTCTCATTAAGCAAGTATGACAACCAAAAAGTTAATCATTGCCTGCCACTTAAAGTATGATTTTACTAAGCAATCTATTTGCAATTTACACTTTAAAATACTCAATATCTTCTAATAAATGTTAATTTTTAACAATGATTTCTGTGTGCCTTTGAAAATAAAACTACATAGTAAAACATAACCCTTCAAGTTCTCGCCAAAAACTAATCTAAATGTTAGTTCTAATTTAAGATTTTCATTCTAAATGAAGGCTTTGCCTAATTTGGAAGTCAAATAAAATTAGTTAATTGCTTTCCGTGCTAATAAGATTAGCAAATGCGATTGTGTCAGCCAATAGGCAAAAGTTTCAAAGACAAACTAATTTAGGTGTATTTGGGTCTTTGACAATTTAGCGCTTTGAAATTTGACGTGTTTGCTCATTTGAGATGTTGTAGACAGGTTTCGGCACCACTTTAACGAGACGTTCGATAACTTAAATGTTTAAAAAATCGACTAAGCATGTGCATGATTAAGTCAATTGAAAGGTTACGTATAGCAGTTACCAAAATCTGCCGTTTATGTCGTTTGGCCATGGGTCTCTGAAAAAAGCATGTATTGGAAAATACCTGATATCTCAACAACTACTAAACAGAGATGCTGCTGACTACATGTTCAATAACTAGGTTTCCAACCCAAGTAATTAAACATGGGAACCAGGTTTCTTACCCAATGAGGTAACCGCCAAAGTCTTACAACTAACTAAATAATTTGGAGTCCAGGTAGCTTACTGATTAATATATTTGAATCTCATTCAAGTATACACTATTTAGCCAATCTTTGTGGCCATAATATATTGCTATAATTATGATGTCCTCACAGAGGAGGAAGATATATCTTGACGGGTCGTTGCAGAAATAAATAACACATTCAGTCAGGAGCCTTAAAAACAGACGAGCGTGCATGACAAGAGCTATAAATGTCAAAGAAGCAAGTGAGGTGTGTAAGAATAAGCCCAAATGGCGCTCTGTTGTTCGTGCCTACCCCGCAAGGGACCTGGCGTGAAGTTATGTATGTATGTACATTCATTTATAAAATATATTATTTAGTACATAATATTTACATACTCGTAGTACAAAGAAATTATGACCAATATGTAATTAGATTTAAATGTAAATTTTTACGTGACGTCATTTCTCTCTCTAATATAATGTGTTGACTGTTGTCAATGAACCAATTTCCTTGCCGACCGGTCAGTGAACGAAAAGGTTCGCCACAATCTCATTGTTTGCGAGTATACCGTATCCTTAAAATAGGAGAAGCATAAGTCTACCAGTACCACGTTTAAAGGCTGATATAACGCAAAACATAATCTTCTCATAAAACGATCATGGTAAAATTGGCTAGTCCCTGACTGTAAAGAGCTTTCCAGTTGTCAAATCGTATCATACAGCTGACTGGATACTGAAGGCACATACCGGATTCATTCATTATTATTATTCGGGATCAAACATGGAAATTTTGGAATGGAATTACAAAACTTATTATAGTTTTTAGAGTCGGTATTGTGGGGGGGGGGGGGTAAAAGATGCTAAATGTTAGTGTCAATATAACTCACTACTCGAGTCAGTCTTTGTACGTACAACCGTAAATATAATATACAAGTACTTGACGTAGTAGAGCCATGCTGGGATCACTATCTTGATTATAGTTCACTGGGCCGGCTCGATCGGTGTAATACCACGCTGTCATATTTAGCCTTAGGGAAGTATTCCAAGGAACTGTTTAGAATGGTACCTTCGTCCTCTTGGTACAATCGCACCGCTCGCCATCAGCTGGTAATTCATCTGCACTTCCTTGAGCCGCTTATCATTTACGCAATGGTTCTGTAGAACGTTTCTCTTGCATACCGTGGGGATTGAAATGAGCTCCCAGCTGAGATTTTACGACAGCACTACGATATGGAGTTTTTCAAAAACATCTCTGGTGTTGCAAATGTCTAAAGGCGATGGTAACTGCTCTCCATCAGGTGCGCCGTCTGCCTGTCTACTGCACTCCAGCTATAAAAAAAGCCTTGACTAATCTAAGTGAGAGATCTGATGGCCTACTGCCCCCTACGCTTCTTTCATATCCTCTTGCCTACCCCATACCCTATCCTATTGCTTCGGTCTGATCCCGTCCCCTTGATCTCCTCTTTATCCCCTCATATCCCATTATAAAGGCTGGCAACGCGTTGACTTCACCCCTGGTGTTGGAAACGTCTATAAGCGACGGTGACCATATTCTCATTGAGAGGGGTGTCTCCCTGTTTGCTAGCTTGGCAATAAAAATGAAACTCCAAAGGCTATTGTTGTAATATTTTCTAATATCCGGATGCATCAAACTCTCCACCATACCACCATATCAAAATTCAAAGCATTCCATACACTTTTAAACACAAAGGCTATTTGCTTTTCACAAAATCGATTCAGCAACGTTTAACCTCGCATCACAGGTTTTGACACAAACACATCTAATACGTCCGTTTTCCGACGAACTGTATGATAACCACATCGACTGCTAGCCAATATGCAGTTGATATTCATGTTGGTGCGTTGGTATATTTTTCAGATCCTATCTAGTCTTTATTACTGTACAGTGCTGAATCACAGACCCATATGGTCTCCGCACTATCGCAATGCCGGTTCTATTGTATAATGTTAAAACTATATTGTTGTTTTAAGCTTCTTGGAGCTGAGAAGTAGATAGATAGATAATACTTTTTGCATAAAAAAAGAACCATAAAAAAAATCATATTTACTAGATTACTATTATACTAATCATACTTTCTAGACAATACAGTGTCTTGTCGCTTAAAGCGCTTAATTAAAGAAAATTCTTAGCTAATCTAGCGATGTAGGTGGAACTGGAACAGCAGACGTTAGATATACATACATAAGCTAGAACTAAAATACATACGTGTATGACGTAAAGCGCGACGATATGGGGTCTTTTATTTCAAAAAAGATTTCAAATTCCTTCGAAGCCTGCAGCTTTTTGGTGACATCTCTGGTTTTACAAATGTCCATAGGTGGCGGTAACCGCGTTTCATCAGGTTGTCCATCCGACTGTCTATGATACTCATGCAATTAGAAAAACCAAAACACAATCAATGAAGTAATAAGCTCCATTATCCATCAATTGCATATATAATTGCATTTGACGGCCTCTGTGGTTGAGCGGGCTAAGCCTTTGACGGCCTACCTCACTGCAACCCAGAGGTTCCGGGTTCGATTCCCGGTATAGTAAATTTCGGAAACGTATTTTCTCCGTTATTTACCATGGTCTAGGTGTCTGGAATCGGCCCCAGAGTGGTCCGTTGTATGTTACCCATAACACAAGCGTAACTTGCTTAATTTGGGGATATACAATGTGTGTGTTTGTCTGCCGATTATTATTATTATATATGTATGTCTTTCAAGACCACGGGCCATAAAAATGCCCCGGACTTTTGGAGGGCTTGCGTGGGGCCATGGGGAGGCCAACACGTAGAGGCCCCTTGACAAATTTAATGTAAATATGTGGCGTGACACTGACCGGCGATTATCCCTGTCTACACCATATAATAATGTACCCAAGGACAAGCCCCGGCCAGTGTAGGACTATTGTGGGAAATGAGGACAAAAAGTACCGGGCTATTGGGGTGAACTGTTAGTGGTACTGGCGGTCTGGGAATATGGGGACTATGGCGTCTGCCCGTCGCAATGTTCAGGGAACATGGAAAAATGGGCAGACGGTGACTCGCCACTCCCTGCATGGGCCCCTAAAAATGCCATAAAAGGCAGGGGCAACATGGGTGTGAGTGGCTAAGGGGTGTAGAGAGGTGGGCTGCAGGTTCACCGAAGCTACTTCCGACGTTAGGCCATTTATCACTTCCACCCCTGGAGCTTGAGTCTTAGCTCTAGCGATCTCCACTCCGTGCCGGCTGGTTAAGGCAAGCAAGGAGGCGGGGGCCAAATGAATTCCGATGCCCGTAATAACCTGGTATAAGTAATGTTACTAACGGCATACATAACTACATCTGTTCCACTAAAGATGTCTAACAAATATAGAAACTATCATATTGTGGCGACCAAGGGTAGAACTGCCCAACAGCGTAAATCAGTTCTAGAACTTTTAGAAAATACTAGACATTTCTGGAAAGAAAAGACAAGGACGGATAGATGTTAGAAAGAGATAGACTATAAACGAAAGAAAGAGATAGATAGATGTTAAAAAGGGATAGACGATGACCGAAAGAAAGAGATAGATAGATGTTAGAAAGGGATAGATGTATAAACGAAAGTTCCCGAACAGAAGGTTCGGGAAGGAAGAGACAGAGATAGATAGAGGGGTTCTAGAAAATTCTTCGGGGTATATAAACAGCGTAAGGCGCGCCTACCGGGCAGTTTAAAGTTGAGTCAGTCCAAGACGGTGAAGCAACAAGTGCGATACTAAAGAGTTGTTAGAGAAGAATAATAGAGTACAGAGACGAATCATGTGGTGAATTTAGTGACAAGTTTGGTGGATAGATACGTGAAGGAAGTGTGTAACGTAGTTCGAGAGAGGAACCAGAGGCGAGCTACACGCGATAATATCGGAGGTGGTCTACGCAATATTGGCGACAGTATTGAGGGTGTGACAACTTATCGTCGGGACTGTGCATCGTTGGTCGTGTGTTTAAGGACAGCAACCCTACAGGGAGGTACTGCGCGCGGCTTTGTAAGTCAATAAAAGCTTTTAAATTAAAAACTGGTGTTTTCTTCCAATCCACATGTGCGTACCCCCGCTCGTACGTAACAATATTAAGCTTTTCAGTTTTGACGGGAATTTTTCAAATTCAGTATTCATTCAGTATTTTCATACTAAAAAATCCGATGCGCTGCTCAAAATACCGTTTGAATTTAAATACTGCCAAAATAACTGTAATCTACGTTACCTGTCAAATGTGGACGAATTGGTGGGTAAATCCTAGTGCATTATATTTATCCCAGATCATAAAAATACACGGCATTACCCGGTTTCTGGGTAAATGATTTCTTTGTAATAAAGTACGAGTTCATTTGTAAAATTAATAAAATATGTGTATCTAGGCACAGGGCAAACAGAACATCCGATTGGACCACTGCTTCAAAGAGTTATTTCCCCACCATACATTAGCGGTGACTAAATCAATCAGTGGCTCAAAACCACTCGCAATAGTTGAAAACATGCCCTCATCCATGTCAACATAATTGACATCTTAAGGTTGTGTTTACTTTATTGAAATAGCGAAGCGATATTATTTACTACTTTTTATTTAACCCTATAATAATACTGAGACCTAGTAGTATTATATAGTATTATAAATGACAATACTTTTGGATATTGGTTTATTTTTTTTAATCTATAATGCTATGTGGAAGATTATAATTTAATTCAATATTTGAAACGTATCCTTGTGTTGCTACGGAAACTCCGATTTTTGGCGTCAGCCAAAGCCTTGTGACTAAGCTGGAGCTGGGTTGGTAGGTTTAGCTCTTGCCTGATACTTTTTGCTTGTAAGATGAATATTCCTGAAAACACATACTGACTAAAACCACAATCCTTGAGAAGCAATATTCAAAAAAGATAAAGTCTCTAATAAGCTACTTAAGATACTAAATGAAAATAAAATAGGCATCTATGTTAACATTTTCGTAGATCTAGGGCATTAAACAGTCATACCGTGTATACTCGTAATCAGTAATGGCTAGGCTAGTAGATTAATGGGGATCTGGAAGTAATGACCGTCCATCATAATATTAACGTCTAATGGTGATCACCCTCGTGCACATGATTTATTTATTTAACTAAGATGTCACAGCATGACTACCACATGTATGACAATCGGTATATTTTAAAAAAAAATACGACAAATTCAGAACCTCCTCCTTTTTTGAGTCGGTTGAAATAGTACTATATAATATTTTCCAATAATGCATCGTATATTCCGAATGTGAATTAAAAACAGAAAAATAACTTTAACTGAATTAAACTATAAGTCTAAAATTAAAAGTGGTGTTATAATATAACTTATCGACTTACTACGAAACCTCTATTGTTTGGGGTGAGTCAAAAATCTACGATTTGGCTGAGGCTGTGGAGTATTAAAGAAGAAAATTAAGAAATATGTAAATATGCTCGGCTTTTGTTTGATGTTTATTTCCTTTCCAATTATTCTAAAACTTGACTTTACATGAATAACTGTATAAAGTGCTTCAGTTAATTTAAATTTGAACTACATACATTATTTTTAGTAAGCTTAATCCAACACATAAATATGTTACTCTACAGACCTTTTACTAATTACTTAATCTTTACATTATCCCAAACTCTTATTCGGGATGAGTCAAAAATCTACAATTGTTCTGAGGCTGGAGTGGTAATTTAGGCAAAACAATTAACTGTTTAGCCTTCATTTAACGTTGAGCATTCGTTCTAGCAGCCGCGGCCCGGATGCTATTACCGTTGTCGCGACCCACTGCTTTTAAAGGATCTGTATGCAACGTTTTCCAATGCAAGCGACAGTGTAGCGCGGCCAGAGGGCGTGGACTGCGCGCGACCTTGGCAGCGCTGCCGAGCCGCTCCGGAGGGAGTCTGGTCACACTGATTGCTCGAGCTTATTGTATAATTGTACGAGCTTTTTGTAAATAATGGTGTCCTTTACCGGTGAAAATGAAAGGTTTTCAGTAGAAGTAATAGCTAATTTATCTTTAACGAAAGTAGGAATAACATTTTTTCATTGCCCTCTATCAGATGCTTCACAAAATTATCGCTTTCGTTTATTCAAGTTGTCAGACATAATAGTTTTGATATTTAAAACACGACCGGAATGCACAACTGCTTGCATTAGCTCCTGCTTGGCTACTGCACGTGGCAGTCGTTGCTATCCAAAAGCGCACAATACTGGGTCCTGGCAAGGGATCAGACTCACATCGGTCGGGGGTGGCATTACTGCATGCAAAAGTAATCCACCCGCGATCGACTCAGCTTGTGTGGTGACTCCGAGGACTGCTCGGGCAGCCCCCAGTACCCACTAAAACCACCCTCCTCCCATGTGCCGCGCGCTTTGTTGTGTAGGAAAGGCTGAGACTTAGAACAGAGTTACGCCCAGCCGATCCAGCGCAAAAAGTGCCTGAGTATGCCCCGGGAAAGGCGCATCCACTTCGTCATACATACGGGGGTCGATGGTCCTTTGTTTCCTAGCAAGCTAAAGGCCCCCCGCAGCGGTATTACTGCTATCCAAAAGCTTGCGGTAGCGCTGCACAGCAGTGACAATGAGTCGCCGCAGTCGGTCGCGGCTATCAGGTCGCGACTGCCTAGACCCGAATGCTGCCTTAAAAGTTGAATTCTCGTGAAAACTTGACGCTTGCTAGATACACAATCCATGCAAAGGCTTATTAAGACGAAATAAATGTTATAAAGTCCTTCAGCTGATTTAACTATCAATTACACTACGTCTGGTAAGTCTAACCTCATATGTAAACATGTTAATGTCTAGTCCTTCTACTAAATAACTCCATCCTCGATCATTACGCAAACATAAATAATTATTTATATGAGTTTTATTATTATAGGCGGTGTCCCACTTCGGGGCGGAATAAAAAACATTTTTAGAGCAGCTCCGTAATAACTTTCTTTTGATATACAAAGCTGTAGCTGATAACTATGTGTTTTTTATATTTATGTTTATCAATTCTTTTACTACGTTTTTAATTATTTTTTTTGGAATCCACAACACAAATAATACTTACGCTTGTATGGATATGGACTTTAATAGTGTCATAGGAAGGTACCAATAAAGTCATAAGAGGTCTATTAATTATCTAATACATAAAACACAGACCATCTTTACATAAAGACACATCAGCAGAGAAGAAAGGAGACGATCACAGTGGCACGGGAAAAGAATGTAAAACTTTTATTTTGCTACATAAATAGGCTAGGGTGTAAAATTCATAATACTGTACACTTACCACGCTCATAGTTCTAGATATTTTTATATTCTTTACTTTGCTTAATATACAATGATCCTGGTTATCATGCGTTCGGGTTCCCAACTCAATTATTCGCTTATACATATCTACTAGAAACTTTCGCAAAAAAAAGTAGTAATTTATGTAAATCTCTCATAAACAAAAGTAGACCAAATTCAAGGCCAATCTTTTGACATTTGACTTTTGATTTTTGACAAGTGCTACTTTAAAAAAAACATAGCATCAACACCTGATCTATGCTATATTTTTTATTCATGTATAATCACTAGCTGTACCCGGCAGATGTCGTCCTGCCTTTAAATAATAAAAATCTAGAACCCGATTGCAGTGCCATCTACCGGGATGTAATATTAATCTAAACTGCTCTCGAGTCCACTTGAAAAAACTTCTTCAAAATCGGGCCAACCGTTTAGGAAGAGTTTAGCGGCGCCACCTACCGGGTTCAATTGTGAATCTAAGCCATCCCTGGGCCCAGTTGAATAAATATAAAAATAATTCACCTAAATCCTGACACCCGATTGCAGTGCCACCTACCTGGTACGAATTTGAAGCTAAATCATCCAGGGACCGGTTTGAACAAATACAAAAATAATTCACTTGCAGCGCCTCATCATCATCCTCTGAACACTACCAAAGTGTTACCACAATCTGATCAATGGTTTAGGAACGCATATTGGACAAACATATAACGTGTTAAAAACTATTGATTTGTATGAGGTCACTTAATTAACTGAACATGAGAACTAACTTGATCAAAATGTGAATAAATAATTATAGCACTTCTAAGGGACGATACATTTACTATGAGACAACTTTCATAGTAAATGTATCATCACTTATCATTTTACTTTCTCAGTGCAACCACTGAGACAGTAAAATGATAAGTATAAGCGTCACTGCTACGATCGACGCACAATCAATAATAATGGTCGAAAACGGTTTAGGGCCTAAATTCAAATTAAATTCAAATTCAAAAGTTTTTATTCAAAATAAGTTCCACTGGAGAACACTTTTTGAAGGTCATACATATAGGTTAAAATTTAATTTTACTTCCTAGTCTATGTACACCGCTTCGCAACGTGTTATTGCTGTTAAGGAGAAGAAGCGGCAAGAAACTCCCCAGCAACACGTCTAGCTAAAAATTGTTTTTCTTTATATTTGTTGTTCTATTTTTTATATTTAAGTACTTTTTTTTTAAAAGATTTTATACAGAATTATGTTACAGAATAACTTTTGAAGAATTAATGGAGTTGTAGCAAACAGTGCATATTTAATAAGACAAAAGCGCAATAAAAGGATAGAAAATAATTATAGTTATAAATATAAAGACGTAACGTAATAAATTTTTTTTGCAACATATCTCCATTATATTCCTTACAAGTACGGCAAGATAAAAACGTTATATTCGTACAAAACACAGTATAACAGGTTGGAGCGAGCTGTTATGTAAATGAAGTTTTGTCATTTAAATATTCTTCAATAGTGTAGTATCCCTTTTTAAGCAAGATACTTTTTATTTTGATTTTGAATTTAGTGAAGGGCAGATCTAACATTTCACTCGGAATCTTATTGAAGAAGCATATACCAACCCCCAAGAAAGAAGACAATACTTTTTGTAATCTAAAAGATGGCAATATCAGTTTATTACAATGCCTGGTGTTGAAATCGTGAACATCCTTATACCGCTTGTAGGCACTCAAATTATTACGAATATAAATTATATTATTGAAAATATATTGGCAGGCGACCGTCATAATACCGATTTCCTTAAAGCGTTCCCTAAGAGACACCCGAGGGCCGAGGTTGTAAATTGACCTTACGGCTCTTTTTTGTAAAACAAATATAGTCTCCAAGTCAGCAGCGTTGCCCCAAAGTAAAACACCATAGGACATGACACTATGAAAATAACTAAAATAAACTAGTCTAGCAGTCTCTTCGTCAGTGAACTGCCTAACTCTTCTGACCGCATATGCAGCAGAACTAAGCTTTCCTGAGAGACTAGATATATGAGCGCCCCACTGGAGTTTCTGATCTAGGTTAATGCCTAAGAATACAGTTGAATCTACTAGGTTAAGTCTAGTGTCGTTAAGGGAAATATTAACATCGTATTCTTTTACATTGGGCATAACAAACTTAACACATTTAGTTTTATTCGGATTGAGTGATAAGTTATTTACGGTAAACCACTTAGATATTTGGGTTAAGGCGTTGTTTACGTCGTCAAAGTTCTGTTTATTTCTGTCTACTTTAAATATAAGTGACGTGTCATCAGCAAACAACACTACCTCACACATATCATTAATAAAATATGGCAAATCGTTAATATATATCAAAAACAAGAAGGGACCTAGAATAGAGCCCTGGGGCACACCCATAGATATGCCAGTCTCACGAGATTTGATATTGTTAATTTCAACGCTTTGGGATCTATTGTTTAAGTAAGACGACAGAAGATTGAGAGAATCGCCATAAATACCGTAATAATTGAGCTTTTTCAGGAGGGTCACGTGTTCAACGCAATCGAATGCCTTGGACAGGTCACAGAATACACCAATGGCATTCTGTGACCCTTCCCAAGCACCATAAATGTGTTTTAGAAGCTCAACACCTGCATCGGTAGTGGAACGACCTTTGGTGAACCCGAACTGTTTAGTATGAATTAATTTATTAATATTAAAATGTGAGAGCAGTTGATTTAAAATTATTTTTTCGAAAACCTTGCTTAAGGTTGGTAAAATAGAAATTGGCCTAAAGTTGGAGGGGTCGTTTTTGTTTCCACTTTTAAATATAGGAATAACTTTGCTAACTTTCATTAAGTCAGGAAATACTCCTTTATCTACACATCGATTAAATATTTGTACTAGTGGTAGCGCAATAGTGCATATTAAGTCACTTAATACTTTTAAGGATATACCCCAAAAGTCAGCTGTGTTTTTAATATTTAACGATTTAAACGTTTTTACAATATCATCTGTATCTATATGATTAAATTTGAATGTGATATTACATTGATCAACGCACTGTGTCATCAGCAGCTCAGCTTCCAGTGGTGATGATGACAAAGAGCTAGTTATTAAAGTTGGTATATCCCTAAAGTATTCATTAAATGTTTGTGCAATTTCAAAGTTATTACTAATGGTGTTATTGTTGATTACAAGTTTAATTGCATCATCTCGACGTGAACTCTTGCCGGAAGCATCATTTATAACACTCCAAGTTAAACTTTAGTGAGCGCAAGAAAGCTTATTGTGTGAGAAAGATAGGAGGCCCGCTTCGTTCTCATCCCTACTCTGTGCTGTTCACGGGGTGAGAAATGACACCGGTAGACCCCTGGCGGAAATTGCTGATCTAGTGGTAAGTGATCAATTATCGACCGCCGAAAGAAAAGAAGAAGAGAAGAAAATTATTAAAGTACTAACATTGCTATTAAAAAATAAGGTTTGGTGGTAGAAGGGTAAAAATTTAGGATGTTGTGTACTTTTTAATGCCAAATCATAAAAAAATTAAAATAAAAAAATTGTGTCCAAATAAAATTAAAAAGTATTTAGGGGTGACTACCCTTATCATTTAGGGATATGAAAAATAGATGTTGGCCGATTCTCAGACCTATCCGATATGCACAGAAATTTCATACAAATAGGTTCAACTGTTTCGGAGGAGTTTGGTAACACACACCGCGAACACACGAGAATTTTATATATTAGATAATTTCTAATCATAAAATAAATTAAATATATAATTATCCACTTAAAATTTCTTATTTATTTGAATTTAATTAGTCAAAAACTTAATTATCTACTTTGTTATTATTAATCAATGCCTATATTACTGTGTTACCCAAAACGTAAGGATACGTCGTAACTAACCAATGAGAGTTGTCTATAAAACTCGCTTCCATTGGCTGGAATTCAAAATGTAAAAAGGACACCGCTTTTTGAATTTCTAACAAAAGACTCTTTATGTCGTATAAAGAGTCTTTTGTTAGAAATTACAAAGATATTTTACTAGAGTTAAAATAAAAGCTAATTTTAAAATCGAAGTTATATTTATTCCACAGCCTTCTATCACGAACAGCATCATAACACTCTCTTCAATACAACGATGAGCTATATATTAATCCAATAAATAGGCTTAAAAAAATTAAAACATCTTCACGAAGAATGAAATAGACAGACGATCAATAATTCTATATTTACTATTACTAATTTTATTATTTAGTTGAATTCCATTACGGCAAAAGCAATTAATTTTCTGAAAATTAGATGTTACTATGAGGGTTTTTCTTCGAGTGAGACATAGGCAGTTATACATTCGATGTCACTTTACGGGGTCATCAAATCTTTACTGCCTACAGACCGAACTTTACGATCCTCTCAAGTAATAAAATGTGTAAGTCACATTCTCTGAATCGTATTTATAAATGTAGGCATTCATTATAAAATTGCCTTTTAATGACGTGAAAATTTTTCGGGACATTTTATGTTCAAAGAACAGCCGGGGTCTGTTGGTTCACATAATTCTTTTTGATTTTTGCTGATTTCGATGAAGTTTTAATATTTAAGGTTTTTTAGAAAAATTGTTAATATCGAAAATGGAAATCATACCATTATTAATTGTCACACTCGCCGGTCAGTTTGTGTACATATGTATGTCGTAATAAGTTTTTAAATAAATATTAGCGCTATATGATAGAAATTTGTCAGGAAAGTGTAGTGTGTAGTTGCAGTGTTATGATGTAGGGCATTTGCAAAAAATATTACTGGCTACTATATGACGAATGTTAGCTGTTTGGATTGTGTATCGGTGTAGACAGTACATGTTTGTACTAAACTTTATTCATATAGATTTAGTTATTTCTGAGAATAATGGCTGTGACATATTATAGAGAAACGGTTGGATATAAGTATTGTGTAAAGGGGTTCTGGGTTTTTCAAAATGGCTACTAAACCATATTACTAAACAATATGTGATTCTTTACACTCATTTGCTTTTGTCAAAATTATAGTAGCCCATACATTTTATACATTATATCACTCTAGTCTTTCATGACTGAAACTTTTATCAAGTTCAAGGCCGAACCGTACAAAATATGAGGATGTCTTTATAAATATTTGAATATTTTTCGGTGTCTATTCACTTTACGGTAGCGGCGTGAAGTGACACGGATTAAACGAGGGTTTCAAGGCCACCCGAGAACATATAGACCAAACGCAACTTTATATGATAACATTTTTCTAAAGGAAAGGTAATCTGCATTGGTTTACAAAAATGTTTCTCTTCGGCACTTGGGAATTTGAAATGCGTTTCCAGCTAACGTTTTTCTACAGTGAACGAGCGGGCTAAGTTTTTCCTATAATATGGGTTTTTTAAAGGGTCATGAAATTTCCCCAAGGCAGTGAAAATTTGTACGCCGCATTTTCAGCAAACAAGGTTTGTACTCAGCAAGTTGCTGTGCCTAGATTCGTCGTAGTCCTGATTGCTGTAGAGCAACAAAAAATGCTCTCATTAAAATATTTTTATGCACACTGTAGCTTCTAATACATACTCTTTTTTCTTTTTTTCTAATACATACTCAAATTTTACCTCATTATTTGCGCATTAAGGACACAAATAATCCACCACGTCTGTTCAAGTTGTATTGGCGAGTTTGACACATCAGTCATCAAGATATTTGGCTTTTATCACAATTCCGTCAGCGATATAATAATAGGCATATTAGGTCAGAAAACAACCTAAGTGATGTGTCCTTTCCAGTCAGTATTCCACGTTATTTATTATTATTGAAATTATTATGGAAATTCAAGTTTTAGACCTGATTGTAGTTACTAGGCTTTCGCTGGATCTTACAACCTTAGATGTGCTTTCTTCGCATTCAAATTCAGATGGAAGAGGATCGGAGTCTCTTTCATCTGTTCTAAATGATTGAAGTGGTTGAGGTGGTGGTGAATATTCGGTCCGACCATAAATATTATATTCTGCTTAGCCACGACATTTTCTCTTTCGAAATTGGATTAGAGCCTCTAAGTACTGCCTTCTTTTTTTATTGGACCCTATAATAATGTAATGAAATCGATACATGTATAACCTGTCCACATAGAGAAGAAAATAATAGGGGCGCTAGTTCTGCAAATTTGTCTAAACTCTAGCAATTCCAATAATACGAGTATGTCAAGAGTAATTTTGGTACTTACATGTAATCTTTAGTAATATATCAAACATCATGCAAGTGTCAAGTTGCGTTATTTATGACATGCATTTTGCCGACGTAACCTCATTATCTTACTTAAATAGTAACTAGCGGCCTGGGCAGACGTTGTTCCTGTCCTGACAAAATAAAAATCTGGAACCCGATTCCAGCGCCATCTACCCGGTCTATTTGTGTATCTAAATCACCGCGTGCACTACTCAAACACACATAATATTGTATAAAAATCGTAGAACTCGATTCTAGCGCCAAATATTTTGTTTAGTTTGATGGATTACATTATTGAAGTTTTAGTAGGGAGTCCTAACTTTTATATAGTTTATATTAATCAAGGATAATGTAGCATTCGAATGGAGAAACCATTTTTGAAATCGGTTCAGTGGTTTTTGAGTTTCGGTACAGAAATACAAATCTTTCCTTTTTATCTTTAACACCTTGATATAATTAATAGAGCAATTAATTATCCGATTACAAGAAGCGAAACGAACCATTACAAATTTATTATGTCGGCAGTTCTTTGATAAATATCATCGAAGAAAAGATTTTTGCTTTAAATTCCCCTAGACACCCTTGGTAAACTTTAAAAGTCAATGCTCGTGAAAATTAGTATTGTTTTATTCATATTTAGTTCCTTTAAGTGGGATTTAGTTTTATCTATATTCTTTTAATTTTGACGTTTATTCTGGATAAACGTTAAAATTAAAATGATAAAGATAAATTCACTTTATTTACAGTTGCAGTGACATTGACCTTAGTACAATGATATTGACTACAGATGATATAGAATATTGCCAGAAAGCAAAAAAGTTCATTTTCTAGACATTACGGTTAGGCTTTAAATTTTAGTAGACATTACAGAAGTTACAAGACTTATTAAATTACAATCATGCCTGAGAAACTCCGAAATGAAGTTTTAATATCAGTCGCTTAGATTTAGGAAAATAACACATACAATAACATTTTGACAGACTTGTAACTGAGTGGCATATTTCAATCCCCAAAGAAAGTTTAAGGGAAACTCTGTTTGAATAAGGCATCATTATTCATATAAAAGTTTTGGGTAGAGTCAATTGTGTTGTACGTGACTATACTGTGCACTGGAGTCTGGCGCGAGATCCGTGCGGGAGCGAACTGATTGACAGCGTTCAAAATGGATTGGTTGAGTTTGGAGTTACGAAAACTTGGGGGTAGCTCTGAATTTATTACGTTTTAAACATCTGTGAAAGACGAGATACTGTTGAGTTATATTTTGTTGGGAACTCGTTTGAATTATCAGAAATATCATCCAGCTTCGCTTGATTAAACTTCGAAGCTGTATCCCTTAGAAAATATAATTTTTTTCTCATCTCATGTTCATTCCTGTTATCGAATCTATATATCTTAAACTAATATATAAAGGTGAAGAGAGAACTAATCTCAGGAACTACTGGTCTGGTTTGAAAAGTTCTTTAAGAGTTAGATAGACCATTTATTGAAAAAAGCTATAGGCTATATATCATCACGCTAAGACCAATAGGAGAGCAGCACCAATGAAGAATGTTGCAAAATCGGGGGGTTTGGAAAAGAAATTTCACGCGGACGACGTCGCGGGCACAGCTAGTATCAATATAATCCGAATTACAGTATTTTTTAGACTTACATAGCCATTTTGGTAAAGAAAGGAACCTTTATTTAATCGTCATGTTTGTCGGTTTTGTATGATCGTCTTTCTTTTAAGAAATCTGTCAGGAAGCTGTATAATTATGTTTTGTATACTGCTAATCGCTTAGTGAAACCATACAAAATGGTACAATTTGGTAGGACTTCGTGTAGTATAGGCGTGTGGATATCGTGGGTGTAGAAAGTTGTATGATAGATATTTGATTTCAAAGTTGTTCAGTACATTAAAAAGTTACCTCGAACAAAAGTTGGCTTGAACACAGAGTAGTTTCTGAGGAAGGAGGTATTTTGGATTAAATGATTGTTTAGGGTTTCTTTGCCAAATTACAAAGATAATGGATATTTGTTACCTCTACGGAACTCTTTAATATGTAGAATCTGATACGCACTTAACCAATTTTATATTTCAGCAAAAATATATATAATTTATATAACTGTATCAGCACAACTTGTATTATTTAATCCCCTTTTCATGCCCCAACAGTTCCAGATTAATTCCCCTCACCAAGGAAATTTCATTAAAACCCACCGCATTTCTGTATGCACCCTCCGCTAATAAGCGGCTTGAATGTACATCTGTCGCCCTCTTATTTGAATTACAAACTATACACTGCTACAAGACTAATGTGCCGTGTAATGGTCTGATTCTTTCTTTAATGTAACAAATTGGGTACGGTTTAGCTGCCTCACTCAGAAATTAATCTATTACCCTTAAATGTTCGCGATTGAATTTCTTTTTTAACGTCTTATTTTATTTTAGTCAATATATTGGGAGATATTCACTTACTAAGTGTCATAAAGTGTTCCCCCTTTTAACTTTTGAACTACGAACAAATCAAGAATAGTTTCGAATGAAAGAAAAAGTTTATTTTAAGTACTATAGACATACTTACATTGCTTATATATGTATACTAATATTATAAATAGGAAACACTTGTATTTTTGTATGAATAAACTCAAAAACTACCAATTACAAAAAAATATTTAAGCATTAGAACTATACACTACACTATATTATCCTAGATTAATAAAGGCAATAAAATATAAAATTTATTACTAGAAAAAATTAGGGATCCCTACTAAAACTTCAATAATGTAACCCAAGGTTTAAAAAAAATAGTATTTCAGTGGGTCCGGGGATGATTTAGATTCACAATTACTCCCGGTAGGTGGCGCTGGAATCCGGGTCTAGAATTTTTATTCATCAGGGCGAAGCAACATCTGCAGGCGATTAATAGTGATTAATAAATAGCTGCTATGAGAATTTTTAAGCTGCATTTTCAGCAAATAAGGTTTGCACTCAGATGATCAAGAGCTTAAACATGCTGTGATAACTTCTTATTGGAGGGTAAACCGCTTCGTTACGTAACGCGTTACGGCGCCAGTCTGTCTGGTTTCTCTTTCTCTCACGTATACGGCAGAGGTAGGCAGGCTCCTCCTCTCTCACTCTAACCCACAGCGCTAGCCGTCGGTAATTAAATTAAATTATGATACTAAACATATTCAAGAATTGTAACTAACAATAAAATATATTTTATAATCAATAAATATGATCATATTAATATACATAAAATTTTAGTAATAACCTAAGCTTCATAATTCAACTTAGATTAGTTTAAGTTATCACTTCTGTCGCGCGTCCCGAGACGCATACGTTTTTTTTTAAGCTTAAACAAGATCCGATTAGTTTTTAGGGTTCCGCAACAATTTTGACAATAACGTAACCCCTTTATATCATGTTTATCCGTCAGTTGTATGTCATATACATTTTCTGTGGAAACTACTGGTCTGTGGGGATGAAATTTAGTAGCAATATATAATCTGTATATACCGCTACGTACCTCTGTTGTGAAATCGCCAAAAGGAAGACTGGGTGGACATCATACATGAAACTAAGAGTTCTAAATTATTTATATTGTTGTTTGTTTTGTTGTTTTCATTAGTTAGATCTTGTCATAAGTGTATTATTCGCCCGAGTAAATTAAAAATAGTTTTAATTTGAGCAAACTTTCGTAACATTACTTACCCCCTTAGGAGTTGAATTTTCACAAATCTTTTTAGCTGTAGGTTTTCCATAAATAAACCAAATAATAAGCAAAATAAATTTCTTTAAAATCGTTTACATAACTAAAGTAGAATATGTCCACGACCTCTCTACGCTTAACTTAAATTCTTGAATTCCAGCGGGATTGCCAGGACACAAAATACCGCAGCATCTTGATATATCAAAAGTTTGTCTGTATGTCATTTATAGAATCGTAAACTATACATTTAATCATGTGATGATCTTTACCAAAGTTGTTTGTTGTGCATGAGCCAAAAAAAGTTTCTGGGTTGGTTCATAATTGGACCCGGTAGGTGGCGATACTGTTGGCGTATCGATTGAAGCTTTTCCGGGCAGGACGACATCTGCCGGAACAGCTAGTAAATAAATAAGAGCGCATCTATCGCGTAAAATGAACCCGCATGCAAATTGTCATGTTTGTAGCCCCAGTAGTTTGGGCAATGCATTGATATGTCAGCCAGTCAATGATTCAAGCCAAGCAATTATATGTAGAGATGAAGTTTTATTTAAATCAACAAGTGACGAGATATTTTGCTTACAAAGTTGTGAAGATTGAGATGCCCCTTCTAAATTTATATAGTGTAATAATAAAAAAAAGGTGTTAAAGCATGGAAAATATGTACAACAAAGATTGCTTTGCATAAAATTCGGCGAGAAGATTGTAGATGTAGTATTTTCGTTTGCACGGTTTGATAAAATTCCGTAGTAAAATAATTAAAAAATAAGACTTTAATCGCCTCTAAAAAACCCTTAAAGGACTGATGTGCACACCACATTCTAAGCTAACCAAAAGGCTGGATTGTATTTGGGGCAACGCACTAGAGTTGCCATCCAGCGTGGTAACGCGGCCAGTGTTATGGCAACGTTCCCAACTAACGGGACCCCTTTGTAATTTTTTTCTTGCATATAAGCTTTAAGCTGTATTTTTAAATTCCAGTTCTATTTTTAACGTTTTTAAATTTTGATTGTAAACATTTGAAGTTTAAATAAAAATTAGTATATTCATAATGTGAAATCGCGAAGAGTTATAATTAAATTAGACAGCTTGTTTTTAAACGTTCACTACATGCCCTTATGATATTATTGCGAGTGACGCTTCAAGAAAAGCGCCTGTATTAAATTAATCAATTAAGTTGAAGCAAATTAATCACAACACGACAAAGTTCTTAAGTGTACCGACCTTCATATTTATCTCGTGGGAAATACTCAGCTCCATATATCAAATGGACCTCTAAAACTGCGTGGGTTATACATAAATCACGCGTGAACTGATTTTGTGCTCGGCGAGCTATGAATATTCCCAGTTTTAGGGACCGATGTATGGAAAGGGTTTTAGTGTTGGAAGACAAGGGCGAAAACTTCCTGATGCGATTGCTATAAGGGGCCAACTTACACACTGAACTTTTACATTGAGGGTATTTCCCGTATTAAAGGATGACATTAAAAACTGTGCATCTAATTATACAACTGTAACAAATTTCTAAAAGTGCGTTGCTCCGATCAGTGAATCTAAAGCGGCTGCTTTTGAAAAATCGATTTAAATAAAACATAGTATAAAGTTGCACTTTATTTTGGGACATGTCAAATTCGTAATACTAATTTGGGAAACCGGGCGCTTTAGGCCCTCTGACATCGTTGTCATTGTCTCTGACCCAAATATTATTTCTCTTCACTTGGTATTAGTAAGAATATAAATGTGAAAGCAAGTCGATCTGCTACGTGTTCACGACAAAACCACCAAACTAATTATGATGAATTCACTTGCCTACATATAAAATATAAATGTGATTTTAATAACAACAATGAATATAATTATCAATCTTTTCTCTGCAAAATAGATAGTTTAATCGATACCAACTCACAATTAGACTCCATTAAAATTAGAAAGCGACGATTGAATGTCTAATTTAGTCTCTATGTAGTGTTAAGAGCATTTGTTACTACGAGTATTAGCGACCTACTCAGTTAGGTATAAATTTAGACTGGTATTTGCTTTATCAACATTTGATAACTCGTATAATAATTAGAATTAATTGCAGAGTAACATATATTTTTTAAAAAAGTGTTTTTTTTTGTATTGCATGACTCTACATACTACTAGAAACAAACCCGCTGTAAAACGGGCTTTCTTTGTTTGGAAATCAAATAAAATAATTCTCAGAGTTCGACCTGTTTTTGTATATAAGTCCCGCACTAATGCTAGGTATTACTGTATTAGTTTTTAAAAGTTTCTAAGCGGTGTATGCTTTCTAGTTAAAATTTGAACTACGTCATTGGAATAAGACGTTATTATCTTAGCTACTAATCGCTCACAGCTACAGTCATGCAAACAACTTACTAAAATTAATAAAATACATGAAATAACTGCCACAAAAGCTTCGAAACGTTAATTTATTCCAATAACATCTGACATGTTAAATTTTGATTAATGCCACGCTTGCATTGTTTAGGATAGGGAAGATTAATGATTTCGGCCTTTAATTTTCATTAAACACCATACTCTAGAATCTTTTGAAGATCCGTTAATGTTAGTTGTTTATATTCACTTCTAAGCTAAAATGTTGTTAAAATATTTGTGTGGGGTGTTGTAACGAATCATTTCCCTCACTAGCCAGTCGGCCAAAGAATGATATTGATTGATATTTGAAATGAAATGAAATTGATTTGCTTGTTTGAAACATGGAAATAAAAGACATTGCAAGTGAAATAAGCTCGGTATATGTTCCGCCTTAGAAAGACATCCAAAATATTTATATTGAAAATAACTAACATTATTACATAAACATACAATCATAGCTTGAGCTGACATAATATTTATATATTCAAGATAACAAATTCTTACTTTATATAATATTGTTACGAGTTGCAGGACTCGTCGTTGGAATTATTATAGAATTTATTAGAACTATACAAACACGTAAAACACAGGTACAAATATAACTGAACACAAGTAGTACAAACCGTCACTAAATGGACTACCGAATGTACACACGTTTTGCCTCGCTTTTGACTATCGCTAGACTGCCAATCTCCGCATTGGGGCATTACTTTATACTGCACAATTAAAATATGTCTCTCGGTTGCGCAGACTGAATTTCTTCAATCACACCTGGCTAATGACTACCATAAAAGATTACAATACACAATGGGCTGTTTTTCTTATTACAATTTTTAAACACAAAGTAAACAAAGGAAGTCCAAATGCCGAAAAGGTAATCAACTGCGGGTGTGAATTGGTTTTGTTAGTCGTAACAATATCCTAGAATATAATGTGAAAAATATTTAAAAATGTCATATTGTTCTATATTGCATGTCATTCTAGTAAAATAATAGTAATTAACTTAGTCCCAATATTAGATAAAACAGATAACAGTTTGTCTTTATATATTACTAGCTTCTGCCCACAACTTCGCTCGCGTGGAATAGTTAAAAAAAAGTAAGATAAAAAAACCTCCGATGTTGAAACATTGTTCATTGGTGCTCCGCTCGATAAATGGGCTATTCAACACTGAAAGACTTTTCCAAATAGGACCAGTAGTTTCTAGTAGATTAGCGTTCAAACAAACAAACTCTTCAGCTCATTAAATACCGTTTAGTCCTTTTAGTTCTGATACTGCCAATCTCAATCAAACGATGAATGATGTCATGAATCAAACTAAATTTGAGTATTAGTTGCATAGAACACTTGTGTTCCGTAATCATTTTGGCACATACTACCATATAACATAAAACATATTCAGATTTTATTCATCTCATAATAATGTTATTGATTGATAATAAGTACTTACCCACAGACTTAGGTTCAAGCAGAACTTGGTAACCGCTTTCCATCAAGTGGGCCGTCTGCCTGTCTGCTGATCTCCTGCAATAAAAAATAAATAAAAAAAAAACTTAAAATTATTTAATTACTTCTACGAATACAAACTGAACCTTGAATGATACTTTAGAATTCCTAATGGTGAGTCCGTAGCAGAGACACGATATTTATAGCATACTTAGTTAGATATTAGGATTAGTCTAGGTAGCAGACAGTTAAGGATATTTTTTCAAGTAAAACTTCTTTAGAATGGTTGTGGATTGAAATTCGATGAAACGAAAAAGCACACTAGAAAGAGATAAGCACATAAATCTATAGGACTAAGCATGCGAGAGAATGAGATAGAATACACTATATTTAATTATTTAAACACTACGCTCATACAAAGAGTTGGAAAGCTTTTAAAGTTATAAAGCTTAAGTATATAATATTATAAGATTCTAAAGATGCCATGTCTGTAAGTAAGAAAGAAATAAAAATATCAATATGTAGGTATAGATAGATAGATAACTCTTTATTGTACACCAATACAAACATGAACTTAAGACTAAAAATATATCTAGTTATGTACAAAGGGCGGTCTTATCGCTAAAAAGCGATCTCTTCCAGACAACCCCAGAAATGAATTTAGATGATAATGGCGATAATGTATATATATATATGGATAATTTTTTTATATATTACATAGATATATACTTAATATACATACCATACAAATACATATCTAAAAAATATATACATATTTATAAGTGAATTTAAATATCATATTCCAAAAACAGATAGTATTTTTTAAACATAGTTTTAAATATCGCTAGCGATTTTGCTTGTCTGATTGTAACAGGAAGCGCGTTCCAGAGCTGTATAGCCTTAACTGTAAAAGAATTGTTATAAAAACTTGAGTTATGCCGAAGAGTGTTCAATTTAAGTTTAGAGCACGAAAGAAATTCAAAACTTTGTTTAAGGTAATCAGGAGTACAAGGGACAAATAAAATACTATAGAGAAGAGCAAGGATGTGAGTATTCCGGCGAAATCGAATTGGCAACCACTTGAGTTTTTTTCGGAATTCAGAGACATGGTCATATTTGCGTAGTCCAAATATGAACCTTATGCAAAAATTTTGGAGGCGCTCAAGTTTATTAAGTTGTTCTTGGGTTAAATTTAGATAGCTGGCGTCAGCATAATCAAGGATAGGAAGTAATAAGGACTCTGCTAGCTTAATTTTGGTGGTAGCGGGTAAGAAATTCCTCAACCTTCTGAGGGATTTGGATGAGAGATAAAGCCGCCGACTTAATTCGGTGATATGAGGTCGCCAAGACAGCTCACTGTCAAATATAACGCCAAGGTTTTTTACCTTATCACTAAAAGGAATGATTGCCTCGTCAAACATCACACTAGGTATGGTACTCCAGTCGACCTTATTAAGCATCCGTGAGCTACCTATGACGATGACTTGAGTTTTTTCAGGATTCACATGAAGCCCAAAAGACTTGCCCCACTGCAGAATGCGTTCAAAATCAAAATTTATGATTGAAACTGCTTTGTCTAAGGTGGCGACAGGTGATTGTGTATAAATTTATAAATCGTCTGCATAGAGGTGATAGGTTGAAGTGAGTTGATTAGAGATGGAGTTAATAAAAACAGCGAACAATAAGGGAGAAAGCACGCCGCCCTGAGGAACACCAGCAGTGAGTTCACACCATGATGAATAATCATCCTCGACGCGAACCCGCTGCCGGCGGCCATACAGGTAACTGTGAAACCAGTCGATTACTGTAGGAGATATGTTAAGAGAGCTTAGAATACCAAGTAATATTACAAAGTTAACATTGTTAAAAGCACTGCTGAAGTCCAGCAGCGATAGCACAGTCAATAAACCATTATCCATACCATAACGGATGTCATCGGTGATTTTCACGAGGGCAGTAGTTGTGCTGTGGCCAAGACGGAAACCAGATTGATAGGGATTAAGGAGAGAATGCCGATTAAGGAAAACACTTAATTGTTGTTGGACTAGGCGTTCCAGGACTTTAGAAAGGAATGGCAGAATAGATATGGGACGGAATTGAGAGAAAGAAACAGGATTGGGTTTTTTAGGAAGAGGAATAATCTGGGCTTCCTTCCAGGAGACTGGAAAGTTACCAGTAACTATAGAGACATTGAATATATGGGTGAAGAGAGGATTAATGACATCCAGTATGGGCAGAATCATGTTGCGACTTATACCATCGCTGCCGACAGCGATCCATGTAATGGATTTTACAGCGCTCTTAACTATCAGTAAATCGACTTAATAAGAAAGTAGGATAATTGGGTGTTGGCAGGGCAGAAAGAGTATTTAAAGTATTAGACTTAGATACAATGTCAAAGTCAGAAGTAGCAGAGAAATGTCGATTTAAATCGTCAATGTTGAGTTCTTTAGGAATTGCACTATTTGTTTGCTTGCCAACTCCCAGGGATCGTAGAAATTTCCAGACTTTAGCTAAGCTTTCACTTTCGACTGACTCGTGAATGTAGCGGCGTTGAACGTCCCTACACACTCTATTGCAGCGATTACGAATACTTACGAACGCCATTCGGTTGACTTCGGTAGGTTTAATTTTGAAATTGGTTTTAGCCTTGGACTTTTTGTGCATCAATGATTTGATGTCATCGGTGAGCCACGGCGCTGGCAGATGTTTGATTTTTATGCGTCGTAAAGGTGCATGTGTGCCATAAGGCTTCAATAAAGCAGTATTAAACACATGCAACTTTTCATCAACGGTAGCAGCCTTAGCTACCTCAGACCAGTCGAATTCCCGAGCATCCTTAAAAAATTTCGCTGCAGGATAATTTTGGGTTTCATTTTCGGCGGACGCACATTGTAAGAAAGGTAGATCAAATCATGATATAATATAATTATAACTGGGATATGTCCGTAATTTCGTTTATTCTGTAATTCTTTTTATTATATACTCTAAACATGCCGTGTACATTAAAGCTATTAAAAAAACATACCGGCCAAGTAGAGAACATCCTCCTTTTGGAAGTCGGTTAAAAACGAACTGGAATACACTGTATAAACGATGGAGAACACGATAAATTTTTTTAGATTTCTAGTCTGTTTGTTCGGGATTCACGTAAAAGCTATTAGGCCAATTTCGATGCGGTTGTCGCTGATCCAAAGAATCTATTTTTATTCTTAGAATTAAAATCTAGATTTTATCCCGGTAATCCCGCGGGAATTTTCCAGGAGCGGTTTGAAGTTGTTCGGATGCATAAAAATAACTTATTCCGACATAGTTTTGACTAAAAGAATAGCTTATTATTTTATAAAATGCTACGGTGCTTTGTGTCCCGAGAATCCCGCGGGAATTTCAAGTCAAGCGTGGACGAAGTCGCGGGCATATCCTAGTAGTCTTAACGATATAATGTATGTAATGTGACGTCACAAAATCAAGAATCCCTCCCACCCCTTGTCACACTTTGTTCCACTTCTACTGAGTGCACATACACATTTTTTTAAATATAATGCGTGTTTATGTGTTGCAAGGTTTATATATCTATACTAATATTATAAAGAGGAAAGATTTGTATTTTTGTATGTTTGTAACGAAAAAGCACAAAAACTGCTGGACCACCAAAATTACCAAAACTCTTTCACCACTAGACTGCTACATTATCCAAAACTAATACAGGCTATATTTATTACTAAAAGAAATTAGGAATCCCTACTAAAACTTTAGTAATGTAACTAACTCAAGGTGTATAAAAGGTTTGTTTGAGTGGGTCTAGGGATGGTCTAGATTGACAATTAGACCCGGTACGTGGCGCTGGAATAGGGTTATAGATTTCTATTTTTCCAGGGCAGTATTTAGTGGTAACTAATTTAGTTAAAAAAGTTAATGAGGTGTCTTTGGCGCACCTGGTTGGAATAAAGTTCACAAAAAAGTACACAGTCAAAGTAAACAAATAATATGTATCAAAATATTGTAAAAGCTCGAAATTGAATTAATTTGAAGTGAAAAATATACAGTCCAATTGAGAAACCTCGTCCTTTTGGAAGTCGGTTAAATGTAGTAAATTATATGAAACCATGTGCACGTGAGCGGCGACAGCGCCCAAATGCAGCCGAACAACAATAGTGGTTACAAGACGTTCTATTTTCAAAACAGCATATATTACACTAATGTTTATTATTTTAGATATTATTACATGGCATTAAAGTTCGAAATTGTATAAGAATATACAGGGTTAGCATTTTTTATTTCGTTTCACACTTTTTTCCATCTAGCTTCCATCCGCTGTATAACAACATGCGATAAGGAAAATGGTTCCAAAGAAGTGGCAAGAGTTTGTATGTGTTACCTCACGTGCAGTAATCAATTTATTCCTGAATAATGAGTACGATCAAAACGTTGAGCAATCTATGTACGTGATAAAATCTTCTAATATACTGAATAGACAAAGCCTTCAGAGATGCATATCATGAACATGTTCAGGATATAAGGTTTTAAATACTATCACGTAGTAATTAAGATTTTTGTATATATAGGTATAGTCTTAAGTTTAATGAAGCAAGAATAACGCCTTAAATTATGGAATATATCGTCATGAAATTTTGCATACACGTTAACAGGAATATAGAAAATAAAATACCTTTCATCTAGAAGACGCAGTGTTTCCAACGGAAAGACGTAAGTAGCCTAAAAGACAGCGCTCCGATCACGTTGCAGTTTATTTGAAGAAAGTAGAGACAGATATAGCTTATACCTGAGATCATCACTTGGGATACTTTCTATCCCAATAAATGAAGTCATTTACGTGGTATAAACGAATACAGCCAAAAAGGTGCAAAAGCTAGTTAGTTTATATATACCAAATACTAACAGGGACTCGTTAAATTTAACGCCTGCACAAATCCATGGTGCACTCTGATTGTAGTTTACGCTGTTAGGGATAGAAAAACCGTCCGTTCAATTCGTAACGATGAGAACATTGCGGATTTGAAATACCACTACTATTTGTTTGCGTTCTATCTCTAATAAAGTCGATTTGCTGTGGCCTGCTCAATTGTCTGTAATAAATCGCACAATTTTAATGGAAATTGCAATTTATAATAATAATAAATATTTATTGCCAAAACATCAATACAATGCTTAATGTCACCGTTTGTAGAATGTTTGTCTAGTGAATCTGTAAATATGTATGGTTAAGCTCCAAAACATGTCAACAGATTTCAATAAAAATTATAGAGATCAAAACATACATTTTATTTTATATTGTCGTACCTACACGTTTCATTATGATACTTGACAGGGCCCAGAAGAAGATATTCATATAATATAAGTTAATGAAGTGAAGTGGCGGACATAGCTTATATATAACTCGGTCGGATTATATAATATTAGTATATACATACAATCTCATTGTTTAACTAGGATATACCCGGACATCGTTTATTGGAACGAAGTTCCTTATCGCGCGGTACGAATGGCGAAAGGGGGCTAGACGGAAAATTTTAAGACCAAAAAAGTTGTAACGACACTTTTTTGTGATTTGCCATTTTTGTCATTTTGGTCGGTGTGGTCGAAGTGGGCGATGTATATATATATATGCACTCTGTCTGTTCCATTTTCACGGAAAAACTACTGGGCCGATTTGGCTGAACTCAGTATACATATATTTTCGATGCCGAGAATGAACATAGGATACCACTCATTTTGGCCGGTGATTTTAATATCAACATCAGTAATGAAAAATCAAAACCATTGCTACAGTTTCTAGAGGAAGAATTTGATTTAAGAATGAACAATAATCCACTATAATCAACAACAAAATATTATACTACCATCGATGCAGTTTTTTCAAGACATTTAAATAAAATAGAATCCCAAACATATGTTTCCTACTTCTGTTACCACAAGCCAATTATTACTAAAATTGAGCCTACTGATTAAGTTAAAAAAATAAAATTTTATTACAATTCCTTCACTAATTAATCGATAGGAACTTCGAGCTGTCAAGGGACACCCGGATGGAAATAAATAATAAATAACCGGGTGTCCCTTGACACCTCTCCAGTTTTTATTAAATTTGTTTTTTTATAAATCCTAAACATGACGTGTACATTGAAGCTATTAAAAAATTTAAAAAACGTGTGCGTCTCGGGACGTCCGACAGAAGTGATAACTTTCATGAGAGAAAGCGAAGCTAGACAGACTAGCGCCGTAACGTGTTACGTAATGAAGCGACTTAGCCTCCCATAAGAATTTATCACTTCAAAAAAAACTGGAATAGACCATATAAACGACGGAGAGCACAATGCTCTTTTTTGTCATTTTGTTTGGGTTTTACGTAAAAACTATAACGCTGATTTCGATGCGGTTTTCGCTGTTCGTCAGATAATTTTTAAATTAAAATTCTGTGTTACTTTTATCCTGGGAATTCCACGGAAAATTTTCTGGAAAAGATTTAAAATGGCCAGATAAATAAAATCGATTTCCAATGTGATTCTTTTACTGATGTATAGCAAATTTAATGTAACCAAATGCGTGATGTTATTTAACCGGGAATCCTACGAGAATTTTCCCGGGAGTAGCCTGTAGTAGTTCCGGTGCATAAAATTAACGTATTCCGACACAGTTTTATCCAAAACGATAGCTTACATTCTTTTCTTAAAATTTGCTATAGTTTATGTACTTTTTTTTTTTTTTTGTTAACACTGGGGGAATGCGTTTGTACATATCCTTAGGCCCCGGGGGATGTCACTAAGGGGTATGTGGGACTCCCGGCTGTTGGTGCATGCACCGACCGCCAGACTACCCACTAAACCTTCCAGCGTCCCTCCGCATCATAATGAGGTGCCACGGGACCGTAACCATGGGTATGACTGCCGTGTCACCTCGATGCAAGCCGACAAGGGGGGGGCTAGGACACCCCACGGCACTGGGTGTGGCTCATCGGGAGGGTCCCCTGACCCCCCCGTCCCACTATATTATGGGGAGGAGATGAGCAAAGCGCCGCCTGTGAGCCCCTGTTCGCCGTCTGCGACGGGGGTCCGCCTGCTCGTCCTCCTCCCTTGTTCTTTCGGCAGCCTCCTTCTGGGACATAACGTCCTCGCAAAAGGAGGTCACCGCTAGCCATTTCCTCTCGCTGTGTAGCATCTGGTCGACCACGCTGGACAGCGAGAGATCCCTACCGATGATTGACATCAGGTCATGCCGTTGGGGTCCCCAAGCGGCACATTCTTCCAGCGTATGGCGTGCCGTGTCGACTGGCGCGCTGCATTCGTGACAGTCCGGGGTCGGCTCCCGCCTCGCAATCTGGTACAGGTACTTACCAAAGCAGCCATGCCCGGTAAGTATCTGCACCATTCTGAAACTTAGGGTTCCGTGCTTTCTGCGGACCCAGCGGGATAGATGGGGGCGAACTGCTTCAACTGTTTCCCGGCCTGCCACCGAGGATTCTAGTTCCTCCGACCAGTGGTGGATTAGGATCTCATCTGCGCGTTCTCTGGTCCGTTTTATTTCTTCGGGACTAGGCCTCCCGCCCCTATCCCGGACGCTTCTCCGGAACTGGTACATCTCAGCAAGCACATCTGCCTGGAGCTCCCAAGGAGGATCACCCGCCAAGAGTGTAGCCGCCGTCCAGGATACCGTACGGTAGCTCCGTATAGCCCTAATCGCCAGAACCCTCTGACAACGATGCAGCCGGGCTTTGTTTGTGCGGTTCAGGGCCTCGGCCCAGATAGGAGCACCATACAGCGCCATGCTTCGGAGAATGCCGGCATAGAGTCGCCGATATGTCGAGCCCGGTCCCCCCACGTTGGGCAGCAGTCTAGCTAGAGCGGCAGCGGCCCCTACCAGTTTCGGGGTCAGCTGGGTGAAATGAGCCCCGAAGTTCCAACGGCCGTCGAGCGTGAGGCCCAGGTACTTCATATGGGCCTTCACCGTCATCGATACGCCTTGCACGACAATGTGCGCGTTCCGAGGTGGTCCCCTGCGAGGGCCATGGAAGAAGAGGGCCTCCGTCTTCTCCGCGGAGACCCTCAGACCGAGCTGCCTAATTCGGTCCACTACCAGCGACGTGCTAACAGTGGATAGTTGGGCAGCCTCCTCGTAGGAACTGCCTCTGGCCATAACGAGAGTGTCATCCGCGTAGCAGAGAACTCTTGTCCCTGTCGGGATGGGCTCCCGTAAGAGCCAGTCGTAGCTGATGTTCCACAGGATCGGCCCCAATACCGAACCCTGTGGAACTCCGCACGTCACTCGACGTCGTCCAGCTACATGGCCGTTTTTGCCCTCCCAAAAGATGAACCTGTCCTGGAGGTATGCCTCCAGCAGCCTTCTCAAGTACGGGGGCACTCGCATGAAGCACAGTGCCTCCCGTATAGTTTCAAATGGGAGACTCGCGAACGCCTGTCGAGCGAAACTGCCAGCACAGACTTCTGAATCCCTCCAGACTGCTATAGTTTATGTCCTGGGAATCCCGCGGGAATTTTAGGTCAAGCGTGGACAAAGTCGCGGGCATATACTAGTGAGGAATATAAATATTGTATTAATAAAAATCTGTCAAGTAGTAGGGGTCATCAACAACAGTGCCAGGGAATTTCCTCTAACAGTGCACAGGGTGCCATCAAAACGGTAAACTGTCGGTGCCTGCAAAGCGAAACTGGAAATAGAAAGGACTTAAAACATCGCAGTACAAATTTGTCATAGAGATTTTTGTTGTATTAACGGATATATACGACGAAGTGAAGGGACATACTTCCTTCCTAACTTACTCCGTTGGCTCAGCGACTTAAAGTGGGTTGCGTAACGGGAATATGCCATTTTTCCCTGTCCTGTGCAGTTTCTTGCCTATTATCGGCTCGTAGATCCGACAGGTTAGCCTGCACTCTGTTTTTCCAACGATATTTGGGACGGTCGACCGGGCGCCGATCTACCGGCCGGCCCAAATATGCTTTCCTCATGCTGCGATCCTCTTCTTGGTTAAATAAACTACCTCTTTTAATCTATAGGACTTACTATATTAGCTTGCCAGAAAATAGGATAGTATACGTTATACTAGTATTTAATAATTTAAACAATATGCTCACACAGATAGAGTTGGAAATTAATACTTCAAATTTCGTGTTTTAAAGCTTAAAATTAAATATATTATATGAAATGTGAAGTCATGAAATTTAAAATACTCCCACCCATTGTCACACTCTGTGTCACTTCTACTGCGTATGAACTGCACACACACACACACATTTTTTTTTATCACGAAGCTGGCAAACAGGGTTAACAGTCCTCCTCATGGGGAGTTATTATCGTTGTCTATAGATATTTGCGACACCGGGGACGGAGTTACCGCGTTTCCAGTCTAAAGGATAGGTAAAGAGGAATCGTATAGAGGTATTTGACAGGAGAGTGGGCTAAAGGATATGAAGGGTTCGGGCAGAACGAAGCGAATACAGGACCGTTGTGATGTTGATATTGGCTACATGACCATCAGTCCGCCTGTCTTTCCGTGTGTCTTACTATATCACAGTCATTTTTATCAGAAGCTACCGGATCTATTGAGATATGAAACGATGCAGTGGAGAGTTATAAAGAAAAAATAAGTTATAGACCTTCAATAATAACTGTGACGAAATCCGTTTAAGCAATATTTTTTAAAAGCTTTTGTACGGTTTCTTATTCACACGAGGAAAACAGTAGAAGCTTGTTAATTTTACGAAACTCTGCATAACTTGTGGACTGGACATGACAGATTCTTTTTCAGTCAAAAATATTTAGTACCGAATTAAATAAAACAACAAACCACGTGCTTTACTTGGAGATTCTTATGAGAATTACGATCGCAATGCACAGGTAAAAAAACTATAGTATAATCAAACCGCTCTCACTGCAGCTTCAGCGCCATCTAACGCTATTATCGAAAACATGGCCAATTATTCAATGTAAGAACCCTCTGATATAAAGTGCACTTTTGCTTAAAGTCAAATCGCATAAGTCTACAATAAAAATACGTCAAGAAGCAGAGTAATATTTAATATGCAGCCATTTTTTGTCATTTAAATGTCAACCTTAATGTATAGAGGTAACGTTGAAAGTGGTATAACATTTATTTTAATATGCTCTTTCAATATATTGTCTGCCTGAAAACCGGCGCTCTTTCCAAGACTTTTTCTAGAGATATTATTCGTTTATGCAATATTATATCTAACCTTTGTAGAGATAATGAATTATTGATCAAATATCTGATCTACTAATTTAAATACTCGAAGGAAGCAAGTTTCGATAGTTCCCAAAAAATGAACCGTAGCCGTTGTGGTAAAAATGTAAGTCTAAGCGCCTGTATAGACGGCATGCATGTATATATATGTGCCCGCTCTACAGTGAAAGTACTATAGCGGCGTAGTGGCAGTGTCGTGTAAAACGCAGTTATACAACTCTTACGTCCGTCTGTCTTTAACAAAAGTAATATGAATGAAATTTGATTGACAGGTGTATTTTCTACGTGATGCGTTATAGGCTACTACGCAAGCTTTTATTTACTGACGATTCGAAGTTATGTATAACATACCTAAAAGGTGCCACTCGAACTTCGGCTGCAGGCTGCGGATGCAGGTAGCACGCGCATGACACGCAGCCGCTGCCTGCATTCGCAGCCGGGAGTGATTCCGAGGCTGGCTGCACGTGCTGCGGCAGGCGGCCAGTCGCTTCCAATATTTCAGAATATCGGAAGTGAGGAATAGTCGTGAGAATAGTTTGATATTATATCTTTTATTAGAAGAGGAAGAGGATGATGTTGTCATTGTTAACTAGCCAGAGAAGAGTAGCCACACGTCCTTATATAAAATGTAGACCCACTGATGGAAGTTATTCAATACTAATTAAGAAACACTTGAAGTGTGATGACGATCAGTTTAGGAATTATTGTCGATTTAATAAGGTTGAAGTGACGTAACTACGTGCGCATCGGCTTGCAGCCGCAGCACTACTGGTCTGCGATCGGCTGCGGCTGCAAGTCGCAGCAGCACTTGCAGCCGAGGCTCGGCAGCACGTGCAGCCGCAGCCGCGTTCAGAATGTTTTCACAGAAATCTATACTACTACATAGAAGACCAGTCATACAGCCACAGCTGGCTTCGTGCAGCCGCCGCATGTGCTGCCTGCACCCGCAGCCTGCAGCCGAGGTTCGAATAGCACCTTTATGCTTAGAATATATTTTAGTTATCATAAGCCTCTCGTGTCATTTGTTCAAAGTGAATAATATTTAATATGTAAAGTATCATATTTTGCATTAAAATATAAAATAATTAATGAGTTTGGTAAAAATATTATAAAAATAATAAACCTTATCCTAATACTCCTGACACTCTATATTTATCGCGATCTCTCGTAGGCTACTTTTCTGAAGTTTCATTTCTGCCGTGTGTGAATTGCATTTTTTTTAAATTGTATAAATCTCAAAAATGTTTGTACTATATACATTGTAAAAATATTTACGAAATGTCCCAAATCCTTGAACGTGCGGTTTTTTACAGTAAAGGCCCGTTAGAGATATGTGTACAGCCATAAAATGTTATTTGTTTGAGCACCGGTACCGCCGACCTAGTGATGTTGAAGCACATAAGCTCTATTTCAGATATGCTAAAGTCTCGAGATTATATAATTTTGTTACAAATTAACTTTTTTGAAGGATTTATTTGTGGAAAACTGTAAAGGAGCTGATTTAAATATATATTCTATTATACGTACTTCAAAAGAAATTGTGCCTAACAGTGCATTGAATTTTGAACTTTATGATAGTGATTTTACTGTTTTTTTTGAATTATAATATGTTGACGGATGCGGGCTGAAGGAATTATATTTACATTAATAAAAGTTAGAGAATAATTATCTGTAAGTATATTCTCTGAAGTTTCACTTCGACTGCGCGTAAACTACATAAACACAATTTTTTGGAAATAACTTTCAATCACAATTAATGAACAAAATTTATTATGAACTGGGTACGTCACATTATATTCTATTTCATTTATGTATATACTTACACACGTCAGGAGCAGTACTTTAATAATCCCTATACTTGTTTGTAAAAACCTTAGAAATGGAAAAAAACAATATAGGGGAAATAAAGTTTTTAGTTTATTCAAATGGACGAGAAAACCAAGCGATGCAAAAGAAGAGTGTTAAGGTTTGAATACAATCGCTAGTTGAAGTACCTATTTTAAAGATAGGTAATAAGAGCGCTTAACACGCGGCTTCCCTCTATAAGATTTTGGAAACGTATTCTGTATAAATTACTTAAATACCTTCTTCATTTTTTAAAATGAAACGCTCTTTAAAAAAAGCTCTTACGTTTTATAACGAAGTAACTATTATAAATAATTGTACCTCTATCTGTGCAAGCGTGCCCAGTCTCTTTAGGCGTTCAACGGACTCGTGACGGATTATTACCTCGGGCTCTAAAGTCAATAATAACATCTTCATCTCTCTCATATTTACGTAATTCTATACATTACTACTATGATTATTATTTATTTATATGTATCATCAATATATGTGTATTTTTGTCTTATTTCCTTGTCTATTTCTACTTGCCATTTCAAAATCTTATATATATATATATATATATATATATATATATATATATATATATATATATATATATATATATTCTATTTATATTGCAAAACCCACATGTTACACAATTTTTCTCTAATCTATCCTAAGTTTGTCCGGAATAAATTGCTTTTAGTGCCTACTTTTTACCGCCTATTGTCTTCTGTACTTAAACTTCTTAAATTGTATCTTAATGTTATGCAATAAAGTATATTCTATTCTATTCTGTATTAAAACTTATTATCAAAATCAATTCAGTGATTTAACCGTGAAATACTTCTATCTATCTAAACTATAATAAATCCGTAAATGGTTCGAGCTCGCGCATTGCAGGGCGTAACTTAGAAAACTTTTTATCCCGATAAATGACGCGGTTTCTGTGGGATAGACGAAAATAGCGAAAAAGTTGGCGCTGCGATCGCATCCTTTTTAACTCACTTCCAAAAGGTGGAGGTTCTCAACTTGATCGCAATTTTTTTATTTTTATGTATGTACACCGATTACTCTGAAATTTATGATCCGATATACGTGATTCTTTTTTAGTCCTTTTTAAAACCATACAACAAACAACTAGAGACGTTATTCCTTAAGAAAGGGATAACTTAAGTTTACAATGAAACTACATCACTAGCATGGATGTTGGCGAAATATAGATATACCTAAGCGACCCTTTCAATAATTTTTAGGGTAGACAATGTAGAGGCGGTACACATCGGAGATTTCGATTTATGCGAATGTCATCATAATAAAATCGTATGTTTTATACACAAAAATCATACATAAATACATAACTTTACGCCAGGTCCTTTGCGGGGTAGGCACGAACAACAGAACGCCATTCAGGCTTATTCTTACACACCTCACTTACTTGTTTGACATTCATAGCTCTTGTCATGCACGATCCTCTGTTTTTAAGGCTACTGACATCACCTTCTGCTAGTACATGATCAATTTGATCATGGAAGGTGTGTCGTGGACTTCCGCGACTTCTGCATCCATCCACTTTTGCATTGTATATCTGTTTAGTCATTCTTTCATCATACATTCTTTCCACATGCCCGAACCACCGGAGCATTCCTTTCCTTACCTTCACCCCGACACTCTCTTTCAGACCAACTCTCTTTCTTACTTCGGTATTACGAACGCGGTCCGCGAGCGTCACTCCGCAGATTTTGCGCAGTGCTCGCATCTCGACTGCGTTTACTGTACTTTCATGCTCTCTGTTCCATACCCAACTCTCGCTTCCATACGTAAGCGTAGGTACCAGCACCGCGTTGTGTATGGCAAGCTGGGCCTTCTGGCTGAGGTTCTTAGCGCCTAGAAGTTTACCTAGAGCTCCATTCAAACTATTCCCCAAATTCATTCTTCTTTCTATATCACCGGTGTACCTTCCATCCCTGCTAAAAGCACATCCAAGATATAGAAACTCATTCACTTGTTCCAGCATAACATCATCGACCATTATCCTTGCATTCGTTCTGGTTTCTTCTCTTCCAAACACCATAACCTTTGTTTTCTTCGCATTCAAATGTAAGCCTCTCGCCTGACAGTCATCTTTCATCATTGTGAATAGTGTTTGCAGTTCTGATGGCGATTCGGCTCAAAGCACGGCATCATCCGCATAAAGTAAGGTGCTAACAACTAAGTCACCGATCCCCACCCCAACATCCATCAATCTTAATCTCTGGAGACAATCGTCCAGGTATAGGATGAACAGCAAAGCCGACAGCACGCATCCCTGCCGGACGCCAATATTGACGTCAAACCCGGGCGACAGGCTACCATCCACACGCACGCATGCCATACAGTTCTCGTAAGTGGACTGCACAGCACACAGCAATTGGCCATTAATCCCATATCCGGGCAATACGGCCCAGAGGTCCTTCCGCACAACCCTGTCAAATGCTTTCTCTAGATCCACAAAACCGCAGAAAACCTTCCGGCCCATAGCCAGCTGCTTCTCCACGATATTGCGGAGCGAGTAAACTTGATCCATACATCCCCTTCCATTTCTGAAGCCTCCTTGTGCATCCCACAGTAATCCATCGGATACCACTCTCATTCTCCTTTCAATAATCTTCGCATATACTTTAGATGCTGTGCTGATCAAACTGATGGCCCAAAACAGAAAAATCGTTTAGGATTATTTGCGTCCCCAGAGTGCTGCAGATGGTTTGCTGTCTGATTCGACAGAAGACGCTCAAAGGGCATTGTCACCGACGCGAAAACCAGGCGCTTGCTTTAGGGAGTGTCTGTCTGTTATTGTATTCGTCAATGTCAAAAATAACCTCAATCTTTAAAATAATAAAAACTCCGTTTACCGTTTTTCACTCAATAAATTGTAACGAAAATCATGCAAGAGATAAAAATCATTGCTGGTTATCGGTAGACATATCTACCGATGAGAGTAGCTAGTCCAGAAAACGCTATGAAGGATATGAGGTAAACGGGAAAATATCGAACGGGTGCGTGGAAGTCCAGGAACTATGGAGGGTTCTATAGATATGATAAATCGCCGGTTCGTTCATTTGGTTACGGAGTCGTAAAAAGCATTTAATTGAAAATATCGTCGAATAAGACAAGCGACTATTTTATCCCTGTCAGCGATTTGTTTTTGATGTGGAAGAAATTGTTTTCATGGAATGTTTGTTGACTAATTTATGAACAAAATGTTAAAGCTTATTGTGGGAATCCTATTTAACTACGTTTGTTGTTAAGAATGATTAAATTCGAGTCATTTATTGTTTAAAAACACAATATACCCTTATAAAATAAATTTTATCAAAACATAGCCTACACTCAAAATTCTACATTTATTCGACCGTTTTCGATTGCTTCCCCGTTGGTTTGGTATATTTCATTTATTTTCATTGCTCACGTTGGTCATAGACTATTGACCTTTACGCTTCAATAATTAAATTGTGAACGAAAACAAAATTCAGAGCTCGTAACCGACAACGGAAATGTAGATATATATTAATATCTGCATATTGATGTTCTGTAGCTCAGCTGGGGCTTGTCCATTTTTCAGAGGAACAAATACGTTCTGCGAAAGAAATCTTTTTAGTTCCTAAATTTTCTTACTCCATCCTCGATATCGTACCACCTGATTTTAAATCCATATATTACAGTTGAGAATGAAACAAAAATAACTAAATAACAACTAACTTGTTTAAGTTTAATTAATGAAAGGAAAATATATTGTAACAGATAGAACAACTCCTCGGGGCGTAGGTTGCGTGAAAGAAATAGTTTGCGCCGGCTTATGCACCACACGATACTCTCTTTAAGCTGCGGCCAATTTGCACACGTAAAAATCCTACGATAAGAAAAAACGCTGTAGTCGATGGCAGAAAAACGGTCAGTTGTTTTGGACTCCAGAACTTCTTCTTAGGGTAATGGTCTCCGATTACGGGGCTTAACAAGTGAAGACAATAGAACAGATAAAATTCTTTAAATTAGATTTAAAATGATAACACTTGAAAATAAAGTATTTATATTATATTCGGATTGTACGTAGTACTAAGAAGTATGTTCTTGCAGAGACAACCTTAACGGGCCCTTTCAATTCCAATCCTCCTTTCTCCGTCATATTAGCGGTGCAATATTGCTGCGACAAAAATAAATTAGTTCAGTTAATACAACGCGATATCTGATATTCTCTTGCGTGATATTGAATATCAGACGATTATTTAATTTTATGGGTAGGAATTTCGAATTGCCAACGTCAAAAGAATTCACTGTGTATATGCCTTATGATAGTTAAGTAGTGTTTGTGTCAATACATTTTATATGAATGTGTTATAGAAATATGAAGAAGAATTGTGTATAAGTACATACTATAACATGTTTTTAAAATTTGATAAATAACGTTCTGAGTTAAAATAAAGGAAATGGGAACTTTGGGCCAAAGAAATGTAACGATTTGAGATATAGCTTAAAAAAGCGTTTTTTTTTCTATTATAAAATGGAAAACATCAGGAAAACGAGAAATATTAAAAATAAGTTAACAAATAAAAATATGTGTGTGTGTGTGTGCAGTATATACGCAGTAGAAGTGAAACTTCAGAGAATATACTCACAGGTGATTCTTCTCTGACTATTATTAATTAATAATCTCTAAATATACAAATCTTCTGTATCTTCTTCATATATGTTACTGATCTCCTCTTAAACGGCTGGACTGATTTTGATTAAACTTTTTGTGTTCAGGCGAATTCGATAATGGTTCAGATTCACAATTGGACTGGTCCAAGTCTACCGGGGTAGATGGTTCTGTAATCGGGTTCTAAATTTTATTTCTTCAGGGTAGCATCTGCCGGGACAGCTAGTATAAATATAAAATTCCTTTAGCCTACATAGGTCAACATCAGGGCTGGGCAAAATACATGCTTTGCTTTAATTGAAATACAAATTACAAAATACTTTCTCGCATGTATTTAAAATACGAAATACAAAATACTTTTATTTCGTGTATTTAAAATATAAAAGACAAAATACAGTGTTTTAACTACATATTTTATTTAAAATACAAATTACAAAATACCTATGAAATTGCCGTTTTACTCTAAAATAACGTAATTTTTTAAAATATTTTTTTATTCTATTAATCAAAGTAATCACCCATGCAATCAATGCAATTATGCCAACGCAGCGGCAGTTTATTGTTCCCCTTCTTGAATAAATTAGCTGGGTGGGAGGCAACAAATTCTTTAAAAGCATTTTGTTCTACCTTTTGGGTATTAAATTTTTTTCCCGCTAAGATATTATTGAAATTCTGTAAAGGTGGAAGTCTGTAGGTGTAAGTAAGGTCTGGTGAGTACGGCGGATGACGGAGAGCTTCCAACTCCAGCTCTTGTAACTTGGAGATCGTCTGTTGTGCAGTATAAGGTCGCGCATTCGTCGTCGTGCAGGAATCAGACGAGCGATTGACCAAAGGTTAGAGACGTGCCAGCTTCTCATCATTATCTGCAGTTTTTAACCGACTTCGAAAAAAGGAGGAGGTTCTCAATTCGTCGGGATCTTTTTTTTATGTTTTTTTTTTTTAATGTATGTTCGCCGATTACTCCGTCATTTATGATCCGATTTACGTGATTCTTTTTTTGTTCAACGCAGAATAGCTGCCATGTGCTCCCCTAAAAATTTGACATAGTTTGGCCCAGTAGTTTTCATTTTATGAACATTTTTCATGAAAATAATTTTCACTCCGTTCCATATATACACCGATTACTCTGAGATTTATGATTCGATTTACGTGATTCTTTCTTTGTTCGACGCGGAATAGCTGCCATGTGGTCCCCTAAAAATTTGACATAGTTTGGCTTAGTAGTTTTCATTTTACGATCATTTTTTTGTTCCCGGTTCTTGGGACCTATATTTTTTAAGAAGCGCGGCACCATTTTAGGTCCACCCATACATAGCTTGACACTAAAAAGTAACAAATAAAGAAGAAGAAGTAAGAAGCTTTGATGATTCACACTGGCGCTAGATCACCAAACAGTGGCCATCACTTTTCTAAGGGTAAGGTTTCATATAGGGTATTCTTTAGGTGCTGAACCAGGATCCAACCAACTTGCTGAGTGCTTGCGATTGTCAAACAAAATGCATTTTTGTCGCAGTTAACAATGCTGTACAAAATCCCTTCGTTTGTGTGTCTGTTGACCAATGCGAGGTACTTCTCGACGAATACTTCGCGCTGGCGATCATTGAGTTCGTGCGGCACGCATTTGTCGAGCTTTTTTACTTTGCCAATTGATCAATAATATTGTTTTGAAGCTAATGTCGAAAGTTCCTGCTAATTCAGCCATAGATTGAGCATCGTCAGCTTCCACAATCTCCTTCAATCAATCAATTCATCATTGTCGACCAAAGTTTTCGGACGACCACGAGGTTTATTTTCAAGTCTAAATTACCAGAACGGAAGCGGCAAAACCAATAACAAGTGGTGGGTTCGTTTGTAGTGATCGCTCTGTAAACGAAATTGACGATGCTTGCCGCTTTTGCCGACGGTACTCATCCTAATCCTTATTAATATTATAAATGCAAAAGTAACTTTCTGTCTGTTACGGTTTCATGGAAAAACTACTGGACCCATTTGCCTGAAACTCAGTATGTATATATATATATATATATATATATATATATATATATATATATATATATATATAGTCGCAGAACGGCCTCGTTCTCACGACATCAGCTTTAGTTATTTCAGGTTTAGTGGGCGTCATCAGGATAAAATGCGAGCATAAAACACAATAGCCACGGTTTATACACTTTTAATTTAGATTTGATCAACATTATGACATAGTTTAGACCGAGCAGCGGGTTCAGGGCACCCGCTCATACTTCCAGCTTCAATACTTTCTTTAAAATACTCCATGGTCCAACTCGACCTGTTGCCACCAACCAAATGCGTCACAAAAACTCCTCAGTCTACCCAAGTAGATATTACTCAAAGTATAGAGGGCGCCGACCCCGCTCAAGACATGCTCTGCTCTCATTGGTCGTTTATTAAATTACAATATTCATAACTTTTATTAGGTTAGAACGATCTTTAAGTTATAGAAACATTTAACAAATCTAATTAAATTACATTAAGAATTTTAGAAGTAATTAAAATGTAAACAAATGATATTGTGCGTTATACATCCAAATAATAATGCATCCAACTATAACTTCCCTCCGACACGGCCTTCCTGACGTATTACACGCCCTCGTGTAATAGGCCGCCCATTATGGATTATCTGCAAAAAGAAAGAGATATTATAGTTCGGCCACTCCTGACCAAGGACATCGTGTACATTTTATCTTCTGCGCAACAACTTCATTCTGGATTTTTTTTCTGCGATCTGAGTCCTAACAGACTCCAGACTACACACCAAATCAAGTCAGCAGTATCGAAACTGCCACCTCGTCGCCCATCGAGCTACGCCTTTGGGTCAAACATCAAGACACAAATCAAAACATCAAACATATCCAAATAGTATACAGCCTCTCATTCTATCGATACTAATTTTCAATCGCTACCCCGCCTTTTATTCACTTTGTAATGGCCACCTCGCACCTATTTCACTGGCCACCTCGCCTCTATTTCACTGGCCACCTCGCCTCTATTTCACTGGCCACCTCGCCTCTATTTCACTGGCCACCGCGCCTGTTACAAAGGTTAAATAAACCCAGAGACTCAAGAAACACGAACATTGTAAACCTTTATCATTTTAACTATCAGACTAAAATCTTTCACTCTATATGTACCTCTAAATTTAAAAACTACCCATTATAATAGTCAACTGCATTTACCAAGTTTAATAATTATTGAAATTCCTTTTTTTTAACTTCAAACAAAAACCGTGTGAACGCATCAGTCATCCAATTCGCTAACTACACTTCTCAATCAGTCAATCAAACCAATACATCTAAATGAGTGATGTACTCTCAACCAATCCCCGCTGAGCGTGGCTCGGATGACACTTTTTAACCAGAATATACAATCAGAGTAACCAAGGTTATCACTCTACGGGCTCCAGGGTCGACAACTTATGAAAACTCATAATAATAGAGGAACAAACAAACTCAAAATAATTTTCCAATTTACAATGCGTTCAATAACTAGGGTATTCACCCTAATTCGAATTTGAAGTTGTCCTAAAAATAATCTTAAATAAAAATCTACTTACCAAAGTGTCTACTAACGTAAATATCCCCTGTGTACCTTATAGTGGCTTTCAAACTTCTTCATAGCCACACTTTCTTCACGGTAAAATTATTATCATCTGAATCTAAAATGTCTTTCATATAACGCCTGCAAACTTACTTTTACAGGAAAGAAAATCTTAATCATAAAACCAGCGGAATACATTGCATAGGAATAATATGTCAAAACAAACTCCACCATACATAATTTAAAATAACTCAAAAACTAGATCCGATTTTCACAAAAATTATTGGAAGGTAAACTTGAAAAGACAATGAATTTCATGCACATCGTTTATAACATACAGAAGTTTTCTTATCTTAATCAGAAAACCAAGGAAAACATCGCATAGCAATAATACCTATGTCAAAGTCAACTTTCTACCATACATAATCTAAGTAAAATAATTTAAAAAATCTAGATCCGATTTTCCCATTATAAAAACTCTTGGAAGGTAGACTTGAAAAGACAATACACGCACATCGTTTATAACGAACACAAGATTTCTTACCTTAATCAGAAAACCAAGGAAAACGTCGCATAGGAATAATATGTCAAAGTCGACTTTCTACCATACATAATCTAAGTAAAATAATTAAAAAAACTAGATCCGATTTTCCCATTATAAAAACTCTTGGAAGGTAGACTTGAAAAGACAATGAATACACGCACATCGTTTATAACGAACACAAATTTCTTGTAAGTAACTAACTCCCAAAAATAATGATGAAAAAGTATAACTACCTACGTAATTTGTTCATTTTCATTTTTTGGTACACGAAAAATATCACTTAAATATGAGGGTAGTAAAATTGTCTACCACAAACGATGAACTATAATTTAATTTTTTTTATCTCGCTTTCTTCATTTTCAGAATTCGCACTAAAATAATAATTAAAAATTACCATACCTCCTGTGCCAAGTAGAATAGGCACGTAATTTTTACCTTAGATTAGACTTCACGATCCATAAAACTGCCTTTCTACTCGCTGTACTAACGTGAATTTGAACCATTGCTGGCACACAGTAGGCCCAACGGTGACCAAACCATGCATAGGCCGACACACCGCCCGCTCCACAGGCACATTCAGGATGTCACCACTACGTCGCCGCTATTGCCGCCGATGGCCCCGACATGTCAATCGTCCTCAAATGCTTTTGCTTCCACTGTGGGCATCCTTCAATCCATCAGCACGCCTTCTTATACTGGCAAGGCTTCGCAGTCATTGCTTTCATTGTGGGCACAGGCTGAGATCCCACTTCTGATGTCGCAGAACGGCCTCGTTCTCACGACATCAGCTTTAGTTATTTCAGGTTTAGTGGGCGTCATCAGGATAAAATGCGAGCATAAAACACAATAGCCACGGTTTATACACTTTTAATTTAGATTTAATCAACATTATGACATAGTTTAGACCGAGCAGCGGGTTCAGGGCACCCGCTCATACTTCCAGCTTCAATACTTTCTTTAAAATACTCCATGGTCCAACTCGACCTGTTGCCACCAACCAAATGCGTCACAAAAACTCCTCAGTCTACCCAAGTAGATATTACTCAAAGTATAGAGGGCGCCGACCCCGCTCAAGACATGCTCTGCTCTCATTGGTCGTTTATTAAATTACAATACTCATAACTTTTATTAGGTTAGAACGATCTTTAAGTTATAGAAACATTTAACAAATCTAATTAAATTACATTAAGAATTTTAGAAGTAATTAAAATGTAAACAAATGATATTGTGCGTTATACATCCAAATAATAATGCATCCAACTATAACTTCCCTCCGACATATATGTATATATATATATATATATATATTTTCGATGTCAAGAATGAATATAAGATACTTTACGAGTATATCCCGAAAAATGGGATAGTTTCCGGGATAAAAATATATTTGTCAAGTTTTTACGGAAAAAGTTTTGGACCGATTTGACTGAAATTCGGTAAATATGTAATTTTAATACTGAGGATGGACAAGGGATACTTTTTATCCCGGATAATGGGATAGATTTATGTAAAGGTTATTCAAAAAGTAGGATAGGTTTTTTGTGATTTGCCATTTTGGTCATTATTGTCCTTTTAGTAATTTTAATTAATTCCTTTTGTCCTATTTGTCCTTTTTGTTCCTTTTTGTTATTCATGTAGTTATCATAGAGAGAGGATAGATACATTAAACTAGAACGGTTTGGAGGATGAAAATTTGGATGCGACCAAGCATTTTTCAAATTTATAGACATCAAAATTGATCATCTATAAAAATGCTATAATAACTTGATCTGACTGTTCCTTTTCCCTTCACGCAAAAACTACCAGGAATACTGGATCAGTGCTCTAATGTAGTTTTAATACCGAAAATGGACATAAATACTTTTCATACCGGTAGATGGAATAGTTTGCGATATAAAATGAAATTATACTTCCGAGTGCAAATAGCAGTAATATAAAAATTTAGTATAAACTCTTCTCTTTAAACAAGAAGCGGGTTTTTTTTTTATTGCGGGAATTCAGCAGACAGGCTGACGGCCCAATTAATGGAAAGCGGTTACCATCGCCTGTGGACATTTGCAACACCAAAGATGTTACAAATGCGCTGCTGCTTTCTTAAGGGAGACTGGAACCTGGTCACTAATGACGGGTTAAAGTCTAGTTGATATTATAAATGAGAGAGTAACTATGTCCGTCTATCTGTCTGTCTTAACAGATTTGGCTGAAATTCAGTATACATATTTTCGATGCCATGAATGAACATAGGATTGGATACTATATACCCCGAAAAATGGGATAGTTTCCGGCATAAAAATATTTGTTTGTTAAGCTTTTACGGAAAAAGTATTGGACCGATTTGGCTGAAATTAGGTAAATATGTAATTTTAATACCGAGCGATACTTTTCATCTCGGATAATGGGATAAGTTTATGTAAACGTTATCCCAAAAAGTAGTGTAGGTTTTTTGGTCGATTTGGTGAGCAAATAGCACTAACATAAAATTTTTATACAATGTAACCTGTGATGTAACTTCTATAAACAAGAGGCATGCGCTAGAGATTGACCCTCGTCGTAACCGCGGGGTAAATTCTAGTATTCCATAAAAGCTCGAATTTTTAAAGTATTCATGGTGACGAAAAACATTGAAATGCGATGAATACATAACGCTTATCAATATAATAATCTTTTCAAAGTAAAATTCATTTCAAATTATATATCTTAACCAAACAAAAATTATTTTAATTTGAAATGGCCAGTACTGGAGAACGTAACTAATATAAGATATATTTAGCAGTCACCATTATGAAAGCTATCGAGCGCTATTTTCTGAAGAACACCATCCATCAATAAGATAGCTAAAAGTATTTTGTCAAATGTATTTTGAAGCCATTAGTATTTGAAATACTAAATACAAAATACCTCAGCGTCAGGTATTTAAAATACTGAATACAAATAACATTTTTAAGAAGTAATTGAAATACAAATACAAAATACGTATTTGTATTTCAATTACAAGTATTTCAAATACTGCCCAACATTTTTTTTTTTTTTACCAGGGGAAATCCGCTTGAGGACAAACCGCCGCGGGGGAAGCGCGGTGGGGCGTGTGGGATTCGCCTCGTCGGGGTGGTATTAGCACTCCCGCAGGAATGTTATTGCCACACCACGGTTGGGGATACCCACTAAAACCCCTGGCTGATCCTCGTTGCGTCCCATGTCCGGGCTGTGGGCTCGCTCACGCATTCACCTCTAGCCCGGACGGACGATGGCCGGCCCGGTCGCGGGCTGGCCCCTCAATTGAAAGCTGGAGAACTGGGTTTCTCCGACTACCTCGGGTCTCACCACGAGGTGAGAGGGGGCGCATGGGTCGGTTCGCGTCCCTCCTCTCCGGCCTTTGTGTGCGGGGGACCTGATTCCCCTACAGATCCCCCGCACGGCCGTAGCTTAGGGTGGTTGGAGGTCGTCGTTCATGACCCTCCGTCGCCGCCGCCGGTTTTGGCGGGGGGAGAGTGTGCTGGTCTGCTCCCTGTCCCGCTCCGCCGTCTCCTTCACAGACATTACGGTGCCACAGAGAGAGACAGCCGCGTTCCACGCGTCGGCGCTCCCGACCATGGCCTTTACCACGGCCGGGAGCGACAGGTCGGCTCCAATGGCCGCGATAAGATCACAGCGCTGCTCGTCCCAAGCAGGACACACCTGGAGGGTGTGCAGCACCGTATCTTCGTCGCCGCCAACACAGTGATGGCATCCCGACGTCTGCTCCCGTCTTATACGACACAAGTACCTTCCGAGCATCCGTGTCCCGAGAGGACCTGCCTCAGGCGGAACGTCAGGGTGCCATGGCGCCTATTCAGCCATTCTGACATTATCGGCCTTACCGCTTCGATGAGGGCGAGGCCGGCGCTGAGGTTGTTGAGGCGGTTGGCCCATTCTGCCACATGGACCTGACGCAGTTCGTCTCTGCGCCCCTTAACCTCGCGAGGTGCAGGGCGGCCACTGCTGGCCTCCTTCTCCTTTCGCTAGATGTACAAGGAGGCCAGCGTTCTGGCCTCCAGGTCCCACGGCAAACTGCCGGCGAGCAAGGAAGACGCTTCAAAGGATATCGTGCGATACCCTCGGGCGGCCCTGATGGCTAGCATACGCTGCGTTTGCCGCAAGGTGGCGACGTTGCGAGCCGTCAGAGCGCCCGCCCACACCGGGGCCCCGTAAAGGGCAATCGACCGCACGACTCCCTCGAAGAGCTTTCGGCACAACACGTTTGGTCCCCCTATGTTGGGCAGCAAGCGCGAGAGCGCGCCCGCCGCCCTCTTGAGCTTGGGGGCCGACTGCTGGAAATGTGCTAAGAAGTCCCATCGGCTGTCGAGGACCAATCCAAGGTATTTCATGGTCGGTTTGACGTCGATGCGGACTCCTCCCACTGTGATGCTGGATCCCGCGGGTGGCTTTCTCCGAGGTTCGTGAAACACAACAGCCTCGGACTTGTGCAAAGCCACCTCCAGACCAAGTCGCCAGATACGACTCGACTCACGACTACCTGTGCTACCCCAGCTGTTGCCTGAATGGCTGCCTCTGAGTACGTCCTCCCCCGGGCGACAATCAGCGTGTCGTCTGCATAGCACGTTATGCTCACGCCGTGGAGGAGAACGCCGCGCAACGCCCAATCATAGCCAATATTCCACAGGATCGGTCCCAATACCGACCCCTGTGGGACACCGCATCACATTTCTCGGCGTCCCCAGTTGTTTTGACCCGGGAAGATGACGGCCCGGTCACTGAGATACGCCCCGAATATGCGGCGGAGGTAGGTCGGCACCCCATGGTATCGAAGCGCCTCCCTTATGCAACTCCAGGGCATGCTATTGAACGCGTTGGCGATGTCTAAGGATACCGCTAAGAGCACTTCCCCTCCTGAGACTGCTTCTTCCGCCTGGCTCTTCACCCGCATTATTGCATCTATCGTGGAGCGTCCTTGACGAAAGCCGAACTGGACATCGGCCACATCCGGCCCCTCTCCTGATAGGTGCTGGACGAGGCGGGTTGCAATGACTCTCCCGAAGAGTTTGCCCACCTTGTCCAACAACACGATGGGCCGGTATGCGGACGGAGATTCCGCGGGGCGCCCTTCCTTTTTAAGTAGGACAAGTTTCCCGGTCTTCCACTTTTGGGAGAACTGGCCCTGCTTTAGGCACGTTGTGAAGAGCCCCAATAGTCGGGACTCCAGGGCGGCATATGAAAGAACTCACGCACGCCCTGGGATGCCATCAGGGCCGGGGGCAGTATTTTTGGCTCGCAGTCTAAGGACCGCCGCCCCTAGCTCTTCCTGTGTCACGCCGGGCACGTCGCTACTGTTACTATCCGCGCTGGACTCCCAGTTGGGTGGAACCATGGCGGGTGGCATATGCTCGCCTCTCGAGGGGAACAGAATATTTCCGTGACAAGTGCCGGGGACAGACTCTCAGTAAGCGGGGGGGCCTATGGGTGGAGTTTCTTCCACACCATCCTAGAGGGTCGTCCCCACGGGTCTCGATCGAGGCTCTCCAAGAGCTCTCCCCATGCTGCGGACTTTGCGGTTTTGATCGCTAATTGCAGTGTCTTCTTAGATGTTCGATAATTATCGTTAAGACGATCCTCTTCTTCGGCGAAGGTTCCGTCGCGACGGCGTCTCCTCTAATGCCTAGCGTACTGGCGCCGCGTAATTGCGCAGTTGCGGTGGAGTTGAGCTATCTCATCGTTCCACCAATACGCCTGGCCCTTGGGACGGTGACAGCCCCTCCTCGGCATCGCCGCGTCGCAGACCTCCTTCACAAGTACCTGCAGGCGTTCCGCCTCTTCGTCTACGTCGAGTTCGTCGCTAGGGGGCTCATTTGTTTGCGAGGTCCACTGCTGGACCAGCAAAGCTTCCTGGAATGCCTCTTTGTTTAATTTTTTGATTGCCCAGCGTGGATGGTTGCTGACTGGACAATCTTGGGCCGGAGCTCTAGTTGTCTGGGTGGAGAGATCGAATCGTATGTAACGATGGTCAGACAACGTCTCTACGTCCTCCAAGACCTTCCAGTTACGGACGCGGCGCGTGACGGCAGGGCTTGCAAACGATATATCCACAATAGACCCGCCCTGTCGACGTACGCACGTGAGCGCAGTACCTCGGTTGAGAACCTGTAGGCCCGTTTCTAGAGCCCACTCTTCCAGCGCTTCGCCTCGAGCGTCGGTGACTCGCGAACCCCACGCCGATGACTTCGCATTGAAGTCCCCAAGCACCATTATGGGGTGAAAGAAAGAAAGAAAGAAAGAAAAATATTTATTCAGAACCACATAATATACACCAATACGTACTTATAAATAAGATAATACAATTAAAATGAAGTTCTGAATCGGTCCTAACTCAGCATGATGCTGGTTAGCTCAACCAGCGCTGGTCTTCCGTTAGGGCCGTTCAAGTGACTCACGGATAGACAAAACGAAACAAACACAAAACAAAACAAAAACAAAATAATATGACTATTGAATTATTGCAAACAAATATATATATAAAAAAAACTACATCATTAATATGTACAAAAATAAAAACTGATATAAAAACTAATGCTACGAAGAGAATCTATAAAGAAGAACATAATGTAATAATGAACATAAAACTTTAAAACTAAAAAACTATAACAATATCAATTTTATATTTTGTCTGTCAGTCTGTTGGTTTGTGTCAAATATGCAGCATATAATAAATAGGAAATATCTAATCTGAGAATAATCATGGTTATATAGACAACAAGAGATGGAAACATTAAAGTAGATCAGGCAGATCTTGCACATGAAACCAACATCATTATATGGCACTAGTATCATGTACAAGATCCGCCTGACTCACTTGATGATTATATATAAAAAATAATAATTTTGCTCTAAACCCGTGTATATTTTGCAAGCTTTTAATAGGGGGTGGAATATTGTTCCAACATTTTGTCGCAGCATAGCGAAAACTACCCCTAAAAGCGACCGGGTGAGGGAGGATCCTCGCAGTGAGCGTGCCTAGCTCGGCCAGGAACGCTTCAAATTCTGCGAGTGCACGGTTGGGAGAGAAATACACTCCCACGACGACGCACTCGCCGATGGTCGCCGCGGCGTAGCCTCGCCCCCGCATGATATTTGCGAGGGAAGGGGAGCCTGAGGCAGATCTACTTACAAGAGCAACCGTGCCGCTCAGGTCACCCACCCAATCGTCACAGTCGGGGATCCGGTACGGCTCGGCGACCACTGCCACATGTATATTCCATTGCGCTAAGACCTGAAAAAAGAGGTCTTGGGCCCCGGCGCAGTGGTTTAAGTTTGTTTGGAGCAGACGGATGGTTGCCATTAGTTGTTTCTCGTGTCAGTCTTCTCCGTTGGTTGTGGCTGACCGGAAGCACTTTTATTTGCGCCCTTCTTCTGTCCCTCTTATCCTCTTTGAAACATGTCTTGCCGCCCAGCTGGTGATTAGCCTTTTTGCCGTCTGCCTCGCACCTCACGCAGCGTGGCTTGTTGGTGCAGCTTCTTGCCCTGTGGCCCTCTTGCCCACACCTGAAACACAGGTTGCTCCGGTCTGCCTGGCCCTCGCAGTTCGAAGCGACGTGACCGTCGCCGAAGCACCGGTAGCACCTCATCGTCACTTCGGAAAGAATCTTTGCATGGGCCGAGGTCCATCCTACCAGCAACCTATGCCCTACCAGCTTTTTGGCGCCAGCCACGGGGCAGGTAACTACGGTGGACCCCGCGCCGTCGAATCCCAGCCGTACACCGCGGTGTGCACCTCACTTGTTCGACCGGGCATTCCGCGACACGGGCAATCGCAGCCTTCAATTCCTCGATGGTCGCGGAGTCATCAAGCTCCGAGACCCGCAGGCGCGCGCATTTATTCGGCCTCGTTAGTAGCTGGGCGGCGACTGGTTTTGTCTGAGGTTTTTTTCGGCTTGCCTGGGTGCCTCTGGTCGGTGGAGCAGCCTGTTTAGAGTTGCCCTTGGTCTTCTTTTTGCTCTTTTTCTTCTTTTTTGTCACCACCGTCCATCCATCTTCTTGAGGAATGGTGGGCTGTGTGGTTGGGGCAACTGGGGCGCTGGGGTTTGTGTTGTCCGCGTCTGCAGTGGGGGTCTTGACCTTTTTTGATTTTGAGCCTTTGGAAGTGGTGGTTAAGTCAAAAGAAATTTTTTAAACATCACTTTTAATTTTTCACAGTTTTATTCTAAAAAAATATTATTTTGTGTTTTATTTCAGTCCATATTAGACATATGGTTAATCATCAGTATTGTTATGTTGTTTCACAAAAAATTGTTCTAATTATGCTATCGAATTAGATATACATACCATGATCTTTGTTCGTAAAGTAAGACTATCGAATAATGGTTATCATTAATTTAAATTAAAGTCGGCTTAGCTTTATACCAGTGACTGTGTTAATATCAAATTTACCACAGTTTATGCATCCCTTTCGCACATGCTTTCAATGCCATAAGTGAAAATAGTATTAATGTATTATTTTGTAATTCGCAACCCCACATGAAAAAGTGGCACATATTATAATCGTCGAGTTGTGTAAACCGAAACAGAGTATAATCTAAAAGCAACTCACATATTTCTTACATAATGATAAAATAACAAGACTGTGTATGAAAATCCAGTATTGTGAAAGTAGCATATTGCGAGCATTAAGCTAATTACAGCCCGTGAATAAGCATTGAGAAGGCTTACGGTTCATTAGTTGAGATGAGATTATTAGCTTGCATTCAAATCTTGCAACCAAGCTAATTAAAGTTGCTCTCTGTATCTCGCTTGTTATTTATATAAATACCTTTAATATGTATGTCTTTCCCGACCACGGGAATAAAAATGGCCCGGACTTTTCGAGGGCTTGCGTGGGGTCATGGAAAGGCCATCACGTAGAGACCCCTAAACAAATTTAATGTAAGTGTGGCGTAATACTGACCGGCAATTATCACTGTCTAACACCCAACAAAAATGCACCCAAGGGCAAGCCCCGATAAGTGTAGGACCATTGTAGGGAATGAGAACAAAAGGTATCGAGCTATTCGGATGAACAGCTAGTGGAGCACACAAATCGGGGACTATGGCGTCTGCCCATTGCAATGTTCAAGGAACATAGAAAAAATGTGCGGACTGTGACTCGTCACTCCCTGCATGGGCCCCTAAAAAAGCCGTACATGATTGGCGAGGGGCAACACGGGTGTGAGTGGCTAAGGGGTGTCGAGAGGTGGGCTTCAGGTTTATAAAAGCTACTTTCGACGCTATGACATTTATCACTTCTACCCCTGGAGCTTGAGTCTTAGCTCTAGCGATCTCCACTCTGTGCCAGTTGGTTGAGGCAAGTACAGAGGCGGGGGCCTTGCCTTGGCTCCCAAAGTCAGGTTCGAGGTGTCGCTACTAACATAAAGACTCTCCACAAAGCTACTCTACGCGATCAATAAATGCCTTCATTATATTGTATGTCTCTGCAGACTACGGGCCATGAAAATGGCCGGGATATTTGAGGGTGTTATGTATGTATGCGTGCGGCTCCTCACCCGCGCCCCTAACTACGTGAATAAAGCAGTGTGATTCATACTCGCTTGTTTGATTGACGCTCACCCGATTGCTAAATATATAGCCCATATATAAAGCCCTCTGTGAGCTCTGTGAAGTTGGCACCTCGAGTTGCGAATTTTCAAAAGAACAATATCTCATTCGTTTGTCCATCGTTAGTCCACGTTTGCCCAGGAAAAATTTTCGTTTGCCCACCCTTGGTTCAAAAGTTATTGAACAAAAACTTTTTTTGAAAAAAGAAATTCCGGTTCTTCCCATATTTTCGCAAGGTTTAATGTTTTTTGCACTTGAATGGACTTTATCGTTAGATGATCCAATGAACTCGATTGTCCAGGCAAAAGTTTCGTTTGTCCACCCCCAGATCAAAAGTTATTGAACAAAAACTTTGTTCTGGAAAAAGTCCTAAAACCTCGCGAAAATATGGAAAGAACAATAATTACTTTTTCCAAAACAAAGTGTTTCTTCAATAATAACTTTTGATCTGAGCGTGGACAAACGAAACTTTTGCCTGGACAATCGAGTTCATTGGATCAGCTAACGATAAAGTCCATTCATGTGTCATAAACATTAAACCTCACGAAAATATGGAAAGAACAAAAATTACTTTTTCCAAAACAAAGTTTTGTTCAATAATTACTTTCGATCTGAGGGTGGACAAACGAAACTTTTGCCTGGACAATCGAGTTCATTGGATCAGCTAACGAAAAACTCCATTCATGTGTCATAAACATCAAACCTCGCGAAAATATGGAAAGAACCAAAATTACTTTTTCCAGAACAAAGTTTTTGTTCAATAACTTTCGATCTGAGGGTGGACAAACGAAACTTTTGCCTGAACAATCGAGTTCACTGGATCAGCTATCGATAGAGTCCATTCGAGTGTAATAAACAATAAACCTCGCGAAAATATGGAAAGAACCGAAATTACTTTTTCCAGAACAAAGTTTTTGTTCAATAACTTTTGATCTGGGGGTGGACAAACGAAAATTTTACCTGGACAATCGAGTTCATTGGATCAGCTAACGATAAAGTCCATTCAAGTGCAAAAAACATTAAACCTTGCGAAAATATGGGAAGAACCGGAATTTCTTTTTTCAAAAAAAGTTTTTGTTCAATAACTTTTGAACCAAGGGTGGGCAAACGAAATTTTTTCCTGGGCAAACGTGGACTAACGATGGACAAACGAATGAGATATTGTTCTTTTGAAAATTCGCAACTCGAGGTGCCAACTTCACAGAGCTCCCTCTGTGGGCTTGCGTGGGGCCATGGGAAGGCCAACATGTAGGAGCCCCTAGTCAAATTTAATCTAAATGTGGCGTGACAGTAACCGACGATCCCAGTCTACACCATATAATAATGCACCCAAGTATAGGGGGTCTGGGAATATGGGAACTAGGGCGTCTGCCCGTCGCAATGTTCAGGGACCTATAAAAGCTACTTCTGACGTGATGCCATTTATCACTTCCACCCGTGGAGCTTAAGTCTTAGCTCTAGCGATCTCCACTCCGTGCCGGCTGGTTAAGGCAAGCACGGAGGCGGGGGGGCCTTGCCTTGACCCCCGGAGTCATGTACGAGATGTACTCATCTAAGACTTCGCCACAAAGCCCTCCTGTGGTTATTTTATATACCTTTATTATTATTATAATTTATACTTTGGTACAAATGATATTTGTTTTTACGTTATGGGTTAAAAGAAGGTGTAAAAAGGACTTAAAAAGAAATCGTTTCGGTATGTAGACTTGATGATAGGACAGTTACAAGAAGTGTGTGTAACTGCAGTTTGGATGGTTGAATTGGTGTCCGTAGAATTTGAAGCGCCAAGTATGATCAACAGGCAGATCTTTTGAAGTAAGATCAGGTAATCAGCACATCCAATAAACATACGTACTTACGTACATATTTTATGCAGAGGTTATATAAAGTGGAAGAGGAGAAAAGTGTGGGAAACTGTCAAACTTGCAGCAAGTAGACATTCATTATCTCTGTCTATTGCTATGGTATACAAGTGTTATTATATTGTATGTGAATAGCTTCAACACAAGCTACATTTCGCTGCTACACATAATGAAAAGGCAATGTTGGACACATAAGAGTATACAAAAAAGCGAAAACGCGAAACAAGCTTGTCCTTTACGACGAAATTAGACATGATCTCGTTCCTGTCTTTCAATTTAAAAAATAAAATGAGCTTAATTGAAAAAAAAAATTACGTAAGTGACTTTAACTGCTTTGGATTTTTTATTATTTTATTGTAAAAAGTCCCAAATTGTGTTATTTTTACTTTTTCGTTATATATAAACAACAATATTTTATACTTTAAACAAAAAAATGTCCTGGCATTTCTCTTGCATTAATCCATAATCTAATAAACACCATTAAATAAAAATATAACCAGTTAAAATTATTTCACATAATGCAAACCTTTTTCAACAATTAAGTTGATTTAGTTTAAAAGTTGACAATGTCTCATTTTTATCAATAATGAAAGACAGATATGAACCATTACTTGCAATATTAGAGATAGAGGCGGCACATAAAAACGTGTGATGGTCGGTTATGATGCTTGATAATTTAAATTTCGAGATTGCGAATATGGTCTCTTATAACTTAAGCCATAGAACATTGCCCGTTTCGGATTCCGTCTTATCACGCTGAGCCTTGGATTTAGGGGAATCCCAGTAATGTCCGAGGTGCTTCCGCATGTGTTACAGATAACAGTAATCTCCGTTGCTAGCAGATGTCCGTTATGTATCACTGGGGCTTTCACCCTGTTCATCGGCTAAATGGAACCTACATGAAATCGTCATGACCGTCCGTGCGTATGTTCATCTGTCTTTGTATGCCACAATATGTTTTTTCTGAAAATACTGGGTCAATATGAATAAAGTTTTCCAAGTTTAGACTAAAACAGTGAAAACTTGAAAGGGATACTTATGAAGTTTATTTTTAATTATAGTATTTTGACGGATGTAGCCAAAGGCATTATATTTTTAACACGCTTTTATTAGCTTCACCTGTATGTATGTATGTTTGTAACCGACCCCTTTGAGCTCGATTTTGTCCTACTTTGAACGATCAGATTTAATTCAAACTTTGCACACCTGTCAATTATTATTAATTATCAAAAAAAATAACTAAAAAATGAAAAATAAATAATAGTTTTAAAAAAACTAAAAAAAACACGCTTTCATAAAAAATCCAACTAAAAACAGTAAATAAAATTTAATAAATTTGGTTTGATGAATGGGGTCTTACCCTGGAGTGCAAAAAAGAAATAATTAATAAATTTGATTAAGTACAGTGTAAAAAAATAATGAATGTACATTATTGTAAAAAAGCGTGGGGTGTATTAAAAGCGCTTTTTAAGATATTATAATACACCCCACGCTTAAAACTATTATTTATGATAGATAAAAATTTGAGAAGAATTATCTGTGAGTATACTCTCTGAAGTTTCACTTCTACTGCGTGTGAACTGCAAACATATAATTTTCTTTAGTCTATACAATCATGTAGGTTGTGATCATATTATGAGGTATTATATTTAGTGATTTTTTGTGATTCCATATTAAAATACGAAAACAGAGGGCGATCACCACCTCTACGGAATCCTTTGTTCGTTGCGCAAACTACCAACTTAGCCGATATTTCTACCGGCCAATAATATATCTACGAGAGTGTCTATGTAATACGTCTTTGAAATTCACGCAAGCGTAATTGCTCAAAAACCTTTTTTTTACTACCCGGAGTAGGCAAACAGGCAGACGGTAACCACCTTCTACGAGGTGCCACGTGGTAGAAGGTGGTTACCGTCACCTATGCACGTTTGCAACACTAAAACTATATGAACGGCGTGACGCTGAATGGAGTCAAGGCGGTAAGGCATGTATATTATAACCCTATATAGTAATCCTTTTAGCATTTCTAAGAAACACTTAAAAAGGCTTACTAACGAGAAGTACTCCTAAGTTACCAGAGCTATGTTTTACCTAATTTAGGAGTAGGGTGGGGTAATAACGGGCTATATAAATGCAAATGCAAGGTGAGCTACCTAAACCTTTGTTGAAACTTGTCAAATTACAGCGAAACTTAGCCGTGTGCCAAGTTGGTCTTCAACAAGTTTTAAAGTACTGGCTTGAGATATGTATATCAGGGTTGTTTTCGAGAAATGTTATTTGTTATTTTTAAGCTATTATTCTTGAATTCTAATGCCAAAATTTTAGATTACTCATCCAAAAACAAAAGTTCTTTTAACTGTACCGTTCGGTGCTAACCAGTAGTGATCGAAAACTGTCTATCTGTATGAGCTAATACAATTTATGGTAAGGTATAAAATTCGGAATAAGTTTGGAAATTATAAGATAAGATAACATTTTATTGTTCACGAAATATACAATTACAAAAATGCACGATTAAAATATTGTCACGGTAGAAGCAATAGGCGGCCGAAATTTTCTGCTACAAGCTTTGAAGCAGATAATTTCGTCTGCCTATTATTAACTTCGTTTTGTGAAAGATTTTATCTAATTACATTTTAATGTACTTTTAATTCATTTCATATAAGAAATTAGTTTCTTGTATTTCCTCTAATGTATGAAATCTCAAATCCCTCCATACGCAAAATACGATAATAAAAGAGGAAAAAAGGTTTTTTTCACCTAGGTATAGCCTACTATGTACATTAATATTTGTGTAGCTATAGGCTTTGTAGTAAAGATTATAGTGAGTAGCGACATTTTTGAATATGCAACAATGTTTTCTTTTAACCGTCTGACAAGCATTGGGATCATACGAGCTGACGTTTTGCTCCAAGGCTGTAATTTTTAAAATCATAAAGCGGGATAACCGGGTACAACTTGAAATCTTTCCACATATCTCATTTGCTTGCAACCATGTTGCTTTCTGCTGTTCTTATATGAGATTTTGGAAGCCCATGCAGTGTGCCACGGGCTATTCATTTTATGAAACTTATGGTAGACTCGGTTGTTGTTTTGCATATATCTAGATCCCCGACTCTAAATATTAGTGGCACATCCCAGTAGCCTGGCCTCTTTGGTTCTCATTTTACGCAATTATCATAAAGTGGCCAAAGTTTGTCCTTGGGCGTGTTCGTACAGAGATTTTAAGTACATTTGTCGATCATTGACACGCAAACTGTAATTAAAAAGAAATGTGTGTGTATTAATGCAGTTCACACGCAGTAGAAGGGAAACTAAGCAGAATATACTCACAGATAATTCTTCTCTAGCTTTCATTAATAGAAATATAATTCCTATTGTCTACATACGTCAACATATTAATAATTTAAAATAAACTACTTAAGCATCCATTTCAATTTTTAACGGTTTTAGTCAAATAAATATTAGTATTAGTTTTATTTCGGTCCAAATTGGACCTATGTTTAATTATTGGTCTTATTGACTCTCCAATCTTTGCTGCACGATGAACACGTATTTCATTCTCTTGCAGCTTTACTCGTATAGATTAATGTGTTTATCTCTTTTTAGTGTCGGATTATCGTTTCGTCGAGTTTTGTTGTTTTTAAACCACAACGATTCTAAAGAAGGCACACTTCAAAAATCAGTTAAAAGACGTACGAATTTGTGACATTTTCTATATCCGAAATTACTTTAAAATGTTAACGGACAACCATCAAGAATCGTTTTGTATAAGAGTATTGTTCTAGAGTAGGGGTATTCAGTAAATAAGTATTTTCCTACACCTCTATGTTACAGTATCTGGTTGGTAACTTACTGTTATCGCCACAGTAAATCTGGATGTGTGCAAACCTATGCAAATCACAGTTTCTTGTTTCTAAGTTCGTAGATAATGCAGGCTTAGTACCTACTTGATAGTTTTATCACGAAAATGGAATGTGGGTAAAACAGTATTATAAAATACATACAATAGTTTTAAAACGAGTGAAGTCAAACTTGCGCATGAAGAGAAGGAAAATTATTTAGATATTTTTGCATAAACATTGTCAAAAAATCCACGTAAAGTTTTTTCTTAGTAGATCAGCTCAATTTTTTTAAGTAACTCAAGTGAAACTTCTTTAGAATCGTTGTGATTTGAAAATCGATGAAACAAAAAAGTTACTGTCACTTTTTTGTAAAAGAGATAAACACGTAAACTTCATCTTTATTTAATTCGAAATAAACACATTTCTCTGTACCCGTCAGTATTAATTTTCAATTTAAATAAAATTTATAAGATTTCAAATGAATTTTAGCTCTGTCTGTATATATTTCAGGCAAATATTCTTTTATACGTAGATCAAAAGAAATTGTGTGTAACAGTGCATTGAATTTTGGAATGTGAATGGAAAGAACAAGTGAAGTTTTAAAAGGTATTACGGCAATGGCAACCTACGTTCACCAGGGTAGTAAAGGAAGTAGGTAATGATTCAACAGGAGGCCGCCGAGAGAGAGAGAGTGAGAATACGATGCAAGCAGCCTTCGGCCGCTGTTGACAGACTTTGACTATCTACTCCCATAATTCCGTAGCAGAGGGCCGCTTTATAGGGGGGTAACACTGAACCTTTATCTCTGCTGTACATAGTGGTACAATCCTGCTTCCTTGGGTCTGTACTATTCTTGCATACTAAGACGTCATGGTGCCTGTAACTCTGTCTTGGATCCCGTGGCGTTCTATTAAAGTGTTTCTTCGTAGGAATGCACATATAAAACTCCCCCCATATTCATGGCCAGTCTGTATGTCGCAAGAAAAGACATTCCCCTGCGTTACCAAAAAAAAGACCAGGTGAGTCCCACACGCTCCTAACGTGACCCCACGGTAACAAGTCCGTAAAGGGATTTCTATATCTCACCGACCGTTCATTTGCCTTAGTATTACTTATACTAGTAATGTCAAATTTAACCTTTAGTAAGGCAAGTGAAGTAAGTTCCAGGAACTGGCCGTTAGTAAAAAAAAGAGATTTGAAAATGAACGGTCATAGTTTTGGGAGAGCACGGTTCACCCCAACAACGTTTTGCGAAATTGAATGAACAAATAATTGCCAAACTTCATGCATCCAATGTTTTCAACTGTAGTGGACGGTTATGTAGATTGTTCAGTCTTACTCTGAGTTTGTATTTCGGTGTTGTGTTTATTTAGGACTGTTGCGTTTGAATTATTCTTGTCTGCATTTAAGATTTAAAGGGAAGGAGAGATCTTTTGCTATTGTTTTCGAGGTTTCATAGCCAAGTACCTAATCTATAGTCTAGGCGAAAGAAGACCGGTTGTGTACTATTGCCAGCGGTGTTATTTCACATAGACTTGGAATTGGCATTAGGTCAGCATAGGTAGTTCTGAGCTTTGTTCTTTCTTAATTCTTTATATATATTACGAAGACCTAAGATGAGATTAGTGTTTTATCGCCATGTTTATCTGTTTTATCACAGACTTTATTCTCAGAAATTACTAGATTCATATTGATTGAAAGTGCCAAAAAACTATTAAGCGCAATTTTTAATTTTGTCGTAATTTTATTGCACCACTGAATAAATGAATGAAAACACTTTATTATTCACCAAAAATTAAAACTACGTTCTTAAAAACTAGGTACCATAAATGTTGAACTAAGGGCGGCCTTATCGCTTAAAGCGATTTCTTCCTGGCAGCCCCCTAAAGCAACGAAAAAAAGTGTCGTGACAACTTTTCGTAAGAATTTTTTCCGTCTAGCCCCCTTTCACAACGCGCGATAAGGAACTTCGTTCCAATAATAAAACACGGTGTACACAATAATTAATAATTACCATTATACCTAATACTAGAGTATAGAATATCCCATCCTTCCCATTTTCATCCATATTAAAATTGATAACTTTCAACTACAACTGCTGTAACATACAATATACGACCGAGTTATGAAGTTCTGTATGGAGGAAGTCTAAAAATAAAGTTGTTGAATGGATCAAGAGAATCGGTCGTTTCTATTCAACATTATCATAATAGCCTATGGGCGTCCTAATACCCGCCACGTCAATTTCATACATCGGTTATCTCGGTATGCTAGTTTTCATCATGATATTTTTCTTCACCATCAGCATGTATTAATTATATTATTTTACACAGACAGAACACTGTCTAAATGGTGCATGCTCCTCGGCCAAGATTCGAACCCGTGCCACCTGGAACGCAAATTTGTGACGTGAGGACGTTAACCACTCAGCTACCATGTCTTGACTATTCAACTTTAATGTGACCATTATTCTACTCTGGGTTCGGTATTAAGAATCAGATTGAAACAAAAAACAGACGATGGAATGTAGTAGAAATAAAACCGCCTCGGGGAAATGTTTACAAAATAATTAATCAGGCTTGTTGCCCCATTTTCCGAGTGTCTGTAGTCCATTATAGGTATAAATAAAATACGAGATGACAAGGACAGGCGACGGTAATTCTACGGTCCAGCGAAGCGAAAAAGTTAACAGGACTACTTAGGCCTTCAAATTATATGATTTTTGCTAGCCACTTTCGCCTCAGCCCGCTTGAATTTTAAAAAGACAATAGGATGTATGACAGAATAGAGGAGTATAGAAGAAAAAGATATTCAAATATTGTGCCGACCCTAAATAATTGGTAAAAGGTGAAAATAGAGAAAGAGTGACCATACTTATGTGGTCACTCTTTCTCTATTTTCACCTTTTCCCATGATGTTTTTGAATAATTGTAATGGATTTAGTTATTTTGAATAAAACGTGTGGTGTAAGTGTTTTCATATTATAATTGTGGCAATTCATTGTGATAAATCGATTGTGGTAATTGGTAACTTATTTTAATTGTGACCTTTTTTTAAGAGTTCTTGTTATCCAGATAGAGATTAAGGCTGATGTTTTTCTTAGGTAATCTATAATATTATAAAATTCTAAGCGTACCATATCTGTACCTTAAAGCTATTTAAAAGAACACAACCGGGATAGACTATATAATTAATGAAAAACACGATATTTTTTTAGATTTCGATCCGATGATCGACAGCAAATTCTTGGATTTTAAATCTGCGCTACATTTTATTCTGGAAATCCGGTGGGAACTGTTCTGAGAATGATTTAAAATGACCTAATTATAAAAAATATCGAATTCCTAAGTGATTTTTTTACTTAATAAAAGTGTGATATTTTTTATTCCGGGAACCCCGCGGGAATTTTTCCGGGAACGGTTTGTAGTTATTCAGGTGCATAAAAATTAGCTTAATCCGCGGCACAGTTTTCACTAAAATGTTAGACCTAGTACGATATCCTAATAGAAAAATGTAATGCTTTTGTAAGCCGTGTCACAACTCATTACATATCTTTGGCCCAAACGTCCCCGTCTCCCGTCTCCTTTAAGTGAAAACTAGTAGTTATACTGAGACTTATCTTAAATGTTCGTGTTCTCCGAGATGGCTCAACGGATTTGAAGGATAACAGGATTCTACCTTTAATTAAATGTATGTTTCAATTTGATATTTTGTAGGTTTAAAAAGATATGAACATATAGTCCAAGCCGGGCGCGACCAATGTCATGGGCAGAACTAGTAATAGGCATATACATATATTTGGGAAAGTAATTTTCTTTGAATAGTTGGTTTGTTCTCTCTCTATTGCCGTAGATGGTACGGCACTACTAATAGTGCGTGTACAGACGCGCATTTTCTCATTTGTTGAAATTTGATTAAAACATCATCACCAATCTACAGACAAATCTCATGAATAGCATCTACTGTATTTTCTAAGTATAAAATATCTACCGCCCGTTCAGATCGCTATAATCTTTTTGTGCTATATAAAATAAACAGGAAAGTTTCATTACGAGCTTTTCTATGGATAAACATACGGTAAAATATGAAAAGGTTTTATATTTTTCAGTGTTCCGTGACCTATTTGCAAGAAATCGACTCATTCTGCATTAAAAAATCAAGAAATAAATCATTTTCACATTAAATAATGATAATGGCGTTGAAATCATACATAATATGAAAGACTACTACACACGACGGAAAATGAATTTACAATTTTCCATGTTTCAATTTGATAAAGAAGTATTAACATCTCTGTCTCTGCGACGAGGAGTTCATATGAAATTTAAATTCGTAAGACGAACATAACGAAGCGAAGTATTTAATCTAATTTGATTTATTCAATTAAGGCTGCGGATATTTTACTACGCGGCTGCGTAAAAATATGTACCCATTTTTAAGCCGAATATTTGACTTTTAATGATCATTAAACACCAAACAAAACGCATTAGATTGATTTCACGAGATATAGATAAGTCTAAAAACAAGAAAAAAATGAAGTATCGTAATTATATCTCTAAAGACATATTATTCACCCACCAAATAAAATTTATCCGTAGACTAAATTATAATCTAAATAAAAGTAAAACATGAACAATAAATCTGCTTGATACATGCAAATGTAATTTTGTTTTATTTCCACTATAATCTTATACTAATATATTAAGATGAAGAGTTTGTTTGTTTGATTGAACGCGCTAATCTCAGGAAATACTGTCTGATTTGAAAATATGTTCAGTATTATATAGCCCATTTATCGAGGCTATTATAGGCTATATATCATCATGCTAAGACCAATAGGAGCGGAGCACCAATGTAGAATGTTTCAAAATCGGGAGGTTTTCAAATCAAATTTCACTCTGATGACTTCGCGGGCAGAAGCTAGTTTTATATATGGTGATTGAGAGCATATTAATTTGAAACAGAAAACTATAAATCAATAGATGAAATAAAAGACGTTATTATGTTAGAAATATTTAATTAAAGAATTTTAATAAAATTGACATGGAAATAATATAATATGTTATCTATTTTAGCAAAGTGTAAACAAACGCTCAATAAATCCTTAGAATATGTATTGAAATTAAACTTTCTGATATCAAATCATTATTTTTAAACTTAATTTTTAAGTTTCTGGCAATATGCTACGAAGGAAGTATGACATTCCCAATATTTCTGCATATTGCCTTGATGGTACGCGAATTGTTTATGGTTTTGTAGCCAAGTTAGCACAAAAAATCCTTTTTCATAAGAAAATAAAGAGTGAATACTAAAAGTTTTACTTTTAGTTGCTTTCATTTTATTTCAACTTCCTGCAAGCGTTGATACACCTTAAAATTGCATACACATTACAGTTTTTCACGTTCGAAAAACTGCTGTACCGTCTGATGGTTCGAAGACTGTATTGAATCGTGTTGGAAACATACCATATATTATGTTAAACACGTCTCTTATGTTCGCGTAAGCATACTAGACATTCAATTTCGTATCTGTCAATATTATTCGTAGATTTTTTTATTATTTCACCACAAGTAATATGTATAGGTGTTTTACATTTGCGACAGAATATTTTTTGGAAATTTTTCCTCAGACAAGCGCTACACATTTTATGCTCACTTTGTTGCAAAGAAATATAATGCATAAAATTCTTTAAGGCATCACAATTAGTTTTTATGTTTTGCTTGCTTGCCTGACTGTCCATAAACTGGCTATCCATATCCCATTCAAAGGCATTTATAATATTTTCTTTTCTGTATTCGGTTACATTAGCTCGTTTTCCCATGAATAATTCAAACGGTATACCCGTTGTTAGAAATTCGCCA